>OY744613.1:47335545-47738045 GCA_963556255.1 Allolobophora icterica | reverse complement strand
TAAGCTAACAATAATAGTGCAACAAATGAAGGCAGTTTCTGGCAATGTGGGAATCAGGTAGCATCCGGTAGATAGTATGTTGCATTAAGAAAGTTATACTCACATTGAAGGTCTAGTTCTGTCATGTTGCCAACTGTAAAAATATCCGATGGAGGAGTGGCATTGTAGCCACTGACACTTCCTGTTATTTCAAAGACTGTATTACACTGGAATATTGGAACTGTCGGCTTCTGTACTCTTACTGTTCCTACCAAAGTCACAACGTTTATCGACGGATGATAGATGGCGCTGGTGAATATCTGTCCTGGTGATGTTGTCCAATAAGGCAAAGGACGAAGAGAAGGCGCTGGTGACAATGGTCCATTGTAGTTAATGCTGCACGAGATGTTTAACGGGTCAGCATCTACTATTTCCGCCGACTGGCTGTGTACAACGACATTTGCGACAGGATCTAGACAGAAAAAGAGAACATCACATGCCTCTTCATCTTTTCAGTATTTGAAATAACATTCTGTTATCAGTTTTAACGGCAATAACAATGGATTTATCTTCTACAGTGCACATCGTTCATTCGGTGGCTACGATATAGGCTACACATAATCCCTATCGGAATGCGTTAGCCACGGTCTTTTTTTGAACTCTGAAGGCTGACTGGACGTAGTCATAATCAGACGTAACGGCATCGATAAAGATGTCACGATGGCCCAACGGTCCCTCAAAGATCTGGGCCTCATACTCTTTACCACTACTTATTCTGCATGCGACCGGTCTGCATGTTATGAAAGTATACATGGAAATTGATCCAACGGAATCTCACAGCCAATCAGAAGATAAGTGTGAATTTGCCTAATGAATATTGATGCCGCATCTGTCTCTAGCCAGACCTACGAAGTCAACGTGGCAGACAGTAAAGTTCACCTTCGGTCTTAGACAATTTTCTTAAACTTTTGAAAACTATAGATTGAAATTTTTATTCAAAGTTGAGTAATACAATCAAATCGATAATTGTCTAAGTTCGAAGGTGAAATCTACCGTGTGCCAATTGTTACCCTCGCTCAGACCAGTGTAATGGTATCACCCTCAAGGAAGTACACTGCGTTACAATTTTGATAGTAAAGGAACCAAAGAGAGCCAGTTAGGCTCCCGTCCCTCTCCATCTACCTTATCATTTGGAACACCAGCTTCAATGTTACGAGACAGATTTCTTGAAACATTATGGTTTAAAAATTTACATTGCTTCCATTTTCGTAATCTCGAGATTTGATAATTTTTACAGTGCCCAAAAGTGCCTATTAACAGGCGCTTAGTCAAAGTAAAACTGATACACAAATAAGGTCAAAATCGGTTCCAGGTCAAGAACCAAAGGGGTCAGGCCGCCAGACAGTCAGACGGCTACAAGCGAAAGACCTGTGGAGAGAGAGCATTTAAGGCAGTGCTTCCCAATTTTTTTTCAACCACGGCACACTTTCTAAGAACTAGTCACCAGGCGGCACATTGATGGGCGTCCGCAGAAATTTTTTTAGGGGGTGCAAAATTAATTAAGGAGGGGCCAAAAAATTGGAGGAGGCAGAATGACGCTTTTCCATAGAAAACATTTGCATAGAAAAAAAAATAAGCCACCGACCTACACCACTACACCACCGCGTCCCCATTTATCTCGACGTCAGTACTGATAATCAGGAATTGTCAACCGTTCTTTTAAAAACCAGTATAACCGGGACAAATTAATTAAAAGCAGACTTTAAACCAGAATGAAAAACCATAGGTAATAGGACGGATGACTTTGCAAAGAATGTGAAATTGTGTCCATACGAGCTTGAACGGCGGTTGACAAGCATACTAGAAAGTCGTTTTCAACTGTCTGTAAGCACACTCTGTTTCGTTTTGATTTGTGTCATTCCTGAAAATGCCTTTTCACACAGGTAAGTAGTGCAGAAGGGCAGCAGTGTGCCGACAGCTTTGACACCTAACAACACGTAGGCCTATTCCTTCTCCATCTTAATCCAGAAGTTTGTTAAATTAATTTCTGCGAACTTAGGTCGCAGTGTTCTATTGGATGTAATGTCAATCAGCTGTTTCTTTTCCGCAATCTGTAGTTGGTGATGAAATGGGTTTCTGACCAGTCATTACATTATTAGAGACATTTGAACTTTGAAAATAGTAGTGTAACTTATCTACCAAATCTGATAAATGCTCAATAACAATGTCACTTAACACAACTGCACCTGTATCAACTTCAACTGCGCGAGGAAACATAGAAATTGAATTTGAAAATACGATGACTCAAAGATGCGTAATCATGAAGCTTACTAACGATGGTAAACGCACGCTTTAGCGTAATTAATTGTTACCCTAACGATGATGTCATAGACAGAATAAATGAGTAAGTTAGTTCATCGAATAGTTAGTAAATGCAACACACGGTGGTCAACGCAGACTCACATACAGCTAAATCAGTCTGGTGAGAAATTATTCTTGACTGCACCAATTCATCAGCATGGAATAGTGCACTTTATGATTGAGTAATATTACTGTCATTTAAAACTTCTGATTTCCGACATTCGGCCACGGCACACTTCTACCGCGCTCGCGGCACATTTGAAATGCAAAAGCCTTTATGCGGGATTTACATTTCCCACCCATGCGGCTAAGACACGGCTTATGCATATCACTATAACCGGTTTAATAATTAATGCACGTCGCATAAAACAATATTCTACATGCATATTCATTCATTCATTCATTCATTCATTCATTCATTCATTCATTCATTCATTCATTCATTCATTCATTCATTCATTCATTCATTCATTCATTCATTCATTCATTCATTGACAGTCTTTTTTCAAAGCATTATTATATCAAGTTATGAGATATTTCTAATAGTAATACGTCTAGTAACCAGTGATAGGCACTAAACTAATTTTTTTAAGTTAAACTAAAACTATTTTCCAACTAAAATAAAATAGTTTAACTAAAGTTGGCAACTGATTTTGGAAATTAGTTAACTAAACTAAAAAAAAGTAGTTAAACTTTTTCCAACTTTTTTCCAACTTTTTACGACAAACATTTTCACAATAATAGAGGTTAGGTGAACTGTAATAATGCAAAGCATCAATGATAATATGACCTTCAAACTATGCAATGTGTACTGTTCTGGCATACAGTTACATGTGTATTGTAAGTAGTGTATGAATTTGAAAACACAGGCTGTTAATGCTAAAACCATGCAGTGTTAAAATGTTTTTGTTGACAGTGTTCAATATTCATTGTGGAAAAATTGTATTGTATTGTATTGTATATGAGCATTTATAAAGCGCCTCTCGCGGTATATACCATTGAAAAATAGTTGCATGTTGCTGATTTTTTAAGTTAAACTTTTTAGTTAGCAACTAAAATTTTTTAGTTAAACTATGGTTTTAACTAAACTATTTTATTTTAGTTAAACTTCATCCTCAACTAAATTTTTTAGTTAAACTAAAAGTTAGCAACTTTTTAGTTAACTATTGCCCATCACTGCTAGTAACTAGGATTAACTAGACTCTAGTTAATCCTACTTAACAAGCATCTATGGTAATCTATATATGTTTTATAGAATCTTCGCCTAGCTAACCTCACAAAAGAATTAACTGTACTGAAGGTTGTTCCAATCATTTGACATTTGCCTCCGTGCAACGGGTCTTGCGAAGTCGTTTAAAACGCTTAAACTCCACTTTATCAACAGATCAGCAGTGAGCCTTCAAATAGACGCAACCCAACGTCCGATTCCTTCGAATCTTATAGCTCCGCTAGTATCTATTCCATCCAATCAGAATCATACACTTCAACATCCAAAGTCTCGAACCACAACTGTAAACCCGAACTCATGCTAATATATTATTGCCTTAAATGCTGGTTTATATGCTGGTCTAGTAATTAATTAAGGGCAGCTTACCACTACTTATCTAACATCTATCAACTTAAAACACAACTTCGATGAACACTAGTGTATCAATACAGTAGGCCCTATATAAATATAAGATAAGATAAGATAAGAATATTCTTTATTAAACCAATTGCTATCCGCATTTTGGTGTACAAGCGTTTACATCTTTCCGCTAATTTTCTCTGCTGCCAATCTAATCTAGGACACATATATTTATATAAACACAGACATATATGCATTATGTGTTTCCATATAACATCCTAATAATAATTATATGTTTTCCTCATCAAGTAATCGGCAGGTGGGATAACGCGATCGTGGGGCCCTCGTTCTCATATGGTACACGGAGGGCTTAATCGGCGGGAGCAGGTCATGCAAAATGTGCCCCTCATCCACCAAGATTGCTGAGAAGAGGGAAGAGTCTGCTCTGAGACACAGCTGCTCAAAAGTAGGATTATCATCCAGAAGGTAATGGTAGCGGATGAGGCGACGCACAGTAGCCTCAAAATGGTTTCGTTCGCTCCGACTCGTAAAACCCCACCAAGCAGGAGAGGCATATAGCATCCTAGCCAAGGTTGTGGCAGGCACAACATCATGAAGCGGCGGTCCGCGAAGGCCTTGTGCAACCACAGTGCGTAAAGCATAGATCAGCGGTTCTCAACCTCTTTAGTGCAGCGACCCCTTTAAAATATTTACAAAGTTGTGGCGACCCCCAAAAAATCATTATGGCGCATTTCACTTCTTACCATCTGATAATCCATGCGCATCATGATAAATAACATAATAAATCATTAATCAACAAAACAATTTGTTATTTTTTTGTTGGTAATAATTTTAAAAATTGTTAAAATAAAACTTAGTAAATGAAATGTTTACTTGAAGTTTAATATTTATTGTGTATTGTGCTGTGACTGTACAAGTAGGCCTAAGAGTTACAAATTTCAATGTCAGCTGCTAAATTTAAAGATTAAACATTACTTAAGATTTAAAAAGAAAACAAAGCTATAGAAATACAACAATATTATTTCAATTATAACGAAAAATGAAGGAGTTTCGCAATCCAAAGAAGAGTGTCAATGAGGAGACTGTGCTTGCTTCTTTCCCACCAGATCAGAAATCTCGGGGCAGTCTTTGCAAGAGCACAACGCAGAAATCAGAATTACATAAAATAAAAAATATTAATAAACTATTCGCTGACAACTTTTTTGAAAATTTCTGAAGGTTACAGCCGACCCCTGGCAGGCTGAGAACCGCTGGCATAGATGGACTGGCGCGCCCGGCAGCATAGGCGATGAATGTGGTTTCCAAATCCCTGTGTATCCGTGACTGTGACCCCTAAGATCTCCATACTAGTGACCCTTTGCAAACCCGGCATTGCATCCGGGGCCTCAGTCCGGTCGTGCCCCCCTCTAAGGCGTCGAATTAGCATCTCACGAGATTTCCCATGACTGAGCTTCAGATTGCATTCTGCAGCCCATCGCGACACATGTGCCAGCTCAAGTGGCACAGAGGCACTTTTAGAAGACGGAACCAGCAGGAAGCTATCATCAGCATATTTATGGAGCCTATTTGTAGAGTGAGCAGTGGCCAGCTTAGAAATTACTGAGATGAAATTGTTGGGACCCAAGACCGAACCTTGGTCGATGCTGGCATTAATATCAACATGCGTTTATATTTCCCCTTTAAATTTAGTGCAGTGCTGTCGATCCTCCAAGAAGGCTATTATCCAATTGTATACTTGATCAGGAATTGGCATTTTGGCCAGGAGATTCGCCAAGTACGGTATCAGGATATTCGCCTGACGGTATCAAATGCTTTAGAGAAATCTAAAGCAATCAGATGGACATGATGATTGGATTTAAGAAGATCTGAAATGTTGTGGATAAGGGCAATAATGGCGGCCGAGGTAGAACCTGTATGCCGGAAATCAAATTTGTCAGCAAAGCTGCGGTTTAGCAATGGGTTGGTCAGAATAGGGTAAAAATATCGATGTACGATTTTTTGTTTTTCCAACATTCGACATAAAATGGGGGTTATCGAGATAGGTCTAAAGTCAGCTTCAGAGGAGGGCTTAGCGACTTTCGGAACCGGGGTGATCCTGCTTTTATTCCACTGAGGCGGAACGTAGGCACAGCACATGGATTAGTTAAAAAGGTAAGTAATGGGCTTTGCTAATCCAGTTGCAGCATTAGATAAGAAGGATATGTGGCTTTAAAACATCGCTACAAAGACATTGTGATAGTAAATTTATTTTATCTCGCGATTTCTCAAAAACAGGAACAAAAAGAAGCAGATTTTAAAATGACGATTTTACTATTTTCCATAGAAGCATGCGAGTTTCAACTAATTTTTCATCAAAATCCAGCCCGACACAATGCTGCCTAAAACCATACTTTGTGACATTTTTCTCAAACAAGGTCAGATTTGGATCATTGTGCAGCAAACCATTGAACGTAAATATTATACTCCCCTTCTTCGTAGATGGCATTAGTTAGTTGAGATCCAAAAAATGAAACAAACTCGTGGGGCGTGGTGGCTCAGTGGTAAGTTCGGCGCCTTGTGACCGGAGGGTTGCAGGTTCGAATCCCACTCTAGCCGCTGCGTACGGACCTTGGGCAAGTCCTTCACTCGCAATTGCTCGTGGCGCTTCGGCGTGAAAATTCCGGCACAGTATCAATGCTGTAGTCGGGAGCGCTACTGAGAGTAGTAGTTGACTTCGAGAGGCGCTATAGAAATATCCGGAATGAATAAAAATAAAAATAAATAAACTAAATAAAATAATACAATTGCAGAATAAATATAATAAATATAAAGTGGCTCAATCCAATCAAAGTTAAGTCCATGTTCTTATTAGGAAGCAAATAATCTGTTGTCACTCACCAATGACTGTGATTAAACTCTTGTATCCGGTTCCCCCAGAGCCGCCACATTCGTAGACTCCTGCCTGTTGCATTGTCACATTTGCAATAATCAGTCTGCATGTGTTTACTCCCGTTATTCCTGTTCTGTAATATTCAGAATTGGCTCCAGTGACAGCAGCGCAACCACTTGTGATCACTAGCGGGCTATTGGTTCCATCCGTCGTTCGTGTCCATGAAGATGTTGCCAGCAGGCTTGTAGTGCAATCCAGCATCGTCTGACCGTTGATTAAGAGGACTGCATTCGGACCCGTTTGCCCACGCACAACATCGCCTAATACCATTCACAACATACTGTACGACATAAGCATAGTCATTTTATCTTTTGATTGGGTTTTTACCTGTGTTTTTTGTAAAACAAACTGTACTGCAGCTAAGTCTCAGTACGTTACATTTGCGTCATTAGTAAGTAAATAATTATTTATTTGCCACATTCGTTAAAGTAAATGGACGTAAATGCACAAATTCACAAATTTAGTGTCAGGCTGCCAGTGAAGTCACGCAGAACCCATCCCGCCAGCCGCCAGTAAGCCATGCGCTAATACAGACAGGGGCGTCAACACCATAGAAACCTTGGAGCAAGATTTCACGATAAATAGTGTGAAATGCTTTTTTGGTAATGGCAACGAAAACCCAAAAAATATTCGTTGTTATCTAAAGCTATACATATTTTTGGTATTAAAAAATCTATCAATTCTAAGTTGGTAGAATGACCTTTCCTGTATCAAAACTGGTATTTACATAATAGAGTGTTTTTTAAGAAAGATACTAACCCAAGTATAACTGAATTTTTAATCAATTTACTAAGCAGTGGTAACATAGAGATTGGCCTATAATTTAACACTATGCGTCAGTCTCCTTTTTCGTGGAAAGAGATCACTTTTGAAAATTTCATACTAGTTGGTACCTTACTTGAATCTAATGATATGTTACATATTATTTGCAGGCGTGGGCAATTCCTTCAGCATTCTCTAACTAATAATGGAGAAATGTTATCAGGCTCAGGCGACTTTCGGGGATGTAGGCCTTTCATAAGATTTAATAACTCCTCTATATATATATCTCTTTACTGTAGATACTCATAAGGGAAATGCCCATAATTATAATGTTAAAAACTGTGTTCGGGTTAGCCCAATTTTGAAGTTAGTTCATGCCAATATTACAGAAGTAATCATTCATACAGTCTACCATCCTGGAATGATTATTAATTGCATCACCTCTGTTATTTAGTTGAGTTGAATCCTACCTTTAAACATAATTTGCATTGCAACTTCACAGTGAATAACTTCTTTGTAACTAACTAACTAAGTATATTCTTTAATATAACCAGCTGCCAAACAGCACTCTAGTGAACAAGCATAAACATCAACATCAGGATAAATTAATATGTGAATAACATTCTGACTATAAATGTTTTCTTCATATGATTGTCTGCTTTTGGCAGCACCCGGTCATGGCGTCTGGGGCGCTGACTTTAAAACCGCTGGCGTAACTGGGAGTAGTTACCCGAGACTCACATGTCCCGGTTCTCCGAGAACCGTAAAATCAGACGGGCTTCCATCTTTGGGCAATTCAACAGGGAGGTATCTCGATCGGATTAGCCTATTTATGAAAGCCTGTTGCCTTGCCTTTTCTTATTGCCCAGCATATTCCCACCATGCCAAAGCGGCATAAAGCAGACGTGAGAGCGTAGTAGCTCGTACCACATCATAGGGCTTACAGCCTTGGGCCAGCAAGATCAAGGGCAGTAAGCATGGGGAAGGCCTGCAAGGACTGCCTGGCCTCACAACATTATCGTAATAAAATATTTTGAAATGTGCAAAGGTGCTATCGTCTGTTACAAGCATAAGAGATCGTTGGTCACTTGCTGTAATTTTGCACTCTAAACAGACGATATCGTCTGTTTAGAGTGCAAAGGTGCTATCTCCATTTTGGTCATTTTTCAGGAGAGCATTGGATTTTACTTCAATATTTTCTCTTGACTCATGAGATTCACCGACATCAAAGTTTACATCGGATTTCTATCGACACGTGAGATTCGTCGACATCAAGTTACCATGATTAAATGCAATAATATTTTCAGAATAATAAGTCTAACTAATGGAAAATATTACGAACATGATTGTTAGAAACTTGCAATTTTCATTTAAAATACTTTTGGATTAGTCTTCAGCACGACGCCGTATGTATACCTATTTTTGGTAAACACATAGTGCAGTAGGCCCTAGCTCTATTGGAGATAGAACCTTTGCACATTTCAAAACTAGGTTGTTGGAGATAGCACCAATATTAAAATAGTTGCTGCGTTTTTATTTACACTGTGAACGATACCACCTTTTCACAGTTCGAACACTACATTTGTAGCAATAGAATAAAACAATAAAAAATTTTTTGAAAATTTGGAGATAGCACCTTTGCACTCTAAGCAGACGATATATTCGATCGATATGCTCATCGAAACCAAGGGTGTCACACATCGTTACTCCAAGAACCCTCGAGTTCTTAACTCTGGTTAAGCCCAGCATCTAATTTGGTTCATCCGCCCCCTTCGAGCGCCCCAGGCCCCTCTGACGATCATGTCACAGATAAGTGTCTCACCTATGGGTCGCGACCCACAAGTGGGTCATAAAGAACGTCCAAGTGGATCGTCAATTTTCTCGGGAAATCGCAATTTTTTCTCACTGAATTTCTTCATTTAGATGAGAAAAGAACTGGCAAAATTCAGTCCAACCTTAAAAGTGCAATTTTTAGGCATCTGAACATTTAGACACGAAACGCATTAACACATGGGGTCCCTTGGATTTCAGTTGGTTGGGTCTTGTTGACATCCAGATGTTTCAGTGGGTCGCGATGTAAAAAAGGTTGAGAACCACTGTTACATAGATTCTATTGTAATTTATCTTTAGTTTACATGTACCCGCCAACTGCGTAACATGATCCAGTTCAGCCGCGGTTGTGGCAGTATTTGAGAATGTATTACCGGCACTGGTTTCGAGAAACTCATGGTATAGTATCTGTCAGTTTAATATCTCACTTTTTGGTGATTTGTGTTTTATCTAAGCTCTGTATGATCGTTTTATTAAGCCGCAAGCTTTGGAAATTAAGCGTCTTTCGCATGACTAGGTATTAATGATAATGTGCCGCCATATCTTACTTACTGATTTTCTGGATGTCGCCCTGCTTACGACTTGGTTTTGGTGTGCCATCCAATGTTGCCAGAGCTGGGGATTTTTCCCTAAATCTGGGGATTTAGGCCTTCGTCTGGGGATCTGGGGATTTTTTGGCCAAATCTGGGGAAATTTGATCATTTTGAAAATTTGCATTGACAATGTATGTATTTTGTGTGCACTTAGCATTATACACTATGTTTGTATTGTAATTGAATGTAAAAAATAATGCGCTGTGTAATTTTCATTCCACCAAAGGCACTTCTTGTTTTAAACCATCTCAATGACGTCATCAACTACCTAGTCATTCTAGTGATTATATTTCTATTTCCTGTTATAGTTTGAAATTTCTGTTAATGGATGAGCGATGATGAATGTACGTGAGGTAGTTGTAGCGGGTTAACGACATAACGTCGTGCACGCCACAACTCTGAACATTAATAAGTTTTTCAACAAACCAAAAGAGGCCGGTCGTCAAGACAAATTGTTAAAGTGGTGATATTGTTGACGACTTTCATGGCAGAACATAATACTGAACATAAGCTGATCATTTGATAGAATATAGTAAGCAGATGTTTCCAGACAGCACAATAGCTCAAAAAATGTCACCAAAACGCAGTGCTGCTTATGTGATCCAGTTACAGCATTGCCCATTTCGAGCAGCTTGAAGTAATAAACATTTGTCTGTCATTCATTTGCACTTTGTGCAAACGTTGCCATCAACCGCCTACCATCTTGTCTTGAAATTTTCATAAAGAATGTCTACTTCTATTCTTCGAATAGTAGTATAAGAAATCTCAAGTTCCAGTTAATACAAGATGTAGTTTAGGCCCAGAAACATAAAGCGTTGATGTATGTAAAACTGTTCCATGAAGCAGTCATATGATCTTAACGAAACAGAAGTTGTCGTCGACTTGGATGCCGACTCGCCGACAACTTTGAGTCATTGAAAAGTGACAATTTAAAAAATTACAAGTCAGTATATTTGATTCCACTCATTTGAGGAATATATATTGTTATTACTGTAAGTAGCTATATTACTGTTAAATAGTGTTATAATGTCTCAAAAATTGTGTTTATATAATCTGGGGAAATCTGGGGATTTTTTGGAAAGAAATCTGGGGAAATCCGAAAAACCTCACTGGCAACACTGGTGCCATCGCATTGCATAAGACACCGGCGCAATAGAAGTTTGTAATTCCAACTACAATTTTCTAGATGTGTTGTTATGATGACAAATTAATCGTTTTGAATTCGCTTCCGCAATAAAATATGCGACTTATTTCCACTCTTGGATCCATTGTTCATCAGTTTGCTGATGATGTCGAGCTGTTGCTTTGTGTGTCCAAGATACAGGCAATCGCTGTGAAACTTCAGGTCTGAAAATACAGAATTATGGTTGGGCACACAAGTGCCTGCAACGATTCACAGGGAAACGATGGCGGAAGCGTTTTTACACTGGGAAGTGACGCCTTTTGTCCTGGACCTTGGAATATTTCTGAATGATGATCTGTCTCAGCTCCCACTGCTCGACGGTCATTTCTTTCATCCGTCTGTGAAAACCTGTTGGTCCCTAGCTTACGTAGGACGATGCGGGTTTATCGTTCCTATTCACGCATTGGACCATCCTACTGGAACAGTCTACCATTAAACTTACGAACTATAGGCAACGATTTACTTCCATGCAGCTCAAGAAACATTTTAAAGCCATCTTTAGACGCAACTTCTCAGATCCGTAGGATTATCATAGTAAGCATTGTATACCTCGTTGCTGTGGGGAGTGGTGGCTCAGTGGTAAGTTCGGCGCCTTGTGACCGGAGGGTTGCAGGTTCGAATCCCACTCTAGCCGCTGCGTACGGACCTTGGGCAAGTCCTTCACTCGCAATTGCTCGTGGCGCTTCGGCGTGAAAATTCCGGCACAGTATCAAATGCTGTAGTCGGGAGCGCCTCTGAGTAGTAGTAGTAGACTTCGAGAGGCGCTATATAAATATTCGGAATAAAAAAAATGCTTGAAATTGGTTTGTTTAGCCTTCATCATCTTTGTTCAGGTCGTCATTAATTAAGTTTTAATAGAGTATGACAAATAGCCCTTAATTGACATTATAATACATGAATATAATTTACCATATCAATGTTATTTGTCAAGAATAATACTTTGCTGAAGTACTAACCCTTTATAATCATAAGATATATCCACACAATTATTCCGAGTCCACTTGAACGAGACATTACTCTAATCGGGTAACAAGTGAAGCTTTCGCTTTCACCTCGAACTATTCTAACGTAAATAACGAAGACAAAACTTCGTATTCCACAGCGAATTTCTAACTTAGATACTCGAAATCTTTTCGCAAAGTATTTTCTTCAATTAAATCCAATAACATAACCAAAGCCTGCGAAATGTCATCCTCATATGTCGAACAGTGAGCGTTAATTGATTCCTGCATGTGGCAGACTCGAATTTCGCCTTCACAGTCTCACGCACATGAAAGAACTGAGTTTTTAACAATGTTGTTCCCTATGTTAACCAGCGTAGAGTGGCGACCTCCTGCGAATGTGGTTAAACGAACTTACGAACATCACTGAAATTTAACAATAATAAGCCTATATCCGTTTCCAAAATGCGTCATTAATCGCTTCTTTAAACTAAAAGATATTTACTGTCTAATGTGTGACGTTTGTGTCAGTTTGCATCTCTTAAGCTGTCAGATACGAAAGAAAACTTGTACCTCACAGTGGCGTACCGAAGGTGGGGGGGGGGCAGAGGGGGCGAGTCGCCTCGGGCGGCACTTTGGCAGGAGCAGCAAAATCGGGTTGAAGAAAACTTTTTAAAAGTGAATTTTTGATAAAATATATGAAACAGTAGGAAACAAAGAAAGAAAGTAAAAGAAAGAAAGAAACTGTCACTTTAGTCAAGTCGACTAGGCTTGCGTTGAACGTTAGGGGCGGCATCAGTCTCAGAGGTCTACGCTAAACAATAAACAGAATTGTAGAAAAAGCGGAATCGCATTCACCTAGTAAACGCTAAAAGAGTAACAACTAACAGATTACATTATATACAGCATAGTCTACATTAAGGCACATTCTTGCAATGCCGCCCTTCATGATCATAATATATAATACAGCCTATATGTTTAGATATAACTAAACGAATTAATGACTTAGACTAAAATTTAGTCACAAACTATCAATATTACTACTACAGCCTTTCACCGTGTAGTTTAATCCTCTTTTTAAAATTAATTTTAAATTGGTCAAATTTGGAGTTACCAGGAAATTACAGGCAAGGCTGCTAATGACTGGGAAGCATTGAAAATGGGAATACACGCAGCATCTCCCAATCCTTACCATTGCACTATACGCATATTTTGTAGCAATGTGTGTCAGTAGGCCTATTGAAAGAAAGTCAGCTGAAACAATAAATTTTGATGATATTATCAATGATTTTTCTGCCGTAAAAACTCGCAAGATACCATAAATAGCATAATGATAATATGGCGAGTTAAATATATTAATATTATGTAAGTATTTAGGCCTATATACTGTACTATACATATCACAGCGAGTCAGCAACAGTCGCAAGTCATGCAATAATATATTTCATTATCTAATAAAATAGATTTACATGTAGGTAAGTTGAAAATGCATAGCTCAAACTGATAATTAAAAATACAGTTAAAAGTTAAATATCCAGAAAAGCTATAAACTGTATAAATATAATTGTGGAATGTGGATGTAATACGATCGTCGTGCAATATCTTAAATAGCATATACAAAATTAAGTGGTGTAGGGCGGCATTTTGGGTCCTCGCCCCGAGCGGCATTTCAGCTCCGTACGCCACTGGTACCTCAGTAAATAACCTTTCTTGCGACTGACAAGCGCACTTGTATTACATAGTACACGATCATTCAGTGGAGTCACTGTGGGGGTGGAGGCCTCACCGGGTGACACCTTCAGAGGGGGTGACACCAAAAAATGAAATAAAATAAAAATAAAATGACTGTCTACAAAATTTGTGTGTAGAGTTTTACCAAAAATTTTTATTTTTAAATTAACAATAACAGAAAAAGACAAAAATAGTTTTCTTACGCCCAGCTTACATCTACTGTATCGGTATCAATTTACCTAAAGCTGAAACTCTACGCTAATTTACTCTTTTGAACCTTCTAATGCGCTCCGGTCATTGCCGTCATTATAATACTCATTATTACCCAATTACAATAACGGTTCATATCACTTGGTTCAGCCACTTATTATGAGAGAAGCTTTTCAAAGACGAACATGGTGGGAATTGTCTGGGCTTGGAGGTTCAACACCTCTAGTCTTTCTAGGGACCGCCACAGTTAGCCTAAGTCTTCATTACACACCCCAGGGGGTCGTTTCCAAACCTTTCAGTTGTGCTGATGTTATTTAGCATTCGTTCACTCTTAGTCTCTGACAAGGAGAAGAAATTTCTATGGTGTATCATGCATGTATTTTTGATTTTTCTCAACAAAGGATTGATTTTGATTCGAGTCTGATCTGCAAAACTGCTAGCGTTGAAATCTGCTGCTTTCAAATTTCGTTAACATCAGTTTGCAAAAATACGGGTAAAATGTTCAACTCCCAGACTTTTTCTACAATTCCCACACAGAAGCTGAACCTTATAAAGAACTATTTGCAATCTAACATGGGGCTGTCAAAGCTTTCTGATCTTGCGATGTTATCAATGGAACGTGACTTGTCAAAAGGCATTGATTTCGATTAAATGATTGACATGTTCGCAGCTTTGAAAGCCAGGAAAGGAAAGTTCTAATTGCTCGAGATGTTCACTCTTACTAAGTGCTGAAATGCTTCCTGATTTGTTCCTATTTTTGTATTATTTCATTTACAGTATATTTCCACAAATTTTTTTTTGCTGCTAGACTATATATTATTATTACTATATTACTATGTTTTAAGAAATAATCAGCCAAATTTCCAATTATTTTTCATGATTATAAAATATTTGCCAATTGACATTATAGACCTACTTTAATTATTATATAATTTTCTGTATTCTTTGAACATTGTTTTATAATGAGGCCTGTATAAGCTACAGGCACCTCTATTACCCTCCATAGCTCAAACATTACATTAGTATTTGCTAATTTGATTTTTCATTATGCAACTACAGTGATCTGATGACAAATTATTAAAATAAAAAATAAATGATAAAATATGCAGTTGTAATTTTAATTCTGCTAGTTGTTTATGTCACTACTGCTACCATTACAATCAGTGAAATACAGGAATTACGATTTATGAGTTACATTAATAAAAAGATTACTCAGGATAGGCCTACTGTATGGTCTGGTATGGAACTACGGGCTTAAGGGTGACATCATGACTTATCGCACCGGGTGACACAAACGCTTGTGACGCCACTGCGATGATTACATACATGCTTGAAATAGACTATACCAGAAGCAGATTTTATATATATATAATACGTGCACAACAAAATGTAAAAACCATAGATAAATGAGTTAATAAAACCACTTTTATCCTGAGAGTGACGCCCAGTCCATGGGCAGATCTGGTTGCCAGAGAGATCAGAGCGAGGAGGCAAAGCAATTTATAAGGTGGGTTTCGTTCAGAACGAGTAAACTTTCAATAAGCCTTTAGAAATAGCGATTAATAGCGCATTTTACACGTGATATAGGCCTATGCCTATATTGTTAAAGTTGAGTGATATTGCCATATTCATTTAGCCACATTCGCAGGAGGTCTCCACTGCACGTTGGTTAACATAAGGAACAACCTGCAGTTGTTTCTTGTGCGTCAGACTGTAAAGGTGAAGTCAAGTCTGCCACATACAGTAATCAATTGACGTTCAATGGGTCGACATAAATTATGAGGATGAATTATCGAAGACGTTGCTTATGTTATTGAATATAATCGAACAAAAGATTTCAAGTATATTTATAAGTGAGAAAGACTCACTGTTAAATATATCACACTTTGTTTCGTAATATTAGCATACTTACAGGTGAAAGCGAAAAATTTACTTGTGACCCGATTAGAGTAATGTGTCGTCCAAATGGAATCGAAATAATTGCATGGATATATCTGATGATTGTAAAAGGTTAGTAATTTAGCAAACTATTATTCTTTACAAGATAATATTTTTATGATAAATTTAATTCATGCATTAAGATGTTGCATTTATTTCTCATACTTTATTAAAACTTAAGTAATACCGTAATACGATGGACATCGCGTGACTGTTATTATACTCACCAGTGTTGGGTAAATAGTCGGGTTGACTACTTAGACTGAAGAAAGAAGATACTCAAGAAAGAAACAAGTGGAAGAGAGGGATCCGAGTGGCTGACCCCTCTCCAAAGAGGGATTAATTCGAGCCTGAAGGGAAAGAAGAAGAAGAAGAAGAAGAGACTACTTAAATATAATAGTAAATAGTGCCTGTAGAAAACTATTGGACTAGTATTTAAAATAGTCAATCCTTAGACCTTGGACCTTAGTCCTTCCACGCGCTTGTAGCGCATCGGGCGACACAGCTCTTCCACGTCATTCTGTCCTCTGCAGCTCCCTCAGCCTCTTCCCATGTCATCTCTCCGTCGTCCAGATCCTGCACGATTGTGGCTCGCCAGGTCTTTCTTGGCTTCCCGCGTTTCCTCTTCCATCCCGATGGAGTCCAGTTCAGTGACTGCTTCGCGATTCAATGGGTCGACATAAATAGTCAATAGCTGCAGACTATTGCAAATACGAATTGACTATTTAAAAAATATTTAGGTATCATCAGTTTCAGTTACATATAATTATTGAGAGAGCTTGAAATCTTCTAATGTGGCAAATGTTCCATGAGTAGTTCTTGTCAACTACGAGTAAGATAAGCAATTCCATTTCTTGATGAGAATTAGTGCTGCATTACTAAATAGTCTCTCTACTGGAGCGCTGGATGGAATGGTTGTGTTGAAGCGCAGGAACACTGATTTCATTCATACTCCAGCATTTCTAGTTCTCGTGCTGCATCATTCAGATACTTCAAATGAGGATCCTCTACCTGCATAATTAATAAATCATCGAAAAAATTATCACTGTAACAAGCCGAATTAGATGTCACAGCTTTGTCACAGTGAGTAGAAGTACGTTCAGTTGTGTCGCTTCCGTCATGCACATTCTCTGTTGCTTTATGCAGAAGCATGGAGCATCTGACTTTCAAATCCGGGTTTTCAATGCAACTCAGTTTGAACTTTGGAAGACAAAACTGCTGCTATGAGGAGTTCACTGCTGTCAAAAAGGCATTCAACTCGTTTATTGATTCCCGTCAACAGTGCACCATGAAGAGGTTAAGTTAGTGTAAATGGCATTGCACTTTACTTGATTTTGATATTCTGCAATGTTGGTAGCACAAACCGAAGGCACGACTCCATGTCACCTTGGAGGACATCTAAATCTCAGCAGTCTCTATATCTTAGCAGGTGCTGCCCCAAAATATCTCTCGAACTATCTGCGAAAGCCGCTATCTGCATCTTTTTCTCGCTCATTGCGCTCTGTCAATCGGCTTGATCTTTTTGTTCCCAGGACAAAAAACTGCATTGACCCAGCACCGGGCCTTTGCTGCAGTGGTCCCACGATCTGGAATGACCTTCTCCCTATGCTCAGGGCAAAAAAATGACTGTTTTTCCTCATCGGTCTCGCGTTCCCTAAAGGCATTTCTGTTTCCTCGGGGCTTCTGGGCAAAGAGCGTCTCTGAATAGTTATTCTGCGAGAGGCGCTTTATAAATTTCTAGATATGCTACAATATATTTTTTATTTTTATTTTATTTATTCCGGATATTTCTATAGTGCCTCTCGAAGTCAACTACTACTCAGAGGCGCTCCCGACTACAGCATTTGATACTGTGCCGGAATTTTCACGCCGAAGCGCCACGAGCAATTGCGAGTGAAGGACTTGCCCAAGGTCCGTACGCAGCGGCTAGAGTGGGATTCGAACCTGCAACCCTCCGGTCACAAGGCGCCGAACTTACCACTGAGCCACCACGCCCCACAATACAACAAGTGCCACGCATTCTTGCAGAAATGCTACTTCGTACTTGGTATTCGACTTTAGCTGAAAATCGTCTGGAGATGATTTCATTCTGTCAATCAAAAAATTACCTTGTGACGTGTAAGTTACTACACGTACATGGGGGGTAACTATAATTGCTGATCGAATAAGTGGGAAAGAACATATTCACCATACTACGAATACAATTAATAGCTTCATTATGATCTCTTTTACAAATAAGAAACCTGTTAATATATTTTATCATAGAGTTTAAAAGGAATTATTTTTTGCTCTAACTTATAAGCATCTGAAGTGCGGAGTAGAAATTTACTCTAATACAACTAAAATCTAATTTATACTGTTAAAAAGTTTAGTATAAATCGCACTGTGTCCTCTCTGGAAAAGCTTACCCTTACTATACCAGTCCTGTCGTCATTTCGTATCAAAATTACTAAAATGCTTCCAATAACCGAAGGGCGTAAGTTTCAAATATAATGCCTTGCTAATAAATGTATACATAAAACACACATCCCACTTTATTTTCACAACTTTTGAAAACTTAATTCAGATGTTCACCTTTGTGGCATTATGATTAGCAATTATATTACTTTAATTTAAAAAACTTCTTTTCATAAACGACATACTAGTGACTGTGTATACTGCAAATTGGTGGCATGGCCTATCTTTAAAATTTAGAAGATGTTATGGAACATTCAAACGCCTTTTAAAGTTATAAATGGTGGCTTCACTGTGCAAATAACCATGTAAAGATAACAGTTTCACTAAAGTTTCCCTACTGAAAATCGCAGTTTATGGATCAATAGCTTTAAATAGTTTTTGGTCTCTGTTATCATTTTTGAAAGGTGGCTATGAATGCGTTATCTTACAAACTGTCTTATTAGCGGCCGGCGCGATGGGTCATGCGCAACCTCACTCGCAGCCTGCCACTAAATTTAAGAATTTTTGCAGTTATCAATCAATCAATCAATCAACCAAATGAAATCAATCAATCAACTAGGCATTTATATAGCGCCCCTTCAGGAAACTATTCAGGCGCGCTCCCAGCCCAACCCCGACGAAAGACAACAGTCTTTAGAGCAGAGAAGAAAGCGGTGGATGAGCTTTGAGGAAGAGACCACACTCAGGAGGAAGCCCATTCCAAATTGTGGGTCCAACCACCGAGAAACCGCACTGCTGCATAGTAGCAGTGCGTGCCAAAGAAACACAGAGATCACTACGGGTGGTAGAGCGAAGAGAGCGGTGACCATGTGGAACAGAGGCACGAAAACAGAGCTCGCACAGGGCACGGCCAAGCTGACATCGCCAGACAATGGAGGCAATCCGGTAGACAATGCGTTGCGAAATGGTAACCAGTGGAGGACATCTCGCAGGTATTCAGAGACCTGGCCAAATTTAGGAATGCGCCTGACCAAACGCGCAGCGGAAAGTAATAAGCGTTCGAGGCAGTTCAGTCGACTGAGGGGAAGCCCAGTATAAAGGGAGCAGCAGTAGTCAAGCTGACAGGCAATGAATGCATTGACGAGAGTAGCAACAGATTGGGGGAAAGAGAGCGCGAAACCACGAGAAACTGCCGCGGCTAAAAGTAGCAGGTGCGGCTCAGCTGCGAGATATGCTGAGAGATGGACTGGTGAGTTCTGAATCCAAGATAACGAC
This sequence comes from Allolobophora icterica, assembly GCA_963556255.1. Classification (NCBI taxonomy): domain Eukaryota; kingdom Metazoa; phylum Annelida; class Clitellata; order Crassiclitellata; family Lumbricidae; genus Allolobophora; species Allolobophora icterica. Next base: position 47,718,328 of record OY744613.1, on the reverse strand, counting down.
AATGTATCTGACAGAGGTGGAAAAGATAATATGGGGAACTCAGATGTAAGACAAGCGTAATCGATCTTAGCAAGCTGCCTCGGGGTGCCCAGCCAAATGAATTGAGTCCTAGAGGTATTCAAGCGAGAGCAGATGGCAAGAAGAAGGCTAAGATCGGAGATGAAGATAACATATAGGAGGGGCCCAAGACGGATCCCTGAGGAAAATCAAAACAGACTGGGGTCCAGAGCGACCTGGTAGAACAGTAAATGTCAACCAATGAGGACCGGTCAGAAAGGTAGGTGGCCAGCGACTTAAGGGGATTTTCAGAAAAACCAACGGATATAGATAAAAGATTGACGAGGATGGCACGGTCGACCGAGTCAAAGGCAGCGCTGACGTCGAAGAGTGCAAGCTGCAGGAGACCTGGGAGCGATCGATGGCGCTATAGAATTCAGAGAGAAGGCGAAGGAGAAGGGTTTCCGTAGAGTGACCTTTGCGGAAGCCACATTGATAGACAGGAAGTAAGTTATTAGATTCAAGGTAAGTGAATAATTGCTGAGCGACTAATTTCTCGATGATTTTAGATAATAGTTTTTGCTATGTTCATAAAATTATACTTTTACAAATTTGGCAAATAAATTACTTACTTGCATACTAATCACGCAAAGCTAACGTATTGGCACTTAAGAAAAACAAATAGCACAGGTAAAAAACTCAATCAAAAGATAAAATGACTATGCTTATGTCGTATGTTGTGAATGTTATTAGGCGACGTTGTGCGTGGGCAAACGGGTCCAAATGCAGCCCTTTTAATCAACGGTCAGACGATGTTGGATTGCACTGTAAGCCTACTGGCAACATCTTCATGGATACATACGACGGATGGAACCAGTAACCCGTTAGTGATTGCAGTTGGTTGCGCTGCTGTCACTGGAGCCAATTCAGCGTATTACAGGACAGAAATAACGGGAGCAAACACATGCAGACTGACTATTGCAAATGTGACAATGCAACAGGCAGGAGTCTATGAATGTGGTGGCTCAGGGGGAACCGGATACAAGAGTTTAATCACGGTCATTGGTGAGTGACAACAGATGATTTGCTTCCTAATAAGAACACAAACTTAACTTTAAAAACGTATAACCACTGACTATAATTTATCTTCAACAATTCCTTTTTGTGTGTTATTTTAGTTTGTTTTCTTATTTATTTGTTTTGGATCTTAACTAACATGGCCAACTACTATGACGTAAAGTAGGGGCCTACATTATTTAGGTTTAATCAAGGTTGCTTCGTTCCTTACATCGGGTCGTAAGTATTGAATTATTAGGTGCATGGGGCCATGGCAAAAGTAACAATCTGTTATACGGTACCTCTTCTTATTTATTTCTTCTACTTTTGTTCTGAAACATGTTCTGACATGTGAGATTTTAGACTTAGATAAGAGGCACATAGTAGGCTGCTTCTAACAGGGATTACCAGATTTAATGCATTGATTATAATTAGCAACTGTATTCTAGCGATCTTAATAGTAAAATCTATATTTCTAAAGCGCTGTTATTCACGACCGAAGAGTCTTGCAAGAGGATTGTCCATAGATATCAGTTGTGTTAACTGCATCGACACGATGGCTTTAGTTGTTCGTCGTTAGTTCATAGCATTCCTCTGCCACGTTCTTCCAGTAAAGAATTTCATTATCTCGAAAGAAGACAAGAAATTGTCAACTGGGTGGAAATTAGTCTGCAGGGTCTTCAGAATATCGTGCATCATCTGAAGCATTCCTTGAGTATGCTGTTTCTCGACGATTCTAAGTACAAACTCAGGAACTCTATCGAACTATGGAGTGGGAGGTCTCAGTCAAACCTTGCACTGTTCAAGGTGGAGGATAATGACTTAAATGGTCAACAGCGGTCCGTTAAATAGGCCAGCTTCGAAAGCCTTTCGGTCTATATTAACCCTCGAGTGCCAATGTATGTTTTGGTACACGAATGCCCAAGAGGGGTCCGACCGGATCCCAGTGTTTTCATTGTAATTCTCTGGAGAATGGATTGGAATATCGTAACGGAATTTAGCTTGTTATAATCCAAATTAAATTTGCAATCGATTGATGCATGGTATTTCACAATAGCGCCACCTGTTGAAACTTTATTTGAACTTTAATACGCGTTAGTAGATGGGAACTGGGGTTTTGGGGGCACCCCGTTATTCCGTCAAAATACCGGGGGTTGGTCTCCACCCCCTCAATTTTTTTGTCCCCACCACTCCGTTATCTCACCGAATTAAGAGGATGCCGGTCTACACCATCTAGACCTCCAGAGAGTCCGTAGATCCCACGGGTGTACGAATTGCACCACCAAAAACCTGCAAGCCGAGCCGCTTTGAATTCAGTCCAAAAAACAAAACAAAAAGTGCCTTAACACATCAAGCCGCAAAAGTGTTGTTTGCTGCCGGCCCCCAAACTCGTTTGTGTGTGCCAGTAAAAATTATAGCCCACTAATCGTACGGCGGTGGTGCGCTAGGAATTACAGACTCACTACTCCAACCACCTTGGATGAAAACTTTTATGTTGAGGTTCGCGGACAAGTCCCAGTGCTGGTTAGTTTCTTGATTAGTTCCGCCACCACCTCGTCTTTTCTTTGACTCGGCAACTCTTTTTTTCCGCTCTTGCTTTGTATATCACGTTTCATCGTTCTATATTTCTCCTCCTCTCCCAGAATAAGTTTATATTCATCGTCGCTTATAGCTGTGTCTTCTAACGCCCGAGAAATATGGTCATGAACTGTGTTTAGCTTACTTTCCGCCAAAATACAAATTTCGTCGTGTTTTGAAGCTTTAGCAACAAACGTTCTGCTAATTATATTTCCAATGATATCCAGAAAACTCGTCGCTATGGCAAAACCCTCTAGAACAATACCAGGAACAAAACCAATACCAGTGGCTAACATAGCTGCACCACCTACCCCAGTTCCAAGACTAACCATAGCAAGGCCGGCCGAGGCCCCATTAGCCACATCTACAACCCTCTTATACTTCTTGCATAGTTGTCCACGGCTCTCAGCTTCAGACCTCAGGAAGGCTTCTATTTCACCAATCTTCTGCAGACGAAACGTCTGCGACGTCGTGTCTGACAAAATTGTTGACTCCATAAGCGTTGGGAACAAAGACATACTTTTTTATAGTTGCTCTATCAGTAACGTTACGTTTAACTCAATAGTTGAAGTACTTAAAACGCCTATCTTTTTTCCTTCAATTCGAAAACTCGTTTGTCCTGGAATGAATATTGCCCTAGATGCATCAAATTGTCCACTTTGAATGTCAACTGTACGATCGATGCTACCCGCGGCTGCAATAATGCGAACTGACGCATCACCGGTACTAACACCAAACATTGTAAGCCTCCAGAATCCGCGGTCTAAAGAGACCGTCTCATTATTAGCTTGCAACGTAATACAGGGATAGCGTGCCGCGGTCAGTGGAAGCGTTTGCCACGAACTTAGAGTCACAGTTTTGGTCGCCGTGTAAATATCGCGGCTGTGGTAATCATCCGACACGAAATCGATGTGGATTTGGGGAACCGCGGCTAACATATCTGCGGTGGGCTTAGGGATAGTATATCCCCAGTTGGTTAGTCCAACCAAATCATCGAGGTTGTACTTGTGCATATTGGTTTCTCCTTTTTGTCGGAGATAACCACGAATCTTGTAGTGTGAGTCGGCCATTATTAAGTCTTACGTATCTCCAACTTTAAAATATGTGTAAATCTGGAAGTGGGATATTGCAAGAGTAGTTAGATTTGGTTCTGTACCAAGGACCGTCAGCCTGTAGATTTTGTATGCGGTGTCAGAGTCGATGGTAAACTCCTGCGCAAAGTTAGGCAAAACGGTGTTGGAGGTGAGTAGGTCTGTATATGTAAACGAATCACCATTCCGAACGGCCCCACTGATCTTCCAGGACGATATACGCGGGACATCAAGAATATGAATTCTCCCAGCCAGGCTGACTTTCCATACCCGCACAGGGACCGGGCATTCAATATGTAAACAAGCCCCAACAATTCTATTCGCAGGGGGCGTGGCCCTCCACTCACCTCTTACACCTGAGTTGAATGCCATATGCGGTGGGTTAGTGTCGAGAAATGTGTTGGCTATGGCCTTAAAACCCGTTTCGGAGAGGTCACTGGAAAGTGGTGGAATGTGGCCGCTGTAGTTTAAAAATTTGAGGTTATTCACGTACTGTCTTACAGCGGCCTCTTTACTATCTGTATACCTTTTAACCACAACAGCCTGATTGTCGACATATTGTTTATTGGCCACGTTCAAAGGCTCCGTCGGTATTTTATTTAATTTTGTCATTTTGCCGGTTACGATTCTCGTCACCTGCCCGATACTCGCCGCGTCGGTATTAGTTGTTGAGGCCCCCGTGTAAAGCCCAGTCACCCTCTTACCGCCCATAGCTAAATTTCCAGTCATTGCGTCGCCAACTTTAAGCACGCAAGCGCTCCTGACCATAGCGTCTTGTTCTTCGGCGTAAGTTTTTGCAGCTTCGGCTTTCTGGTCCGCGTACCCCCTTGCGGCGGCGGTCTTTTGATCTGTATACAACCTCACGGCCGAATTAATCGCGGTGTCCTGATCGACCGCGTACTGTCTAGCAGCAATATGTTGAACATCAACATATTGTTTGTTAACCACGTGCAACGACTCCGTGGGAACTCTATCGAGGCTCAATAGAGCGCCGGCGACCGCTGTTGACACTTGTTTCCAACTCGCTGCGTCGCTATCAGATCCTGGAATCTCTGTTGGAAGTCCAGTTACTCGGTGGCCACCCATGACTAAACTTCCAGTCATAACGCTGCCAGATTTTAGCACACACGCGTTCTTGACAATAACATCTTGCTCGTTGACGTAACTTTTTACAATAACGTCCTTTTCGTCCGCATACTGCCTAACGGAATCTCTCAGCACCTCGTTCTTCTCGTCCGTGTACTGTTTGGCATCGATAAGCTTCTGGTCTGCATGCCTTTCGGCTGCGGCCGCCTTCTGGTCCGCGTACAGCCTGACGGCAGTGTCCAGCAGAATGTCCTTATCGTCTGCGTAACGTTTAACGAGACCAGTTGCCTCGGAGCTTAAGCCGTCTGCGTACAACTCGGCTTGGTGCGCCCGCTCTTTCGCGTACTTCGTTATTTGTTTCCAACTCGCAGCGTCGGACTCCCCCACCAATTCGTCCCAACCCTCGTCTTCGCTGTCAGATCCCGGAGTGTCCGTGGGCAAACCAGTCAATTTATGACCGCCCATTTTTATAACACCAGACATCGTTCCACCGGTGATTTGTAAGTTGTCCTGATCTACGATGTCCGCATAAGCCTTTGTCGCGGCGTCCGTTTCCATCGTGGGCGTCCCCAGGTTTGTCAGCCGAAAACCTCCTGCCGATAGAATTCCCAACATTGCATCACCCGCTTTGTGAACGAGCCCAGCGGCGCTTATCTGCCCCCCTCCTACCCCACCTCCACCGTCTCTTCCAAATTTATCAACCGGCATTTTTTATACAAAAAAGGGTGGTGGAAGTCTAACATAGGTCAAGCACGATGTCTTCAAAATTCTTTCCGGCAGCGAGCTCTCTTAGCACGAGCAGACAGAGATGACCACAAACCACATCATCGGGGCCTTGTAGCTGAAATGTCTGAGTTCTTATAGGATTTTTTAAATATCGAGAAATTTCGAGAGGCGGATCCAGCCCATAACTGTCAAAATAGACGGCTGTAGGTCCATCTATCCAATAGGCGACCCAGTGAGTACCATCACCAGAACCGGAATCTAAATTAACAACTCCACACTCCTTCTCACGAGCCACGGCTGGCAGACCATCCCGCATGAAAACACCGCGGAAATGCGGCAGCGCCCTGGCAACTTTCTCTATGTCAAAGTTGCTCAAAGGTTTTAGTTTTTTGCCCCATGTAGAGACCCGATCCTTTGCACATTGGACAACAGCCACCATGAGTCTCCCGCCCGAGATATAAACCGGATCCGCGGACCTGGGCCTCGAGTTCGCGATTGTGACGCGCCGCCTCCGCCAGTGCAGCGTCGCTGGCCTGTTTGTTCTGCACAGCCTTTACTACCCCAGCTGTCCCACCAGCTAATGCACCCGCCGCGGATAAACCGCCGAAAATCGCCGGAAGGAGAGCCAGTAGTGGAAGAAATCCGCCCATTTTTGTCATCTTTTTCAGTTGCGTTTTGGTGAATCTCAGCTCCATACCAACGCCTTCCGCAATCTTCTTCGGGATTCGGGCGGCTTGTACGTTTGTCAGCGCGAGCTTATCGTCTCCGCGAAGCTGGCCATGAGTCAGCCGGATCGTGGCACCAATGCCATCGCGCGCAGCTTTAGCCAACGTTTCTTTTTGCCCTTCGGTCAGTGAAAGGCCGAACGCGACATATTCAGTTTTCATTTTTGGAAAAAATATATCAAAAAGAGGACCTTATATCTAAATGTGAAAAAACCGATTTCTAGTAAACGACGTTAAATTTGCTGCCATCCGATTCAAAGCTCAGCAGTCGGTCACTGATCAAGACGGCATATGCTGTCGTATTATTTGGTACCACTTCGTTAAAGTCCACCTTGATTTGTATGTCCTGCACAGAAGTTTTTAATCGTTCAGATTGCCTGCGCACGTCCAGGACGAATATCGAAAACATATCTACAAATTCGATTGGTGTAATTTGACATGACGACTCACGCGCGTCTATACCGCAATATTCTTCCTTGAAGTCACGTAGGGCCTTGTAAGCGCGAGAGGTTGTCCTCTTGGTGAAGTTGAGATTCATGTCAACCACCGGATAGCGATCGCTGTTGAGCATAGCGAACATGTTACGAACCTGTACATGGTCAAACAGTGCCGGATTGCGGCCTTGATGTGCATTCCTTTCAGTCTGAAAAGCAACAAGAATCCACCGCGGTTTTTCCGTGCCCGACTTAACGCTCAAACGCCAGGAAAAAGTCGTCGCTCGTGGCACCGCAATGTTGTCGCATTGCATGGCGCGGAATGCCACAGGTACCTTAACCTTGGCTTCAATCTGCTTCATAAGCATGCTTTTATACTCCAGAGCGGGTATTATATGCGGCATGAACCAGGAGAGTTTAGTCAGCGTGATCTGGCCATTGGCCACAGCGGCTTCCTTGAAGATTGCGTCTGCATCCCCCTGCCGGCTCAGCAGTAAAGAGTGTTTAATCCCGTATACGACCTTGTGATAATCATCACAAAAACCGAATAGATGTCTTAAGGGAACGATGAATGAAAAAGTACCGATAGGGACAGGTTTTCCAATGATCATCAGTCGACGGGTCTCAAAGCCGGTATTCACAGCTGCCGCCGCCGCAGTCGTGTCCTTCTGCCAACACATGTTTAAACCTTCGCCTTTGGAAAAATCATCGCCGTATACCAGCATGCCTTTCATCGTCGTGGCTTGCCCAGGCGACATGACATTCTCTATCTCGGTATTGTTAGCCAGGTATCGAATCTGAGAAAACATGAACGGGATGGCGTTGTTGATAAATGACACCAACGAGTCTGCGATGTAAGCCGCGCCAGTTGTTGTAAGCCTGCCCTCCACAAGAAGGTAACTCTTAGAAGGCTGCGTGAAAATGTCTTGGTTCTGGATGTCTATCTGTATGGCCTGGCCATTGTTAATAGCCGCAGGGTTTTGTGATTCATACTCGCGGTATTCAAACGATTCGATGCTATTATCATCGGGTACCGCCGAAGCGATGTCCAACATTTCACTTGCCATGTCAAATGCCGCCATTATAATAGTTTAAAAAGTTCAAGCTTCAATTATTAATCATATGACAAATGAAATTCATATGTGGTGGGTTAAACATTTTTTGCGTTTTGTGAATTAGTCGGAAATTTCTTTATTTCATTTTGCGAGAAACAGACCCCGCGAATGAATTTCATTTGCGCCGCCGCGACACGGTTTTATAGTCTTGAAACCAGAACCAGCAATACGGCTGTTGATGTCAGTAGCTGCTCCCGTCGCAGCCAGTTGTTTTAAGTATTCGATGCTCTTGTCGCTGAGCGCCTTCTCCAAAGGTGCGGGAACCGCTATTGGTGCTTTTGCGTTCACGGTCGCAGCGCGTCTCGCTTTTACGGCATCAACAATTTGCCTGACGGCAGAAGCTGTTGTAGCGCCGGCTTTCGCCACATTGCCAACTACATCGGCAACGTTTGTGATTACACCTTTGTTTGCTGCAATGAAAGAGCCAGCTTGGCTAAGTAATCTAGGAATCCAGTCGAAAAGCCCACCACCGACGACACGACGTCGTTTTTTAACGCTAAGAACCAACATTAGAATATTTAAGTGTGAACATTTACGCACTGCGGATGTGAAACCTTATAGTTACTGTCTCACCGCGGAGGTTTAATTGTTCACCATTCTGGTCGGTCAGCCAGACACGCATGCCCTGTACGTTGCCAGCGGGCACAATTGGTAGATATACCAAATTTTTCGGAGACTCAATAATCTTAAAACCGGGAGAAACATCGGGAAAAAAACTATAGATTACTGGCTGCTGGCTACCATTGCGATACGATCCAGAGATAATGTCACAGTTTACCAGAATTGTGTCCACCCGGAGAATATCGACTGGATTTTCTCCCTCTTTATAACCAATGCCAAGCGTCTGAGGGCTAAAACCGAGCATTTGCCTGATGGTAGATGCTGTCATATTTACCTTATAAAGGGCATTTGTTATCTTTACGAAGGCGCGTAGGGTAGATGCGTTAGCTCCTATAGTAATAGGAGAATTAAAGCCGAGTTGAGCAGCACCTGTCGGCGGCGGATTTTGCATTTCTAACTGGCGGCCGATTTCGTCATTAATCTGTGCAATCTCGTAGCTTCCGTCGGGCAGAAAGATCGTCTTCCACGTCTGTCCATTGGTGGAGCTGTAGACGAACTTGTTATTTGAACGGTCTATGTTTGGGATCGAATTGTACGATTCAAGACGTAATAAGGCAACCTCAAAGCGTCTTTTTGGATCCAGGTACAACGGTGGTGAAAAAGCCGTACTCCACCCTGTAGTATCTGAGGAGACAACTATACTAAAATTCTCCTTAGGCTGTAAAAGTTCTTTAATTTCTTCGAGCAGTTTCTCTGAGCGTTCCATCTGAGCCATGAATTTTGTTTTCTATTTTATGAGCATGTTTCTATTCAATTCGAGTGCCAGCTCTTTAGAGATCGCACCCGAACGCAGTAATTCGTCAAGAATCGCGGAAATTTCATTGTCAAGACCAGTGTTTCCCGCAGTCCTAGAGGCCACCAAAAGCTGCAACCTCTCTACCAGGGCGTTTGGATCATTGTAAAACTGCACCGCGCCGCCACGAATCAGCTGGAACTTTTTACTTCTTCGACCATGAATAGGAAGACCAGACATCTCTACGAGCTTTTTGAAAGTTTCAATTGCCTGAGGTGAGTATTGCTTAGTCTTAACGAAGCGTTTTGTTAACAGGCTGAACAACGACTCATCGGCCGGAGCTTCGAGCACGAGGTTGCCACCTTTAAACACTCTCAGTCTACCAGCAGACAACGCAATGGGGTCAACGGAGAGCTCGCCCAAGGCGTTACCTTGTAATTTCAGAGGAACGGCTGGGACAACAAAACCTTTCCCCTGCTTAGTGAGATTATGGCCTTTCAAAAGAAAACGAATTCGTTCTCTATAGTCTTTTAGGGCTTTAATATCTAAAGTCAGAGAGGCGACCTTTTCTTCATCTGCACGCTTTGTGGCTTTCATTCTCTCTTTGCCTAGTGTGTGTCTATTGTACTGGCTTATGGAGTCAATAATCTGTTTCACAGCTACCGTGTCCTTCAGGTCAAGGTCGCTTGGTGGTGTAAAACCGTGACGCCTGATTGCGTCGACATTCAGATATTTATTTGGATTAAGGAGCAATGTTTCCTGTGTGGGGTGTGCCGCAATCGCTGGAATAGCCGTTGGAGCAACTGCTCCAACGGAATCACCGAACAATGCTGATATAGGATTAAAATTAGCTGACTCTGCTATTTGCGTCGGCAAATCCTGTAAAGCGCTGGTAACTTTCTGTAGCTCTTTAGAAGTTTCTTTTTGTGAATCAGCCGTGGCTGTGGCGAGGGGTTTAAACAGTTTTGCCGCATCGTACTGAAGGTTTGCGTCTCCGATCTTCTCATCCACAAAACGCTGTCTCAAGCGATTTCTACGAGCTAAATAATCCTGAGTCAAGGCGTCTCGCTCCTGCTTAGACGAAACCTTTGTCCACATTTTGGTGATAAAAGTCGTTTATATATGGTTTATATGTTAGCTACATCGTTTTTTCTTTAAGTAATTATCAGATTTTAATGAAGAGAGCCTTTTATTTTTTAAAAGATATCCTTCTGTTTTATATTCAGAATCTGGTATAAAAACGCAGTCTCGCGTTCGCTGTTATAACATTGGCTAACCCTAACCCTAACCCTCTACAGACTTGCAAACAAAAACCAGTCCTTCGTCCATCTTTCATAGCATTTCATAATATAGTAGCGGTATATATCGTTTACATGTCGTTTTATACGTAAGAAACAATGTTTCTTTAAGTAATTGTCAGATTTTAATGCAGAGAGCTTTTGTTTTTAAAAAGATAGCCTTTTGTTTGTTCTCCAGAATCTGCTACAAAAACGAGTCCTTCGCTGGCTTGCATAACACTTGGCCATTTTAGTTTTCTACGCACTTACAAACAAAGCCGATTTCTGCTTCAATTTCGATTACAAGTTCAGACAAAAAATCTGGCTGACTTCGTAATCGGTAATGAAAACACAGTTGGTTTTTTAAAGCGCTTAGGAAAATGTTAAATGTGCAATCGGGGTAGTTTAATTTTTGCTCTTTCACTATGGGGGTTTCTGAGTTCTAAATTTGGACGCTTCCACGTGTAGAAGCCTCCTTCTGGCTAAATCCACGTGGAGGATCCTCGTTCTGACGAAATCTGGTCAGGTGTAAACAAGGCTGACGAGATTTTATTTTCCTGACCATCGCAATGTTGGCTGACAAGATTTGCCAGAGCGGACGCGAATGAATTTCATTCGCGAGCGGCGCCAGTTGTTCGCTGCGATTGAATTTCATTTGCGAAATGAAAACACACGCTGACGCGAATGAAATTCATTCGCGAATGAACAATTAGCTGTATTTAATAATAGTTGTTTTATAATTATGAATGAAAGAAACTTAGAAATCTGTAGAAATCTAGACATGTCCTATGTCATTTTTAGTACTTTTTTATTCCTGGACAAATATTCTGCCTTCAAAAAGTCTGCCAATTTAATGTGTTTTTTTGCCTCGAAGTTTATGAATAGGCCTAGGTTAAAGCGTTGCTAAATTGGTTGTGGTTGGAAAAGCCGAAGTTTACATTACTAAATTACCGCGTAAAAGTAGAAGTTGGACTGAAGACATGGCATTAATTTATCAACGCAAGCTGCGGTTTTAAAAACCTAAGCCTCTTATTAGAAATATTTTCAATTAGGTCTAATAAGCAGAATAAACAAGTATTGAAAACACTGCTAACTTATGGGAACATTATTACAACGTGTGAAAACTTTGTGAGTTTAGACCAAAATTAGCTTATAATTCTTCTTCACAGGTAGGCCTACATGTAGAAAGCCTTCCTTCGATCCATGCTACAGAATGGGATAGGCCTCTATATAAATTGTACATCACAACGGCAGACACAATCATCTTTGATATGTCAACGCCGTTAAATAAAATACCAGCCACATATTCAAGTTCACATTATATTGCATTCAAATCCATGTTACGGAATCAGATAGACCTCTATATAAATCTCTCAGTACAGTTACAGTTACAGTTAATAGGCTAGTTAAGCTATATGAGCTTTTAGTGCCTATAGCCTTCCATCCAATTGTCCAGTTTGTGTTTGAAAAAGTTCCGGAACAGAGCCACAATCATATCCATGTAGGCCTAGGCTGTATGCGGCCATGACCTTTGCACCGTTCAACGGAATCTTTCTGACCGCTTGATTGGTTTTTAGTTTAGTTCAACGGTATAATTTTATGTTTGGAATTTGCTTATGGAATTACATAAATGAAGGCCTGCAGTGATAATATGTACACTAGAACAGATTTGTTAAAGTTGCCATTCATTCACGACCAAAGTATCGTAAAAACCCATTGCGTTTAAAACGAAAGTGAAAACCAACTGTTGATCTAGCGATGAACGCAAATGGGTTGCTTTAGCGCCTTTATATTAGAAGCACTCATTGCTAAAAATGCTTCCAATGTGTCTGAACAGCAGCGATTGATTCCCATTTAGCTGGGTTGGGCCAAGTTGGGCTAAATGGGGCCCATTTTGGGGGTCCTATGCAGTTTAAAAAAATTAATGATGGGCATATTTGATACAAGAAGGAATTATAAAATACAGTCAGAAGAATAACGTAGGCCTATGTTTGAAAGTCATAAAAGCATATAACTGCCATTTGACATTTACATAGCGCCTTTTCTCATTGACAATAGGTTTGCTGATAAAATAAAAGAATTACAAATGCAGTCAGAAAAAGCATCATATAGGCTTTTTAAACTTGTTAAAGACATCACCACAGTATAAATAATTACTAATACTGTGCACCAACCATTTGCCATTTATATAGCGCCATTCCCAATAGCCATAGGCCTGTCTGATAAAAGCAACATATGAATTGTTTTTTAAAATGCGGTCAGAGAAAATGCAAATTAGGCCTATGTTTGAAACTTGTTAAAGACATCACCACAGTATAAATAATTGCTTATACTGTGCAACTGCCATTTGACATTTATATAGCGCCTTTGTTGTAAGCCGTTGTGAAGGTTTTAGCGAAAAGCAAAAGATACAGGTGTTTTATTAGTCATGGGGAAAATGAATGTTGGGTTTTAAGCGAAAAGCAAGAGCTAATTTTTTTAACAATGGATGGTTCATAGAGCGCCTTTTTTTCTCATTGAAAACCATAGGAAAGATGAATGTTGATTGTTTAAAAAAGCAAAAAAGTGGTTTTAGCCATAGGCAAGATTTCAAGCAAAAAGCAAGAAGTTAAGGGTAGTTGTATCTAGCCGCAAATGAATTTCATTTGCGATATTGCGCCTTTTAATTGGCCATAGGTCTATAGAAGCGGTCGAAACCGCTGCGATACTTGCCATCAAAAACTTTGGACGTCAGATCTATTACTGCAAAACCATATGGTTCGGCAATACACTCACTAAAGAACTTACGAAATTCATCAAAATTCATGTCACCTGCCACGAACGTGTCATGAATTGCTCGTAAATTCTTACTGTCTTGGTTGAAGAGGATAATAAGGTTAGCATTGTCCCTGACGGCTTGTTTAGAAATGTGAAAGTAGTTTTGTGTTAGGTAGAAGCAGCTCGCTCCACCATGGCGCCCCATACAAAAGTATTTCTCGATCGGCCCCTGTTTTTGTAACATGACGTCATCGAAGATTAATAGGCTCCTGACGTTTTTATCAAGAGATTCCACTGGAATTATCTCATCGGAGGAAGAGTGAAAACTCGCAATTTCTTTTCCAGCAAATTTTTCGAGTTCTGTGGCCCAGTCACGGAGAAACTGATATTTTTCTTGTCCCAGAGATTTCGACTATAGGTACAGCCTGTCATAACGTAGGTACCCTTTATTCAACAGAAGGTTAAGCAGTAAGTTTGTTTTCCCACATCCGCTAGGCCCACAGATTATACACCGTATGCTGGATGGCAACAACCAATGGTGGTGTTTTTTCCCATCGTCGGCTTCAAGATCAAAATTTGTTATTTCCATATAGAGACAACGAGTTATGATTGTATTCAACGAAAACAATGTATTGCCTACGATGTAAGAAACATACTGAGACTTCAAATGAAACAATCGTCGAGTTACGAAACGGTCGGCCAGCGAAGAAGGGCACCTGTGCCGTCTGTGGTGCAAAGAAGAGCCAAATTTTGAGTTCTAAAGCGCGGAAGCATAAGTCTCGTGAGCGCGAGACTCATGAGTTTCGCGGAGGCTCTCTACTGAATAGGGCCCTCAACGCTCTACCTCTGCCTGAGATGCATATGAGCCTTCCATCCGGTATGTCTTCGGAAGATAATCAGGGAGGTTCTTTCCAGAACACGGGAAAATACTCTTTCTGTGGACCATTCACACAACTCGATAAACGGCTTTCACAGCACTATCACGGTATTAATCAGCTCGACCGTGCGTGCCTCCACCATGATGTGGCTTATGCAGTTCATAAAGACACTCCGGGGCGTAATCAGGCAGATGATATTCTCGCTGCAGCCGCGTCTAAGATCGCACTCACCGATGAAACTCCGGATTATGAAAAGAAGGACGCCCGGCTCGTATCAGCCATTATGTCAGCGAAGTCGAGGCTGGGGATGGGTGTCAGAACGAAGGGCCATAAATGAGTTTCATTTATGAAAACGCAAATGAAAAATCATTTGTGCTTGTGTTTACCTGTTTGAAATATATAGTTTTACTGAAATGTCTAAGCACCTTTCAACTATCTATTACAGCCCTAAAGGTTACTGGCGAGGCAAGGCTGCGGTGAAAAAACTGGCCTCGGCCGCCAAAGTTTCCGAGGCCGAGGCTCGCGATTGGCTGAAGAAACAAGCCGTGTGGCAGATTTATCTACCCGTTCCACGCCGCATACCACGTCCTAAGTTCGAGGAAAATCGGCCAAACGCTGTACACCAGGCTGATCTCTTGTTTTTACCTCACGATAAAGTAGGCCAAAAGACTTATAAATACGCTCTCACGGTTGTTGATGTTGCATCACGATACAAAGAAGCTGAACCGTTGATCAACAAAAGTGCGACCGAAGTCGCCACGGCTTTAAGTCGAATCTATAAGAGGGGCCCATTGACTTGGCTCGACTCTTTCAGGTCGATCCTGGACGCGAATTTATGGGTGCTTTTACGCCGTTGCTGAAGAAACATGATGTTCTTGTAAGACGGGGACAGGCTGGGAATCATCGTCAACAGGGAATCGTTGAGCGTTTCAACCGTACTCTAGCTGAGCGACTTTTCGGTGCCCAGTACGCTCAGGAATTGCTCCTGGCTGCAAGGGGGTCATCCGAACGGTCAGTGGAATGGGTTAGACGATTGCCCGAAGTTGTAGCTGCACTAAACAATGAGCCGACGCGTTTGCTCGACATGAAGCCGGTTGAAGCGATGAAAGCTGCTAAAGTGACACAGAAGCCCTCTCATTCACAAACTAAAAACGCAAAAGAAATTCATTCGCGTTTGTGGGGCTTGGATGAGCCAATTCTCGGACATGACGTTCTCGTTCGATATTTGTACGCTCCCGGCGAGCTTGAGGGTGGAAGCAAACGCGCCACAGACCCTAACTGGTCGCTCACCATCCACGCTATTTTCGATGTTGTTCGGCAAGCCGGTCAGCCGGCGTTGTACCATCTGGTTGATGGACCTGCTCGCGGATTTGTACGCGAGGAGCTGCTTTTAGTTCCTATGGGCACTGAATTACCTCCCGACAGAATACTCAACCGTCGTTGATTTTGTAGTGCCCGTATGCCAGCGTTGTTATCCCGTCCGGAGAAATCCACTTTTTTGTGTCTAATGGAGAGAGGCTGATCTTATTCTGCTCGTACACTCCGATCTGGTGGTCGTGGCTTCGAATCACGACTTGTGTGTGCCGCATTTCTTCTCGTTCGAACAGGCATTCCTTGTATAGCTCGTGGTGCAGATCCTTCTTCACAACTGCTCTCTGAACGCCTTTTGCTTTCCTGATCTCTGAACCGCCCGATTTTAAGATCGAGTACATCTTCGGACGCAGTCCCACGAATTGGGCTATGGCAACTCCGTTACATTCATCTTTGAACTTGCCCACGACTTTCTTGTTCTCGACGTCGTAGTAGGGGCTGTCTCTTGGAAACTCTGAGAGGTCGTATAGGTGTTTTTTATTCCACATATCGGCATAGGCATTCGGAGTTTCCACCTGAAATAACAGGCTGTCAGTGTCTGTATATAGCAACTGGGCTTTTTCTCCGTACTCGTTTTTCACATCGTTGTACCAGAAGTCGTACATGAGATGCTTGCTGAGGTCGAGGACAGCCTGGCCGACATATACAGGCCTGTTTAACTTGAGCTTGTTCTTCAAACTGTGAATCGCGGCGAGTTGGTCGTTGAAGATTTTGTGCGATATGTAGGCCGGGTCGGCGATAAGTTTACGAAGTTTGTCAACTTTTGAGGTCGGTACCAGGTCAACCCTGATTCTTTTCCTAAGATTCTCCATGGACTTGCCAAAGACCGCATTATTAGTCAGTTTGAAGAAGTCCTTTTCAAATTCTGACGTTGCCTTCGCTCTCAATTTCGTGTTCATCTCGATGTATGGAGCCATCCACGCCTCCTGTCTAAACTTAATGGCACGATGGATTTTAGCAACTCGTAGGCCCAACGAGTGGTATAGTTTAAGATTTCTATAATGGGCCACATACCGCTCCTTAGGTCGTAGGCTTGGTACTAACTTCACATGCTTTGTGAACTTGCTTCCCAACTCGTTCATAAGCACATTCTGATAGTCACTCAACCACTCCTCCTGGACTGTCAGGGTCTCCGGTGCTAAGGGATAGTCGCTATGTGCATTGTGAATTTGCTCCGGGTACTCGAGATCGACTTCGAGCAGGAAGCCTTCAGGTGCGTCGTCTGGAGTTTCCAACACTTCGTCGAGAGTTGGACTCTCCCAGCTAAATCCTCCAACCGGCAGTGGCTGTTGCATCGCCCAGCCGTACAGGTTATTCGCGTCGAGATACATGATCCAGTTTTCTGGCTTCGTGGTATCGTAGTCGGGGCATTGCGGATTGTTGGCTTTTGCGAAGCGCTTAGATACCATCGAGATTCCACCTCGGAGACCTTTCTCTACGAACAAATGCATATCTATATCGGTTAAAAGTTCGAGTTCGATCTTCGTCTTTTTCAACAAAGCGTCCCAGGCCATTCCTGGTAAGGAGAAGTAGTTTGCCGGGTCCAGACTGTAGTGCTTCATCGAAGTGGATCTGAAGGTCTCGAATACATCGGCTAGTAGAAGTACATCCGTTCGGAGATATAAGTCGTGATAATCGCCCAGAGTTTTACAATCAAACTCGTTCCATACTCGTTGGGCGTGTTCATAATCCTCATCAGAAATGTTCTCTCGTGTGAGCTTGCTGTAGAACGCTTCTTTGGGTGGAAGTCGATCTTCTTCGAAGCGGTTGTAATTGTCAATGTGCTCGTAACAATATACGCCCTTTCGCCTCAAAAGATCTAGTTTTGTCCTATCATTGTGATTTTTTTCGTTTATATACGCCGTTGTGACTTTCAGATCTTCCAGTGATAGGTTTCCTGATAATTTATCCAACGAGCTGTTTAGAAACTGGAGACTATCAATGAACTGTAGTTGTCCTATGTTGAATGTCATGTATTTCTCCATATTGTTTGGGATGCAGTTAATTTCAGTTTCCTCATCCTGTGCGGCCTCACAGCTACCTATCGCTTGCATGATGAGATGACTGTCATAACCTCTTAGATTGTGGAAGACCACTGGTACCTTACACTTATCTGGATATATTCGAAGTTTGAGGTTGCAGGCGTTGTGAGCAGCACCTCGGTACTTACCGGTAATGTGACAGTGGTCGCGAACTCTATCCTCTTCGAGCGCATCTCCGCAGATATGACATTCGATAGCCTCGCGGAATGATTGGCGATCAACTGCTGACATAATCATTTTAGCTGGGGCGGCCAGCCTTTGTTTGATAGAGGCCAGCTCGCCTTGTAGTCGTTGCAGGAACTCTGGCACGGCGTTCTCTCCACGATATAAAACTGGTTTCTTCGTGCGGCCGTCGCATCGAACCACTATATAACAGAAGCTGCATGGTTTCTGCTCAGCTATCTGTCTGGTGTTGCTCTCGCTGGGGTTCATGATTGCACCTTCGATTGGTATGTTTAGAGCCTCGAAGTCTGCGTAAACGATATACGGAATGCGCATCTGTTTCTGGTGACTCTGGAATTTGAGGATATTTTCATCCTCTTTTGGCATCTCAATCCGCTGAGGCTTCTGACTAATGCCCTGACAATCTTTGATATGGGCATCCAGCAAGTCTTGTCTACAGAATATGTGTAGGCAGCGGCGACATGGGTGCTTTCGCTCTTTATGATCGCTGTTTTTGTACAGCATTCGGGCCAAGTCCTTGATCCAGACATAGTGAAAATTTTCATTTGCGTCGTCGGCCAGTAGTAGTAGGTCAATATTGTGGACACTGGCCCGGTTTGAAATGTGAATTGGATACAAAGCTTTATCCCACCCGAAGACTGAGACGCTTATAGTTGGGTTTTGACGCTCAAACTTGTCGATATCTGTGACCTTCACTGGAAATTCAATACCGTCAAAGTTTAGCTCCTGAAGGTGGGCCTGATACTTAGTTGGGCGATCCGGATTTTGCCCATGACCTACTGGATACATGGCGCTTAGTATGGCCCACTCGAAGCATCGGTTATCTTTATTCTTTACATTAATAACGGTGCGAGGGGGTATATACTTTGGTGTGGGAAAATAGCTCTTGCCTCGGAAAGGCTTATATCTTGCAAAACTTAGGTCTAGCGCCACGACCCGCCTCACCCTCCACCCCGATCCCTCATTGGTGTACTCCTCGAGGAGTTTTAGTACTTCGGCCTGGGCATTTCGTATAACCCCTTGGATTTTACCCGCATTGGTAATTGGTACTGCTTTGCTTCGAAAGTAGTTCGTAGTGGTAATAAAACCGGGAGCCGCGTTGCCATCGTACACATTGTCAAGGGTCGGTGCCAACTTTTCCAACTCAACAGTCAACACTTGAGTGTATTTCAAACCGCCATTTTTCAAGAGCTCTTCGTTGAGCTGCGACTCAATGTTTTTCTCCATTGCACTCAAGAAAGCCAACGCATCTCCTTCCAGCCTGTGGTTAAGAGGTACTTCTGCACGAAAGTCTCTCAGAAGCTGATTGGCGAGCTGTTTGTGTACTAGAAAGGGTGGTGGCCCACCTCTATCCTTCTTAATTAGGAGTGGGTCGAATTCTGCCAGAAGGGCCTTACGTTTCGCCCCTCTGCGCTTGCGCACTGGAGGAATTGGCCTTGGAAGCAGTGGCTGTAGTAAGCGTCTTTTGACTGAATCTGGTATAGGTTCGTCTAAAATGTTCTGTAGAACAGCCCGAAGAGCTGGTGGCCCGGTAAACTCACCCAGCAATTGTTTAATTTTTTCATTCGTAAACAATGCCATAGTTAAAAATTATTTTTTATAGTAATGTGGCAAACTTTTCTTTAATATAATAAGTTTATCATTTCTTTAAATAGAATTTTTTTTATTATCTAGTCTATTGATATAGATGATAGACGTTTCCATTCTTTATTAAATTCGCGAACTAACCCACCTCGTCGAGCTTTCAAATATTTAGCGAAATAACCACATTTCATACACTCACCCACGTGTGTTTTTATACCCCTTCCACATTTGGCACATGGTTTTGTCCCACAACCGTTTCGCAGTCGTGCCAAATGTTTGAAACAGTACTCCCCAATGCACCTGCGACAGCAGAGGGATGTTTTACCTATACCGAGCCAAATGCAAAAGTTTTGCCCTAACATTATGTTTTATGTATACCATAACCTGTTCATTTATTTAATTGATTATTTTTTATAATTAGCTAGTTCCAGACCTCGTGGGAGGTTCTCGGCCTGCAGCAAACAACACTTTTGCGGCTTGATGTGTTAAGGCACTTTTTGTTTTGTTTTTTGGACTGAATTCAAAGCGGCTCGGCTTGCAGGTTTTTGGTGGTGCAATTCGTACACCCGTGGGATCTACGGACTCTCTGGAGGTCTAGATGGTGTAGACCGGCATCCTCTTAATTCGGTGAGATAACGGAGTGGTGGGGACAAAAAAATTGAGGGGGTGGAGACCAACCCCCGGTATTTTGACGGAATAACGGGGTGCCCCCAAAACCCCAGTTCCCATCTACTCGCGTTTGTAATGACTTGCAATTTCGTGATTTTTCACAGGTATTCAATTGTACGGATGTAGCTTTGGCCTGTTTAACCTCGAATAGGCAGCAGACACTACAGTTGATCAAACTGTATTACACTCAGCGTTGAATTCGCCGTTCAAAGATGCCTAATAACGTGTGTTGACCAACTTATTTATGGGCTGGTAAACCATGTTTCAGTATGACCATCAGCTGCATACCTTGGGGTGTCCTCGGTATATCCTATGGTTGTGGGGTACAGGGTGGGAAAATAAAATTATCATGCGAAGCCAAATTGTTGTCTTTAGGATGTCCTGAAACCATTTTTACAATTTCCTAGCCGTTCTAAAGATATCCGTGGAGAAGCGGGTCTGGGGTCCGGTCGGACCCCCTCCCGGGCATTCAAGGGTTAATATACCCAAACAAAGACCTGACCAAATAGAGCGGTCACGTGCATGTAAGGAGTGGTAGAGAGTAGGCGATTCTGACCATTTAAGCCTCCAGAGTTCTAAGATAAGACCGTGGTTACCTTGGTCGGATAGGGATTACGTATAGCCTACTTCGTAATTACCGAATGAACATTGTGCATAGTGGTGCATAAACCCCCTGTTGATGTCATTATAACTGATTAAAATAGATGGTGGTCACATAATCTGCTTCAGCAACTGAAAATATGAAAAGTCAAGCGTCGTTTTCTCTTTCTTTTTTGATCCTGTCGCAACTGTCGTAATTAAAACTGTTATTAGTAATTAAGTTTTTGGTTTTGTTAACCAGTGGTTTTTGCACATGATAGGCTAAAAACCACCAGTCTCAGACGTTGAAAAATGTTTTGCGCCTAGGTTCCCGTTTTCTGCAAACGCGCTTCTCTGCAATAGATGTTCACTGAATCTGCTTCGATTTACTGAATATATTGAATAGTTGTGCAATGTTTTGTGTTTTTTTAAGATCCTGTCGCAGATGTCGTTGTCTACAACCAGTCGGCGGAAGTAGTAGATGCTGACCAGTTAAACATCTCCTGCACCATAAACTACAGTGGGCCAGCATCACCGGCGCCTTCTCTGCGTCCTTCGCCTTATTGGACAACATCACCAGGACAGATATTTACCAGCGTCATCTATTATCCGTCGACAAACGTTGTTACTTTGGTTGCAACGGTAACAGTACAGAAACCCACAGTTCCAGTTTTCCAGTGTAAGACAGTTTTTGAAATAACTGGAAGTACCACTGGCTACAATCCAACTCCTCCACCGGATAATTTTACAGTTGGCAACACAACAGAACTAGACGTTCAATGTGAGTATAACTTTCTTAATGCAACATAGTTTACCAGCTGAAAATCGCCAGCAACGTATGGAAGTATTCAGTTTATCTTCAATTAATTGGTGAAGAATAGCAATATCGTTACCCAAGAGACAAGTAACCAAAAATTGGACCTTTTGAATAATGGCCGCCAATTTTCAGCGTTGAACCCTGCTGCTACTAAGCACCGCCTGGGAGTCCAGATCTTCTCTTGCCACTTGCGTTATATTCATCCTGCATTCGTCCGCTGGTATAACCTCATGGACCCTGTAATGCTGATTCCTTCCTACCTAAGATCTCAATGGGTGGGTGACCTGCAACAGCTATTGTCTTCTGCATTCAGTTTTTTTCAAGGTCACGAGGACTCAAACGTCTACAACAAGCTTATTATCCACGCTGACTGCTCGGCGTTAGTGCACGCTATATGTTTACCTCAGTTTGCCTCGGAAGTGCGATAAGTTCATTCCGCCTAGTACCTGAGAAACTCTTGATCTCTATTTTCATTGGGTTCACACCCGGTTGTAACAAAACAGCAGCCACTAGATTCTGTGTCCGTCTATAACGCCTGAAAACTCTGAATCCGCAGAAAGAAAACTATTCACAACAGACGCTATCTCATCTGCCCCTTTTATTATTTAATCGGCTGCGAATGTTGTCATATGCCATGAACTAAGCCTCTGCAGCACGTAGGGTAATACCGGTCCTGCGCTTCTTTGCAGCGATTCAGACAAGCCCTTCTTTCACTTTCATGCCATTCTCACCGAACAAACCCTTCATTCAAGAAAACTAATCAAGTTCAGGACGCAACTTTTTAGATTTGTTATATAATACTCGTGTCTTAGCGCCTTGGTGAGGTTCTGAAAACGCGTTATACAACTGTTATGATAAGCCTATGTACATATATTAATAGGATTAAATTGGAAATGTACCTGTATTGTGTGATTTTGAATGGGCAGTAATGTATAGGCCAAACTTCTTACGGTCTGAAAGAGATATCCGCAGTTAATTTTACCCTTTTTGTGTTTTTAAGGGTTTGCATAGATCACAATTAATATTAGCAATGTTTTGCCGTAATACATTATTCTGAAAATCCAGATTAAGGGACTCGTAGACTTTTATTGTACTAACATTAATTTTTAAATTTTGTCTTTTCTGATAATTTACTGCATTACAGATGTTCCTTCCAAACCTTCTTTAACAAGTAGAGCTGAGGTTGTAACGAATAATGGTGTGCCCTGTGGTATCAGTGTACTAACCTGTTCTTCTACTGGCAATCCTGCTCCAAGCTACAGATGGTATGATTCGGCGCAGAACGTCATCTTAAGTACCAGTAACACTCTAACTCTGGCTGAAGTAAATAGGAGTTACAGATGCGAAGCATTCAACACAATTCGAAATGTGCTTTACAACTTATCAACAACTGTCATCGTTTCAAAAGACAACTGCACTTCAACTTCAACTGTACAGTGTTGCGGTGAGTATATTTGGAAATTTTATATTATTTCATATTTCGCATATGTTCAGATATTTGCACGCGACATTGTAGCTGTAAACACGTTTCATTGGATAGACCAAGTATGTTTTTTATGAACTTCTTGGGTATTTAGGCATAAAAAGTATGAAGGGTGAAACAAACGAGTCTTAATTATTATGCATCGTTTCTTTGCTCTCTTCAGTGTCAACTTAACTCTTACCAGGTTTAACAAAACACCAGAACTTGTCTTTTCTTGGCATTCACACAGCTCAATTAATGTATGCTAAATTTAAAAAAATTAAGTGAAGACTTAATGTTCAGGATGATTAATTTAGCTTCTATGAACTCTTGGATTTTTAAGGTTTTTCATAGCAACTTAAACCTGTTACTTGTTGACTGGTCTCGTGCTTGGAAGCAGGAATACAAAGTGTAGGCCTACAACGATAGCAGTTTTAAGGTGCTGCTGTCATGTTCAAAGCAATACAGATTGTAATTCCATTCCTTTAACTGTGTGTTCTGATCAGTCACTAGTCTTGTATCTTTTTGTTCTCTACATGAGACATCTTTTCAAAATTACATATTTAACATAAACTGTATGTCTATATCGAGTGATCTTCTAGATTACGGTTTGGTTTTGATGCGTCAGCTGAAATTATGTATTGAACACCATCAGCCCTATTGAAACTTTTCATTAAGAGCATCCAGGTACATACGATATTGTTACATTTGCAGTGGAGTTTATTTAAGTTCTTTTAAATCAAATCTAAAACCAGAAATCAATATATTTATTTTATATAGTATTTCCTCACAATGAGACGACATTGATTACTGTAAAAGGCTGCAGCAACGGAGAACCACTGTGTGACTGTTCACAAGGCACCAGTGGAGTGGCTTTGATTTGCAACGCAGAAACCTATCCAAACGCATCGTACATGTGGAGTGGAACGGATGGACAAGTTATCTATTCTCAAGTCCACGATCACCTTACTATGAACGGCATATATCGCTGCACTGCATATTTTGACAGAACGCTATCAAACTACACTGGAAATGTTATTTTTTCAAATGGAACAAACGAGACAACTGTCGACAGATGTTGTGAGTATAATTAATATTTAAGCGTTGCTGAATAAGTCCCCGGCGCCGCCGCCATCCGCCGCCGCTAAGCCCTCAAGTTGAAACCAGTCGCTAAGCTATCGACTGCTAGCGACTTCGTTCACGTAATATTTTCTTGGTGTTTTAATCGCGGTTTCCAATTTTCGATCTGACGAAGACATCGGCAGCAGGACATCAGCAACACTTACAATACAATACAATATTCATACAATACTACATTCGCTTGTTGAGGAAAAGAAGCTGACATGCCGCAACTTTGTACATTATATGAGAATGAGTTTGCTCTATTAGTAAGAGTTCTAACAGAGAATACGGGTATATTATAGTTGCTGTTGTCTTTTTTGGTAAAGTGACTTTATGCATTCTATTACGAAGATGGTGTTGATGATTACGAAGTGGGAGGAATAAACAGGGTGAAATTTGTCGGGGGGTTGGGGTTTCAACTTTCCTAGTCTTTCTTGGGACCCCACAGTTGAGTCTTCACTGCACAGCCCGGGGGTCGTATCCAACCACCTCAGTTGTGCTAGTGTGTTTGAGCATTATTTGATTAGGAATCTCTGACAAAGAGAAAATAAATGATATGGTGTATCATGTAGGCCTATGCATTTTTTGAAGTTTCTTGACAAAGGAATTGATTTTGATTTGAGTTCGACTTGCAAAACTGCTAGCGTTCAAATAAGCTGATTTCAAACGTCGCTGACTTCAGTTTACTAAATTCGAATAAAATATGCAACTGCATTTGGATCAAAGTCTAACCCACCCGCAGTCTTTTTTCTACAATTCTCACACTAGGGAGTAGGAATAAGTGCCGGAGTACATGATTCTCGTTCTCTGCTACTGCCTCAAAGAGGCATGCATCAAAAGTTTCGACCAACTGGTTGGCCGTGAGATCGGTCATACTGCTATAAATCATCCTCGCTTCATTCGAGTTATCAAGCGCTCAATTTCACGAATTCACATTAACATTAATTTTCACAGTCATCTGTCCTCTGTCAGCCTGCCCGCATGGAGCGGATCCGTATTCTCATATTGGACCCGTATAGAGCCCAGTATAGAGCCCATATGGGTTCCATCTAATGCCCACGCTCAGTACAGAATGCGGTAAAAGCTTTATATTGTTAGGTAATCAGGTAGCTACATCGTTAAGAGCGTTGGCTGCGCGTCTCATGCAACGCTGTGTTAGAGCGCATGCGGACCGCGGTTCGCTTCCCGAAGGTGGCTTATTTCAGATATTTAAAATCTCGGGCTAGCACGGTCCCAACACGGGGACCTAAAATGGCGTGGCACCCATTCAAACGGGCAAGCGGTGGTGAAGGATCTCACCCGATCAATTCGTTGAAAAATGGGCAGGGTCGAGGCTATCTATATACGGTCGCTATAGAAAATCGCGAACATTTACATTTACATTTATGTCCAATAGACATACCTGATTACATGAGAAGTCGATGGCAAGTCACTAAGTCAGTCGATAAGTCTAAGCGACATAACCAGTCCATAAGCATGCGACTTAGTCGACTGAGTCGCTAAGTCAGTCGCTAACTCATCAAGTCAGTCGGTAACTCCTTACCGACTGACTCAAGGGACTATGCGGAATAAACACTGTGTTTTTATTGATATTTGCAGGTAACTTGGTGTTGTTCTGTACATGTATAGGCGAATAGGCAAAAATTAACAAATGTGTGATATAATGTCAATATCATAGCATGGTTTTATTGCGACGTGATAATAACAGGACGATATTTGTTTAGTCAGAAATAAGATATTAAAATTACACTATAGCTAGGAGCGTAGACATCAGCAAATAATTATAATGTGGCAATAATTACATTCGCTTAAACAAGAAGTGGTATCTTTCGCATGTTTGTCTTTAAACACATTGATGCACTACTACAGTTTTACCGAGAAATAGAATTATAGCGCGAATACAAGTCTATGTAAGGATATATTTTGCTGCTCTTGCATAGGCCTATATATGCAACGAGTAGACAGTAGGGTGGTTCACAGATACATGGTAAAAATAAAGTTCAAGCTAGAAACCCTCTCAGTTTGTTAGACCTATCAATAGTATTATTGAGACAAAATTTCACCTTCTTATTGCAACTGAAAGACGATGCTCAAGGACTGTGTTACTTTGTCATATACCGATAAATAGACATTAATTGCAGAAATGAATATGTCGAGCATACAAATGCATTTTATTTCAAGACTAGCTGGTTTACCCGGCGTTGCTCGGGGTTATAAGTTTCAATCCCTGTAGCGAATTCGCAGTGTTGTATACGCCTTGTCGCGTCTTGCGACCTCTGCCGTGGACTGACTGCTTCGCAGTCGCCCTCTGGCGACGACTGTTTCGCTATCGGGGAGACTGCTTCGCAGTCTAGCTGGTTTACCCGGCGTTGCCCGGGGTTATAAGTTTCAATCCCTGTAGCGAATAAGCAACAAATTTAGGTATAAGTTTAAATCCGTGTAGCGAATAAGGAAGAAATTTAGGCGACCTGTGGGGGAGACTGCTTCGCAGTCTTGTGTACGCCTTCTGGCGTACAGCGGAGACTGCTTCGCAGTCTTGAATACGCCTTCTGGCGTATAGCGACCTCTGCCGTGGACTTACTGCTTCGCAGTCGCCCTCTGGAGACGACTGCGAAGCAGTCGGGGAGACCTCCCGTGGACTGACTGCTTCGCAGTCGAAGGGGGTGAACCCGGCGTTGGCGGGTTAAAGAAAACGCCAGAAATCTAGCCGTCACTGCCCTTAGTAAAGCAGTCTTTGAACATACAATTTTGCCGTAAAACGATGAATATAGTTCGAATCGATCGTAATTAAATTTTTTGCGAAAGTAAACAACGTCGTTATGCGCATTATTAATGACGTTGGGGAATACCGGCGTCATAAATAGAACCGCTTTGCAGTGGAAGCGTGAGGGACGGTTGGTTGGGTAGAGAACCGTGTACTGTGTAGTGTGTAATTTGTGTATTAAAGTGATTGTTTAATATATTATAGTAGCAATTAATGAGTTTCTATTACCATATTGTAATAAGACTTATGAATTTGTTATTTATTTCTAATGAAATCTATTACGTCACACATCTTTTAAAGTTGCGACCCCTAGACGTGATACAAAATATGAAAATTTATTATTTCATTAGCCAGTAGATGAGGGAGCTTCTATTTATCATTGTCTGGTTGAGGCAACCGCTATTTGCCCCACCCTATTACACAATCACTTCAAGACACAAATTACACACTACACAGTACACTACGATATTGCATTGTATTGTATTGTATTTCAAAACTTATAAGTGCCTCTTCCAAGTGCCCACCAATCAGAGGCGCTCCCAGTGCGAAAGTCCTCGAGAATAAAGGTATGTTTTAAGACAACGAAAAGCTGTGGCAGGACCACCGGATAGTACTGCAGCCCGGGCCGAAGGAGGAAGCTGATTCCACAATGAAGGGCCAATAGTAACAAAGGAACGAGACTGGGCTATCACCGTTCTCACTGGGGGAACAAATGAGTCAAGTCGATCAGAGGAGCGAAGAGGGCGAAGGGAGCTAGCTGAAGTAGGAAGACGTAATGGGTCACAGAGGTATTTGGGAGTAAGTCCCAGGTAAGATCGGCAAATATGGATACGTTCCTTTAGTTGGAACGAGACTAGACCATTACCCCACTCACTGGGGGAACAAATAAGTCATATGAGTAACTTTAGTTGGGTGCGGGCAGTAAGAGGAATCCAGTGAAGATGTTCAAACATGAATGTTGAAATATGGGAGAATCGTGGGAGACGGGCGATTAGTCTGGCAGCTGCTTTAAGAACAGATTGTAGAGGGAGAGATGGACTTTGGGGAGGCCAACAAAGAGGGAGTTACAGTAATCAATGCGAGAGCAGATAAAGACATAGACAATGGAGGTAAAGACTGGAGAGGAGACAGATCCTCGGATGGCCTTGAGACGTCGGAGATGGTAGTAGCACAAGCGGGTGAGATTAGAGATATGGTCAGAAAAAGAAAGGGAGCCATCAAGAATTATACCCAGGTTACGGACAGATGCAGAGAATGCATAAGAAGGAAAGCTTTGAGATAAAAGAGGGTAGTCAACCTTGGCCAGTTGTTAACGAGTGCCAAACCAAATCAATTGGGCCTTTGCTAGGTTTAACGAAAACAGGTTTAAGGACAGCCATGCTTGAAGGTCATGAAAGAGAGCATCAATGCGAGCGATAAGAAACAGCTGAGCATACGGGGGCCCATGCACGTATACCTGGGCGTCATCAGCATAGAGGCGGCCAGTGGTTAAATGTGTTACAAAGATGGAGGAAATATCAACTGTATAGAGCAGGTAAAGGAGTGGGCCAAGTACTGATCCCTGGGGGACACCAAACTTGACAGTAACCCAGTGTGTTCTGGAGTCACCCCAGATTATCGTTTGTGTGCGATCTGTAAGATAGGACCGGAACCAAAGAAGAGATGAGCCCCTGAGACCACTTGAGGACTCGAGACGTTGCAGGAGGATCTCATGGTCAACCATGTCAAAGGCAGCAGAGATGTCAAATAGAGCAAGCAACGACATCTGGGATCTGTCAAAAGCAGTGTAGCTACCAGAGAGGAGTGATAAGAGGACAGTTTAAGTAGTGTTTCTGCAGTTTGAGGCCGAGTTCATGGACATGACTCACGCCACGGTGTTATCATTCAAATGAAGAAATCAAGATTGGACTTGCCAATTTAGAAACTAAAGCTGATTTTCCGAACTAAGTTAAAACACCTACACTACAGTACTGTGCTAAATGCTTCTTCATTTATTTTATTACTCATTGTTGTTTGTAGCTCTAACTTTTGGTTCTAAATTTGAAAGTCATAACCATTAAACTGGCTGATGTAAGACCAGCTCTCATTTTACAACATGTTGCGTCTTCGGGCTGGTGTTTCAGACAAAGTTGCTAGAAAACGGTGATATATATCACAAATCCTTTTTTGGTGGAATATCAACTTTAACAAGGACCTTTGATTTAGGTTTGTCCGGGAACTGAACTCGAGTTTTCATTACTTTTTGCCCCACCCTAATGTACACGACGTAACATTTGAATCATTTTGTATAATATGCCCAGTTTGCATGTGATGTACTCAGTAGGGCGGAGTGAAAAAATTTTTTTTCAGTAAATGAATTCTAATAGTGCACAAAGGATGCAACTTGGGTAGAGAAAAAACACACCAAATGTTATAAATTTCAAATGATATCTTCTGCCCTCTACCGCCAATGAAATATATCAACGTGTTTAGCCTATAGTCTCACAGTGGATGTCGTCAAGTTTCTTCTGCCTTAACCCTTCCAAAACAGAATTCATCTTGGGCCTTCCTGATCATATCAAGAAAAGTCCTAACCCCTTCGATACACCTATAGATCTACTAACTCATCGTTTCTTAACCTTCAAGTCGGATTTCCCCGTCCGCAATCGGTATTACTTGCGATCCACACCTATCCTTCTCTAACCACAGCTCCAACCTCTTGCGCTCCTGCTTCATGTGACCTTCGTCGCATCTGGCTTAAGATCGACCTTAAAACTGCCTCTACCATTGTTACCTCTATTGTTCATTCAAAGCTTGATTACAGCAATTCCCTCTTCCTCAACCTTGAATCCACCCAAATCAAGCGTCCGCAACTAATCCAAGACTCACTAGCCAGAGCTGTCACTAGAACGCCCAAACATATCACTCTCAATCTCAAATCACACCACTGGCTAAACTAGCGAATGCACTTCAAAGTCCTATCACTAACTTACAACTTAATACAATATTCCCAAGTACCTCCGTGATCTCTTCACCATCCAGGCAACCAGCTCCATCCAATCCTCCTCCTAGCTCAGTCTTTGACGATCCCCGATCACTAAACACCTCAAGTTCTCCAACCGAGCCATATCCAACAGAGCATCACGCCTCTGGAACTATCTCCCCCTTGAATTCCGCAGATTCTCGGTTCCTCCATCATCATTCCACTCCAAACCCGCCATCCATCTTTCTCCTCATGTTCCTCTATCTCAGGGCTTTCCACTCCAAACTGGTCTCACCTTTTCAAGTACTCCTACCCAGACTCATCTGATCCTGTATTCCAATTCTTCTCGCCCTAAACGACACCCTCCTTCACAGCTGCTCTGCCTCCTCTCTCAATCTGCCCCCCCCCCCGGAAACCGGATTCGGGCCTCTTTTGGAGTACTCTCTGGCAGGGGCGTCTACACCATAGAAACCTTGGAGCAAATGCTCCATCCAAGAAATAGGGGGAGAAAAATTTGTCAGTGTGTGTGTGCCACCATTTTGGGGGTGAAGGAAAGGGGAGGGGGAAGAAGAGGGGGAAAAGGACGTTGCTCCAATGACTTAGGGGGGATAGACGCCCCTGCTCTCTGGAAAACCCCTCAACACTTACAGTCGTATACTGGCACATCCTTTTTGAACAGAGCTTCGGTACCTCTTTCGTTCTCTTCTAATTTTCTTCCTTTCAGTAACGTCGCTGCATTCATTAGGCGTTACAACCATAGGCGTAGTTTGTTGGTGTTACGAGGGTGCCCGTACCCCCTCCCTTTTTGGGCTTGGCTACCGTACCCCCCACTTTTTGAACAATGCCAATCAATATTTTATAATTGTGCTTCCCAGAGATCGCAGTCAGCGCCTTGCTTCGTGTATGTAAGAAATTGATACCCCCACCCCACTTTATAGACCAAAGTTACGCCTACTGGTTACAATTCCATAATCCTGTAGCATACCAGATGCGATTTCCGCAACTGATTTGAACGTGTATTTCATGAATTGTAACCGTTCGACGACAGTCAGTTCAAGAAAAAGAAAAAATAATGCACTACATTGACGTTTTCAAAGAATTTGATATGGTAAACATTTTTCCGCCGGTAGAGGGCAGAAGACGCAAAGCAAAATCAACAATATTTTGAGCACTATTTACTCTAACATGCTGGCAACTTTCCATCACTATTAGAAAACGATTGCTTAATTTTTTTGCCATTTTCGCTCCACCCTAGTACTCAGTGTCTTGATCAATGCATGCATACATACATCTGAAACCTCGCTGTAAAGAGTTTAATTTGTTGAACGCAACAGGCCTGTATTTTTATGTCTTCAACCTTATCAACAGTTTGTTCAGTTTTTCAAATAACGACTTTAATGACGACCTTCACACTCTAGGCCTACATTTCAGTTTAAATTATCGAATTTCAAGATTCTGCACACTAATCAAATATCATAAATAAAAGACAGAGCGCTCTCGTTGAATGCCTAAACTTTATACCCCACGGGTAAAACTTCTTTTCTTGTGACAATTTTGTGACGACTATTTTTAAAATTTGTCTTTGCTCTGAAGAAGAATATTCAAATCAAAATCATTTTATTGCAACCCAGAACAGAAAACATAACAGTGACACGATACATCTAGCGACATCGAAAGAAAAAAAACAGAGCAGCAAATGGAATCCCAGAAGGGATGTAAATCCTGCAAGATTAGGGCATCATAAAACCTAAAATAATACTGGCCTAGTGCATGACCTAGGGTACAAGTGGATGGCAGTGACTCTTTTCTCATAAGATGAACATAGCCTAGCCTACATGTCACTCGAAATTTTTTGACTCTTTTGGTCAGTAAATTAACTTGACTTCATGATTAGCTTGCATCACGGCTTCTCAAGTTGAAAACACGCATTTGCTTGACGCTGTTAAATCAATGCAAATTAATCTCCATGAAACAATTTGCAAAATTGTCTCATCGAAATAATTATTTCACTCGCAATTTTTTGTCGGAGTCTCACGCCTCGTGTTAAAAGATGAATGCACAAAAATTGATAAACCTGATTAATTGCCTAAACATTCTGTTATGGAATCGTTTAGCCTGGCAGACAGCGACAACACCATCGCTGGTATCAGCATCAACCTTTGCAATAACCAGTACATGTGAGTGAATTCAAACATATCACGTAGGCCCATAAATTATTGTAACACACTTTTTAACACGTCTCTATGGAAACTGTTCCAAAACAGGGTAATTATACGATGCAGGCTCAAACGCGACCAGAATATAAAATAAAATACAAAAAGAAGACATCTTTCTTAGCCTCCCAACGTTGATTGAGATGGAGCTGAGATGACCCATATGACTTAGTATTCCATGCATAGACATTTCTTATATTAACCTGTTTCGGTGGTGCTTAACAAAGCTTGCAATGTTCCTATTCTCCAAACCATACACTATTGACCTAGAACATTCTCTAAATGCATTTCTCTTGCTCTGTATTGGCAGCTATGGCTAAATAAATAATGACAGCTTCTCAATTCACACTATTATTCGGGTATAAATTTTACTACAAAATAAACTTAAACTTCGCTGTTCGATTAATTGACCTAGTAATTTAATTCATTTGAAAGTTTCAGCATCTTCGGAACAACATGATCTTTCCGAGAATTTTTATAGCGCCGTTATCGCAATGCCAAAGACATCGATTGATGGTCGCTTTTTTTCAAATTCAAAACACCTTGAACGTGATCGCAAGTCAGGATCCGTTAGGTAGCTGAGTCAAAGGTTATCCGCATGTGATTTCGATAGGTTTAGTGACTAGAACTATATCGCAGTAACATTGGAGTGTGCAGAACTGGAGGCCAATGCTAAATCCGGTGAAAAAAACATGCGACGAAGAAAGACCGAGAAGCTATTACTATTTCGCTTTGGAACAAAATGCGGGTCAAATCATCCAACATGAAGGACGAACAGGATGAGAACAGAAAAAAGATGGGGCTAGAAATCCTTGAGGAGAAAAATTGGATTTCATATCCAGCGCACGCTGCTTGTTAGTAGACGAAAATGTATTCAGGCCTCACAGATTAGTCTGATTGCATATATTAGTCTGATTTAGTCTGAGTGCATATCATTTGCTCACAGAAGAGACACTGAAACCCATTTACGTCAGTCAACTATTTTGAACTAGATGTTTACCCGTCCTAAGACGGATTAAAAACAATTTGAAAATGTGTTTTGCAATGTGCATTAAATTTATTAAGACATTCATAGTTTAATTTTTTTGAAGATCTCACTATAAACAATGTTTTGTGTAAAAATGTTTTCGTCGTTTTAAGTTTCCCTTGAAGAGTACCCTCCTTGATTAAAACTTTCAACTCGTGTGGAATTTTACATCTGGACACAGCAAGATACAGCTGACATTGAGCATTTGCTGCAAGTCGAGCTTGTCTTTGGAGTGTCGTTTTTTGGGCTTTTCGACGCGCCTTATATTGAGCATTTGCTGCAAGTCGCGCTTGTCGTTCGGGTGTTGTTTCTCGTGCTCTCTTTCTGGCTTTAGATCTTGCACTTGCAGACTGACCACTTGTTGACGGGGCAGCTTCGCTGCCTTTGCCTCTTGACAGTGGCCGGGGCAGCGAAGCTGCCTGTGCCTGTGCCTCTGTCTCTGCCTGTGTCTCTGCCTCTGCCTCTGCCTCTGCCTCGGCAGTTTCGCTGCCTTTGCCTCTTGACAGTGGCCGGGGCAGCTTCGCTGCCTCTGCTTCTGTCTCTGCCTCTGCCTCTGCCTCTGCCTCTGCCTTTGCCTCTGCATCTGTCTCTGCCGGGGCAGCTTCGCTGCCTTTGCCTCTTGACAGTGGCCGGGGGAGCTTCGCTGCCTCGGCCTCTTCGCAGAGGCCGAGCCCGGCCTATTTGCGGAGGTCGGAGCGCCTGCGCCGCCTTGCCCTGCGGATTCACGCGTGCCGCTATGTGCAACTCTTAAGCATAACATGACAATGTGGACAGACTGATGCCACGACATTTCTGTTCGTTTATATTATTAATAAGTGAAATGTGTGCTTTGAATTCAAGTTTCTATGCATGTTATGAATATTATTGCCAATATCTTTCAACATAGATGACGCATGTTCTTCGTGTGCTCCAATTGCAACTCCTAACAGCTGTGGTGTCGCCATTGGTGCAGCCATAGCTGTGGGTGTTCTTCTCTTCATTTCGCTCCTAGTGAACATAATCCAGCTGATATTCTTCATTAGAAATCGATCAGCTAAATACGGTATGTTTCCGCTTACGATCCACAGTAAATGCAAAATCATGTGAAGCTGTGCGAAATATAGTATACGAAAGATAATTTATCTTCTTAAAATATAAACATAGTAGGCCTACAGCAAGATACATCTTTGCGTCACACGCCGACTATAAAAATTTAGCAAATAATATAACCTTTTAAACACAACAATCAAAGAACAAAATTTAATGAAATATTGTCTTTAATAGTGTACAAGTCAAAGATATTCTCCCAAGAAGTAATCGATCCATGGACCTATTCGAATAGAAAAAGCAAGAGTAACTGAAGCCAAGACAATATTTATGTGTTTCCAAATGTAGGTTCGGATAAAGTTTTTTTGCGTTAAGAGAAAAGAATGGTTATAAATCCTTTAAGTCTGAATAGTTATCTACAAATTAAACCGCTTTGTGAAAAGGCTCCAAAGTGGACGGTTGAATTGGTTATACATAACTTTATCATCGTGTCTCTGACCTATTTGAAAGTCTTTCCATTTTTCAACTGTTTTTCTTCAATGAATTATGATTTTGCTCGATGGTGTAGCTGTTAGAGCGCTGGATTGTCAATCGAGAGGTCGGGGGTTCAAATCCCCGCTAGGGCAGAAATTTGGTTCGAGAGATTTATGTTACATTTCACCCCGTAGCCAACTCAGCTATGATGAGTAGCCTACACTGATCGTGCCTGTCGGTGGGAAGATGAGACGGCGAGGAGAGGACTGGCCATCCGCCCTCATATGCCGAGGCCAAGAATGTGAAGTCGCTAACACTTCCTAAACATGGCTGCCTCATGGCTAGCTAAGGGATTGCTCTTCCTCTTTGTCCATGGAATTATGATTTTGAAAATTGCGAAGACCCCGTCGAAGTCAATGGATGAAATTGAATTATGGAGAGCAGAAATATGTCTAAAAAGGAGGTAGTTCCAAAAGTCGTGATGATTGAAGAAATGGTCGTATAAACCTAGACAATAAGGAGAAGGGTGTGCATTTACTCGTCACTCTTACAGAACTCCTGTAAACGCCACTGCCCGTATTAATGTAATTCACCGGCCTCTTTCTGTCTCCTCGCATCGTCCACTTCGCTCCTAGAACACCTGGATCTTTTAGTTTCTCATACTAGAACATCTATGGCGAAGTCCCGATCAAATTTTAATTGGTAACATGTTGTGTTCTTTTGCTTTTCTCAAAATCTATTTCTTTTCTTGTGGCCTTGCGAACTGGGAGCGCTTCTGAACGGTTCACCCTACTAGAGGCGCTTTATAAATGTTTAAGTACAATACAAAAATACAATACAATACAATATTACTGTCTTACACTGATCATCTGGGGCGTGGTGACTCAGTGGTAAGTTCGGCGCCTTGTGACCGGAGGGTTGCAGGTTCGAATCCCACTCTAGCCGCTGCGTGCGGACCTTGGGCGAGTCCTTCACTCGCAATTGCTCGTGGCGCTTCGGCGTGAAAATTCCGGCACAGTATCAAATGCTGTAGTCGGGAGCGCCTCTGAGTAGTAGTAGACTTCGAGAGGCGCTATAGAAATATCCGGAATAAATAAAATAAATAAATAAATCTGGACATTGAGCTGATTATGATTTGGTGCACCAACGGTTGATGCTTTGTGCATTAGACATCGGGGCGGTAATATATATATATATATATATATATATATATATATATATATATATATATTGTATTGTATTGTATTTAAACATTTATAAAGCGCCCCTATAGTAGGGTGAACCGTTCAGAGGCGCTCCCAGTGCGCAAGGCCGAGAGAAAAGAAATAAGTCTTGAGGAAAGCAAAAGAAGATGAAGGGTTACTTATTAAAATTTGAGAGCGAGTAGAAGGAGACAGTGTATTCCAGAGAGATGGACCAATTGAGGCAAAAGATCGGGACTGAGCCATAGCTGTTCTAGTATGAGGAACTGAGAGATCAAGTCTCTCTGAGGAGCGAAGTGGACGATGCGAGGAGACAGAAAGAGGCCGGTGAATTGCATCAATTAAATATTTGGGGGCGAGACCCCGCTGTGTCTTTGACACCAGAATAAGGATTTTGAACTTAATACGTGCATAGAGAGGAAGCCAGTGCAGTTTCTCAAACATGAAGGATGAAATGCGTGAGTAGCGTGGCAGACGGACAATTAATCTCGCAGCTGCATTTAGGACTGACTGCAGAGGCATAAGACGGATCTTAGGAAGACCGATTAGAAGCGAATTGCAGTAGTCAATTCTGGAGCAAATGAAAGCATGGACCAGCGTTGTGAAAACAGAGGAAGAGACAGATCATCGAACAGCCCTGAGACGCCTTAAATGGAAGTAGGAAACACGTGTGAGGTTAGAGATGTGATCTTTGAAGGAGAGAGAGCTATCAAGCGTAACACCTAGGCAGGGTCCGATTTGTCAAAAAAGAAGCAGGGGGGTCGGAAATATACATAAAAAATGACTAAGCCGAAAACACTGGCGGCGATCTTGTTTGGCATATGGAGGGGGGAGGTCAAACCTTTGAACTGATCTGGTAAAAAAGAGGTGTTTTCAGTAGGAGTTTTAGCTAAATTAACCTACTAATAACAACAGAGCCGGTTTTAGGGTGGTGGGCACATGGGCGCCCAATATGGTGGGGCTCCTTCTGCAGCGGATTTGTTGCCTTTGTTGATGCGCAGTCTTCAACAGGGACAACCTGCATACCAACAGTTATAACATGTCATACTGACTCATACATTCAAAGGTGCTAAAGGCAATGTTTAAAATTTTTGATTTATTGTTAGTTTTTAAATGTATATAAATGAAAATAAATTAGGAAGATCATTTTGCTTAATCAAGTGTCTTCTATTACATTCATAGGTGTGCAATAATTTCTCAAATACAAAAAAAAGGATGAGCTTGAAGATTTTTAGCCAGTTTTTAATAGAAGTTGTTGATACAGACAAACAAAGAAATTAAAACTATAGTGGTAAGCGGGACCTCCTACCTAAAAGCAGATAGCTTGAATCAGTTAATTAGGTCAGTTAGGTCTAAATTTGAATAGGCCCAATAGAGACTCTGCATGCTTTTCTATTGGCAAAATCATCAATAAACTGTGTAAAGTCCAATTGAATATCACTCTATAATTATATGCTCAACACTGCAAGATGGATAACTCGCTCATGTGTCATACTTGTGCGAAGCCTGTTCTTAGGCCTAATTATCTTCATCTTAGACAGTGAGCGTTCAGCACTACAGTTATGAACTACACTCGTACCATAATTTCCACATTTGGAAATGAACTTTTAACACCTTTGTCGAGAATTGGTACATGAACTGCTTCTGACTTATGTTGAGGCCTGAGCTACCTGTCTTTTGTTTACACATTTTGACAAAATAAGAAAACTGCATGAGCTCATTGCCACGGCTTTCATGAGCTCATTGCCAAGGGTTTCATCGAGGTCATCACCCTATATTGCTACAAGATTTTTCGCTGAGTTGTGTATTTCTTCATCACTACATGACTCAGTCCTAGATAGAAAAAGCAAACCTTGAGCAGAGTAGTTCGTATGGTGCTAGTCTTCTTGTCATCTCGGTTGTGAATTGATCAACGATGGGCAATCAAGTGTCAATCTGAAACTTCTCTGAAGCAGAGTGTGCAGATTCTGGCGCTCGACTATAATCCAATGCTAGGAGACGTGCGTTTTGATGATGTTTTCTTGTTGAACATATCCTACTGTTCCACAACAGAGTGAGACCCGACTGAGCGGGAACGTTGTTGAGCTGGCAGTTGTTCGACAACTGCAGTATCACCAGTGACACAGGCTCAAATGAGCCTGTATTTTAACCATCGTCCACGTGAGAGCAGATGTACTTATATCTGTTGCTTAAGGATAGCAGTAATAGCAAGTAATCTCTCATTTTGATATGTGCTTTTTCTTTACTTACCCAGGTAACCTGCGTTTTTGATAGCCACTAGTCCCACTACACCGATTAGTGCCCTTATGTCGATCTAAAATTCGATTCATATCTGTCGGCTGAAATTACTGAGACTCGTCAAATTATATCATGTAATACTGACTTGCAAATTCAAACTGTAAGGTCGAATCCAACAGGACTGCGTGCCTCAAAGCCACTACCAGCACAGAAATGACAGCCTACAGCTGTGGACTGC
The DNA here is from genome assembly GCA_963556255.1 of Allolobophora icterica. NCBI lineage: Eukaryota > Metazoa > Annelida > Clitellata > Crassiclitellata > Lumbricidae > Allolobophora > Allolobophora icterica. Next base: position 47,680,281 of record OY744613.1, on the reverse strand, counting down.
CATAGGTCAATCGAGGTCAAAAGCGCCAGCGAATGCTAGAATACCACGGTAGATCTTTACCCCACAACTGGATGCTAGTGGCTGTGGAGCTGATATGCCTGAGGGGGCTGGCTTGAACACGGGCCTCTGTCCATTCGTTGTCTGCTGTATGTGGACCGAACCCTTAAGGTCATGCCCTGTGAAATATGTCTTACTCTGCTTCTGCCTACATCAGTAGACGACCTCAGTTTGAGTTAAAAGTAAGATAATCTGTCAACAGCTGTAGATGCCAAGCTGTTGTATCGTCTCAGAGCCTGTAAAAGGATAACCTAATTCTTAACAAGTATATTACAATATCAACCTACACAAGGGTATCGAATGGATAATAAATAATTACTGAATTACTAGGCAGTATTGGAGTCTGTTGGTTTATGACTGTGGCTAATGCATTTGAGGGGGTCAGGCCGACCCCCTCGGGGGTCGTCCAAAGGCTATAAGCAAGGGGGTCAAAAAAAGAAGCAAGGGGGTTCAACCCCTCTGACCCCCCGGCAAATCGGACACTGCACCTAGGTCACGTACACTTGATGAAAAGGAGTAGTGAGGGAAGATTTCCAAGAGGAGGGCGAAATCAATCTTCAGCAACTGTTGAGGGGAGCCAAACCAAATGAACTGAGTTTTGGAGGCATTAAGACAGAGACGATTTGAGGACATCCAGGAATGGAGAGACTTAGATAGAGACTCAATACATATATATATGTATTACCGTATATATATTGTATATATTTATATATATAAGACATCGGGGCGGTAATACATACATATATATATATATATATATATATATATATATATATATATATATATATATATATATATATATATTATTGTACACTTCCTGGTACTGAATGTAAAAAAATAAATATAAAACATGGATGTAATTATCAAAATTAACTCGTTATTTGCTGTATTTCGCTGCTTACCCAAAAAGTTATAATTCATAGTGACCCCTAAATATTCTCAGATTAACTACAAAATTTGTCACAAAATTCAATATATAACATGTAACAAGGGCAGCTTTGTGGAGAAACAAATTTCCAAATTTAAGTTTTTTTGGACCACCCTAATATATATATATATATATTATGTTGTTTTTCTGTGCACAGTCCCAGATCTATTTATGACAAGAGAGCCCGAAACACCGGATCTTTCGAATGCACCATCTGCATACGAAGAACTCGGACGTTCAACTGAAATCCATTTGCAACCAACCACCTACGAAGAACTGACGCTTAAACCTCCCGTTTATATAAACCATTAATCCTGAAATCTTAATTGGAAAACAGCCAAAGCACTTTACCAAACAGTGGTTAAGCTATAGTATTCATTCAGTGTGTGCGCTGTGTATATGTTACAGGCAATTCGTAAAACCAGGGATTTTGTAAAATGCCTGAAATTTTTAGGCAATTTATAAAATCCCTGATTCACTCAGGCACTTTACAAAATCCCTGAAAAAACCAGGGATTTTGTAAAATCCCTGAAATCAGAAGACGAAAATTTGACAGATTGCCTGAAATGAAAACGACGAACATAATCGAAGTTTATATGCAAATAAACCCTATTTTCAAATGTTTGTCATTTTTAGATGGTATTTTATTTAAAGTTCAGTTCTCAAGTTGTTAAACCAGGGATTTTGTAAAGTGCCTGAAAGTTTATTATGCACACAAACCTTATTTTAAAGGATTAACATTTTTTATTCCTGATATTTCTATAGCGCCTCTCAAAGTCTACTACTACTCAGAGGCGCTCCCGACTACAGCATTTGACACCGTGCCGGAATTTTCACGCCGAAGCGCCACGAGGAATTGCGAGTGAAGGACTTGCCCAAGGTCCGTACGCAGCGGCTAGAGTGGGATTCGAACCTGCAACCCTCCGGTCACAAGGCGCCGAACTTACCACTGAGCCACTACGCCCCATTTGTACATGGTATGACCATATATTTTAAGTTCAGTTCTCAAAAGCAGTTTTTCTGTTTTCACACGACAAACTAGAATGATATCGACTGTTACACTTGACTTATTAATTACTAGCTGGATTACCCGGCGTTGCCCGGGGTTATAAGTTTCACACACCACCACCACCACCACCACCACCACCACCACCACCACCACCACCACCAACACTACCACCACCACCACCAACAACAACAACAACAACAACAACAACGACAACAACAACAACAACAACAACAACGACATCTTGGCAGTCGCCCTCTGGCGGCGACTGCTTCGCAGTCTTGGAGGCCCTTGTGGCGTCTGGCGACCTGTGGCGGAGACTGCTTCGCAGTCTTGTAGACGCCTTCTGGCATCTAGCGACCTCTGCCGTGGACTGACTGCTTCGCAGTCGCCCTCTGGCGGCGACTGCTTCGCAGTCTTGGAGGCCCTTGTGGCGTCTGGCGACGTCTGGCAGAGACTGCTTTTTAGTCTTGTAGACGCCTTCTGGCGTCTAGCGACCTCTGCCGTGGAGTGACTGCTTCGCAGTCGCCCTCTGGCGGCGACTGCTTCGGGTTAAAGAAATTAGACAATAGTTATTTTTTTAATGTTACTTTATTTTAAGTTTCACTGTAGAGCTTGGAAATAAACAACATTAGTTGTCTTGCCATTTGGTGCCAGCAGAAACAGATTCTTACTGGCCCCAACTCGAGAGCAGGCAACGTACAGCTGACCATGAGAGAAGCACGGTGTGCTCAAGTCGACACCAGCCACCAGAAGTGATTGTCCCTGAGCTTTATTGATGGACATGGCAAAGCACAATCTGATGGGAAACTGCAATCTCTTGAACTGATAAGGCACATCTGTTGGAATCATTGGGATCCGTGGAATGTAGACATCCTCAAACTTAGCACAGCCAGTCATTATGGTTGCCTCAATGACATGGGGCAAAAGCTGTTTAACACAAAGTCGAGTGCCATTACACAGTCTTGGTGCATCCATGTTTCTCAAGAGGATGATGGGAGAGCCTTGCTTTAGGACCAACTTGTGGGGAGGCATTCCTGGTGGTTGTAGGGAGTTCAGAAACTCAGTTGGATAGTAAACAGCTTGGTCAATGTCAAGGACTGTGTCTACAGATGTATAGGATGTTTCAACCCCTGGCAGTTGTTTCAGAATGTGCGAATTGATTAAGTCAACAGTGTCATTCTTTGGCGCAAGGATGGCACGCTCACATAGCCACTTGAGCCAGGTTCTGTAGTCAGGGTTATTCCTATGGTGTGTGAGATCAGGAAAAACCTTCATATATAGCTGGTCTATTGTTTTAACAACAGTGGAAAGACCTGCAGGAATTAGCATTTGGCCATTTTTATCAACTGGATGTTGTGCACTGCCAATGCTCAACAGCAGTTCAGAGAAGGCACCAGCCTCAACATCACCTATAAGTCGTACTCTGTGATTGGTTGTGAGGCTAAGTTTCTGCACCTTTGGCCATAGGTATGAGTTTTTGAGGCATGCTCTCAGCTCATCTGCCGGGGAACTACGGGGAATGATGGGTAGGGTCTGTCGAAAATCACCTGAGAGAACCAAGGTAACTCCTCCCATGGACTTTTTGTTGCCTCGGTCCTGCAGAGTCCTGTCTAGGGCCTCAAAGGAGGCCTTGTGGGCCATCGTGCATTCATCCCACACTATGAGCTTGCACTGCTTTAATACCTCAGCAAAAGCTGTCCCCTTGCTGATGTTACACACTGGAGCTTCTGCACGATGCAGGTCAAATGGCAGCTTGAATGCAGAGTGTGCTGTTCGACCACCAGGGAGAAGTGTAGCAGCAATGCCAGAGGAGGCGACTGCAATTGCAATATGTTTCTGTGATCGAACTTTGGCCAGTAGGAGGTTGATGAGATAGGTCTTTCCTGTTCCTCCAGGTGCATCCAGGAAGATGAGTTGACCTGCTTCCCTTTCTACTGCAGTTGCAATTTCTTGGAAGGCAACAGTTTGGTCTGGAGACAATTGAGGAAGAGTTTCTAGCACATCCCTTGCCAGTTGCTCAGGGTCATAATTTGTGGCACGAAGCATATCCCTGGTGAGTGGACTGTCAGGACCTCGGTGTGGCGATTGAAGTCCAGACTGTAACTCTGACAATGACTTTCCAACCATTGTCATGACCTTGTCCTCAAGATAGATGAGGGCCTGATTGTACATGGCAGGAGTAAATCGGAACTGAAAGGTTGGATTTTCCTGCCTGGCTCGATGGAGTATGTCTTCTGTCATGCTGTCCTTGTGGTTATCCCAGAGTAAACGTGGATTTGATGGAACGCAGGTGGTTATGATAATGGCCATGAGATTTCTGAGTGCAGATGGAGAAGATGACACACCAGCCTCTTGTAGAGTATAGTCCCAAATGTCATCACTCTCAAGGAGTCCTCTCTTTTGGCAGGCCTCATGAAATGTTTTGCAGAGTTGCCCATTGACAGTTCTGAGTTCAATAAAGGAGGTGGGTCCATGGACAGTGTGTAGTAGGAGACGAAGGTAGAAGCACTCAGAATTGCCGGGATGAACTGTGTATACGCGACCAAGTGCAGCAGTGCCTGTCTGTCGTCTCTTCCAGGTCTTGTTTGTTTGCCAGGTGTAATACCTGGGCACTTGTGAGTAGAGTAGTGTCTTTGCAAAGTTATCCTTTTCGCAAAGTTGAAAGAAGGCAGTGAGTGTTGTCTGTGGTGGAATCTGAGCTCTCTCCTGTGCATTGCCTTTATGGAAGAAGACTCGTTGTCCATTCTCCAAATGGACACTAAGGTGTGTCACAGGTGGGTAGCGTTCATGAATATCAAGCGCCAGTATGCCATAAGCTGCCTCATTGCTGCTTATGTACCGGCCCATCTGGTACATGGTGACCTCATCATTCCTGTCTACCACAGGACCACTCTTCTCAACTGCAAACACTGCCTGGTCACTGCCCTTATTGACATACTTGCAAATGTATTTAATGGCCTTAATGGAGTTGCAGAACTCAACATTTATGTGCGCATCAAAGATCCTGGACAGCAGTGGACAGTAGGGGACAACCCACCTGTTGTCATAGGAGATAGGACCTTTAGTAACTTGGAAGCCACCTTGCTGGGGACTTCTTCTTCTGTAGAGAGGGTAACCATCGTCTGCAGTTCGAGTTTCCTCAGCAAACTGCCTAGGGTAGCGTTTGCTGCACCGGCCATCTTGCATGCATGGAGAGTTGGGGTTAAGGAGCCCACATGGACCATGCAACATTTGTGAGGAAACTGTGTTGAAGAGGGGAAGGTCCTTTATCCTGTCTGGAAGTTCAGCAGAGATGCACAGATCAATCTGGTTATGGCGAAGCTTCTGTATAAGCCAAAGGAGAATGTGTGCATGAGGTAGACCTCGCTTTTGCCACTCAACGGAATACATCCAACAGCGAACTGGCCCAAAAACTTCACCTTTGCCATGAGTAATGAGCTTCAGAAGCACCTTTAGTTTCTCATGGAAGACACGTGCTTCCAGATCTGTGCGATCCTGTGGTCTTTGTCCAGGAAGGAGGGCTTCCCTAATCTGTGGCCAGTTGGGATTGCAGGTGAATGTGATGAAGAGGTCGGGAGAACCGTAGTTGCGGACATAGGTCATTGCATCCTGGCTTCGCTCATGCATGTAGCGAGGACCACCAGTGAAGGAGGATGGTAAAATGGTAAGTTGTCCCACATTGCGGGCATCACCATCATTAAGCATGGCATCCTTCAGGTGTTCATAACTGTCAACACGAAGCTTGGTCTGGTTGAGCTTGATGAAACGTAGGCGCTCACTCTCAATCTTGGCATGCATATCGACCAGGAATTGGTGGAACAGTTGGCCACAACGCAGCAATATGTTGAAGTCAGTGTGACCTCTCTGCATAATGCGGAAGGCATAAAACTGAAGAGCAGTTACCTTATGTCCCTGAATTTCCTGGAAGCAGTACCCATCCCCCCCTGGGGGAATATGAGTGGATATTGCAGTGGGTCATAGGCTCTGTTTGTGTCTGGAATTCTTTGGTACTGATGTTCTCCTTGTGCAACACGCTTTTGTAGGACAATGTCTCGCTGTTCGAAGTCATTCCCAACAATGAGAATTGCTACCTCATTGGTAGTTGGGGCGTTGAAGCGACGTACATGTTCCCCTGCAGGTGTCCTGTCTGCCTTGATGACAACCCTGAACTCATCAGTTGGCATGTTCTCCAGAGTAGTTTTGAATGACCTGATGTAACTGTTACAGCTATGGAGCATTTGTTGGAGGTCTTGGATAACATGAAAGTTGATATTTGGAAAGTGCTGGTGACGTTGCCTGGCCTGTTGCTGCTGTTACCCCATGAAGTAAATTTGCAGGAATTTGTGTTCTCCATTTGCAGGTGGCAGCAGTGAACCGATGGTGTGATATGCCTGGCCCTGAATCTTGAACTTTCCAAACATGTATAGCTCAGTTTCAATATGAGTGGCTCCGAAAGAGGTCATTTGAAAACAGGAATTGTAGTTGCGGATGTTTCTGATGAAATCAGTGGAGCCCTCATTGGCACCTGACAACATAGTCTTAAGGGGTTCAGAGGGAACTGGGAGCAGTGGGAGGCATACCTTGCCATTCTTGCAGCACATGCCATTGGGCTCCCCAGGCCACTTCAGAGCAGAGCACTTGGGACATTCTGTAGTCATGTTACCAATGTTGACCTTTCTATGGGCCTCATAGTGGATGGTAGGATCATATTGGAATGCTGCACCTTTGAAGACAGTCCACACCTTGGAGGCAGTAGCTGTATGTCTTGCAGAATCTGCAGCTTTGCGTTCATGACTTGCCTGAGTGGACTCTGCAGCCCTGGAGGCTGCCTGTCTTGCAGCATTTGCAGCCTGTCTGGTGTGTGTCACTTGAGGTGGTTCCACAGCTCTGGAGGCTGCCTGTCTTGCGGCATTTGCAGCCTGTCTGGTCTGTGTGACTTGGGGTGTTTCAGCTGCCCTGCCCGCTGCATGTCGAGCAGTATCTGCAGCCCGCCTTGTCTGACTGTGTAGGGGGGATTGAGCAGCCCTGGATGCTGCGATCATGGCAGCCATAGCATTAAGTCGAAGTTCATGAGCTGCAGGAGATTCGTCACGTCGTCTTTGTTTACTCCTTGTTGCCTCGGAGGAAGTGAATGTAGATTTATTCTTTCGACCCATGTTTCTGCAAAGACAGATGCAGTGAATGTGACTGCAGCAGTATATTGGTAGACGTAGCGACCTGTGCCGTCGACTGACTGCTTCGCAGTGGAAGAGGCGTAGTTCAGTATACTATGTAGGCTTATAGATTCCTCAGCTTCGATATAGAACGAAATATACCTGAGGAGGAAATAAGTCGGTGAGGCGAAATGAAGGGGGGAAAAGCAGTATCCTATAATAACGAAAAGAGTATACAGTTATGAATCGTTTTCTTCGTGAAGTGAATAACATAGGTTCCAACAGTGTAAGAAGACGGCGTTAAAAAATGCGAAAATAGGAAGCGTGTTAATTTCCGCTGTTGCACTGCATTGACCATATATTATTGTACACTTCCTGGTACTGAATGTAAAAAAATAAATATAAAACATGGATGTAATTATCAAAATTAACTCGTTATTTGCTGTATTTCGCTGCTTACCCAAAAAGTTATAATTCATAGTGACCCCTAAATATTCTCAGATTAACTTCAAAATTTGTCACAAAATTCAATATATAACATGTAACAAGGGCAGCTTTGTGGAGAAACAAATTTCCAAATTTAAGTTTTTTTGGACCACCCTAATATATATATATATATATATTATGTTGTTTTTCTGTGCACAGTCCCAGATCTATTTATGACAAGAGAGCCCGAAACACCGGATCTTTCGAATGCACCATCTGCATACGAAGAACTCGGACGTTCAACTGAAATCCATTTGCAACCAACCACCTACGAAGAACTGACGCTTAAACCTCCCGTTTATATAAACCATTAATCCTGAAATCTTAATTGGAAAACAGCCAAAGCACTTTACCAAACAGTGGTTAAGCTATAGTATTCATTCAGTGTGTGCGCTGTGTATATGTTACAGGCAATTCGTAAAACCAGGGATTTTGTAAAATGCCTGAAATTTTTAGGCAATTTATAAAATCCCTGATTCACTCAGGCACTTTACAAAATCCCTGAAAAAACCAGGGATTTTGTAAAATCCCTGAAATCAGAAGACGAAAATTTGACAGATTGCCTGAAATGAAAACGACGAACATAATCGAAGTTTATATGCAAATAAACCCTATTTTCAAATGTTTGTCATTTTTAGATGGTATTTTATTTAAAGTTCAGTTCTCAAGTTGTTAAACCAGGGATTTTGTAAAGTGCCTGAAAGTTTATTATGCACACAAACCTTATTTTAAAGGATTAACATTTTTTATTCCTGATATTTCTATAGCGCCTCTCAAAGTCTACTACTACTCAGAGGCGCTCCCGACTACAGCATTTGACACCGTGCCGGAATTTTCACGCCGAAGCGCCACGAGGAATTGCGAGTGAAGGACTTGCCCAAGGTCCGTACGCAGCGGCTAGAGTGGGATTCGAACCTGCAACCCTCCGGTCACAAGGCGCCGAACTTACCACTGAGCCACTACGCCCCATTTGTACATGGTATGACCATATATTTTAAGTTCAGTTCTCAAAAGCAGTTTTTCTGTTTTCACACGACAAACTAGAATGATATCGACTGTTACACTTGACTTATTAATTACTAGCTGGATTACCCGGCGTTGCCCGGGGTTATAAGTTTCACACACCACCACCACCACCACCACCACCACCACCACCACCACCACCACCACCACTACCACCACCACCACCAACAACAACAACAACAACAACGACAACAACAACAACAACAACAACGACATCTTGGCAGTCGCCCTCTGGCGGCGACTGCTTCGCAGTCTTGGAGGCCCTTGTGGCGTCTGGCGACCTGTGGCGGAGACTGCTTCGCAGTCTTGTAGACGCCTTCTGGCATCTAGCGACCTCTGCCGTGGACTGACTGCTTCGCAGTCGCCCTCTGGCGGCGACTGCTTCGCAGTCTTGGAGGCCCTTGTGGCGTCTGGCGACGTCTGGCAGAGACTGCTTTTTAGTCTTGTAGACGCCTTCTGACGTCTAGCGACCTCTGCCGTGGAGTGACTGCTTCGCAGTCGCCCTCTGGCGGCGACTGCTTCGGGTTAAAGAAATTAGACAATAGTTATTTTTTTAATGTTACTTTATTTTAAGTTTCACTGTAGAGCTTGGAAATAAACAACATTAGTTGTCTTGCCATTTGGTGCCAGCAGAAACAGATTCTTACTGGCCCCAACTCGAGAGCAGGCAACGTACAGCTGACCATGAGAGAAGCACGGTGTGCTCAAGTCGACACCAGCCACCAGAAGTGATTGTCCCTGAGCTTTATTGATGGACATGGCAAAGCACAATCTGATGGGAAACTGCAATCTCTTGAACTGATAAGGCACATCTGTTGGAATCATTGGGATCCGTGGAATGTAGACATCCTCAAACTTAGCACAGCCAGTCATTATGGTTGCCTCAATGACATGGGGCAAAAGCTGTTTAACACAAAGTCGAGTGCCATTACACAGTCTTGGTGCATCCATGTTTCTCAAGAGGATGATGGGAGAGCCTTGCTTTAGGACCAACTTGTGGGGAGGCATTCCTGGTGGTTGTAGGGAGTTCAGAAACTCAGTTGGATAGTAAACAGCTTGGTCAATGTCAAGGACTGTGTCTACAGATGTATAGGATGTTTCAACCCCTGGCAGTTGTTTCAGAATGTGGGAATTGATTAAGTCAACAGTGTCATTCTTTGGCGCAAGGATGGCACGCTCACATAGCCACTTGAGCCAGGTTCTGTAGTCAGGGTTATTCCTATGGTGTGTGAGATCAGGAAAAACCTTCATATATAGCTGGTCTATTGTTTTAACAACAGTGGAAAGACCTGCAGGAATTAGCATTTGGTCATTTTTATCAACTGGATGTTGTGCACTGCCAATGCTCAACAGCAGTTCAGAGAAGGCACCAGCCTCAACATCACCTATAAGTCGTACTCTGTGATTGGTTGTGAGGCTAAGTTTCTGCACCTTTGGCCATAGGTATGAGTTTTTGAGGCATGCTCTCAGCTCATCTGCCGGGGAACTACGGGGAATGATGGGTAGGGTCTGTCGAAAATCACCTGAGAGAACCAAGGTAACTCCTCCCATGGACTTTTTGTTGCCTCGGTCCTGCAGAGTCCTGTCTAGGGCCTCAAAGGAGGCCTTGTGGGCCATCGTGCATTCATCCCACACTATGAGCTTGCACTGCTTTAATACCTCAGCAAAAGCTGTCCCCTTGCTGATGTTACACACTGGAGCTTCTGCACGATGCAGGTCAAATGGCAGCTTGAATGCAGAGTGTGCTGTTCGACCACCAGGGAGAAGTGTAGCAGCAATGCCAGAGGAGGCGACTGCAATTGCAATATGTTTCTGTGATCGAACTTTGGCCAGTAGGAGGTTGATGAGATAGGTCTTTCCTGTTCCTCCAGGTGCATCCAGGAAGATGAGTTGACCTGCTTCCCTTTCTACTGCAGTTGCAATTTCTTGGAAGGCAACAGTTTGGTCTGGAGACAATTGAGGAAGAGTTTCTAGCACATCCCTTGCCAGTTGCTCAGGGTCATAATTTGTGGCACGAAGCATATCCCTGGTGAGTGGACTGTCAGGACCTCGGTGTGGCGATTGAAGTCCAGACTGTAACTCTGACAATGACTTTCCAACCATTGTCATGACCTTGTCCTCAAGATAGATGAGGGCCTGATTGTACATGGCAGGAGTAAATCGGAACTGAAAGGTTGGATTTTCCTGCCTGGCTCGATGGAGTATGTCTTCTGTCATGCTGTCCTTGTGGTTATCCCAGAGTAAACGTGGATTTGATGGAACGCAGGTGGTTATGATAATGGCCATGAGATTTCTGAGTGCAGATGGAGAAGATGACACACCAGCCTCTTGTAGAGTATAGTCCCAAATGTCATCACTCTCAAGGAGTCCTCTCTTTTGGCAGGCCTCATGAAATGTTTTGCAGAGTTGCCCATTGACAGTTCTGAGTTCAATAAAGGAGGTGGGTCCATGGACAGTGTGTAGTAGGAGACGAAGGTAGAAGCACTCAGAATTGCCGGGATGAACTGTGTATACGCGACCAAGTGCAGCAGTGCCTGTCTGTCGTCTCTTCCAGGTCTTGTTTGTTTGCCAGGTGTAATACCTGGGCACTTGTGAGTAGAGTAGTGTCTTTGCAAAGTTATCCTTTTCGCAAAGTTGAAAGAAGGCAGTGAGTGTTGTCTGTGGTGGAATCTGAGCTCTCTCCTGTGCATTGCCTTTATGGAAGAAGACTCGTTGTCCATTCTCCAAATGGACACTAAGGTGTGTCACAGGTGGGTAGCGTTCATGAATATCAAGCGCCAGTATGCCATAAGCTGCCTCATTGCTGCTTATGTACCGGCCCATCTGGTACATGGTGACCTCATCATTCCTGTCTACCACAGGACCACTCTTCTCAACTGCAAACACTGCCTGGTCACTGCCCTTATTGACATACTTGCAAATGTATTTAATGGCCTTAATGGAGTTGCAGAACTCAACATTTATGTGCGCATCAAAGATCCTGGACAGCAGTGGACAGTAGGGGACAACCCACCTGTTGTCATAGGAGATAGGACCTTTAGTAACTTGGAAGCCACCTTGCTGGGGACTTCTTCTTCTGTAGAGAGGGTAACCATCGTCTGCAGTTCGAGTTTCCTCAGCAAACTGCCTAGGGTAGCGTTTGCTGCACCGGCCATCTTGCATGCATGGAGAGTTGGGGTTAAGGAGCCCACATGGACCATGCAACATTTGTGAGGAAACTGTGTTGAAGAGGGGAAGGTCCTTTATCCTGTCTGGAAGTTCAGCAGAGATGCACAGATCAATCTGGTTATGGCGAAGCTTCTGTATAAGCCAAAGGAGAATGTGTGCATGAGGTAGACCTCGCTTTTGCCACTCAACGGAATACATCCAACAGCGAACTGGCCCAAAAACTTCACCTTTGCCATGAGTAATGAGCTTCAGAAGCACCTTTAGTTTCTCATGGAAGACACGTGCTTCCAGATCTGTGCGATCCTGTGGTCTTTGTCCAGGAAGGAGGGCTTCCCTAATCTGTGGCCAGTTGGGATTGCAGGTGAATGTGATGAAGAGGTCGGGAGAACCGTAGTTGCGGACATAGGTCATTGCATCCTGGCTTCGCTCATGCATGTAGCGAGGACCACCAGTGAAGGAGGATGGTAAAATGGTAAGTTGTCCCACATTGCGGGCATCACCATCATTAAGCATGGCATCCTTCAGGTGTTCATAACTGTCAACACGAAGCTTGGTCTGGTTGAGCTTGATGAAACGTAGGCGCTCACTCTCAATCTTGGCATACATATCGACCAGGAATTGGTGGAACAGTTGGCCACAACGCAGCAATATGTTGAAGTCAGTGTGACCTCTCTGCATAATGCGGAAGGCATAAAACTGAAGAGCAGTTACCTTATGTCCCTGAATTTCCTGGAAGCAGTACCCATCCCCCCCTGGGGGAATATGAGTGGATATTGCAGTGGGTCATAGGCTCTGTTTGTGTCTGGAATTCTTTGGTACTGATGTTCTCCTTGTGCAACACGCTTTTGTAGGACAATGTCTCGCTGTTCGAAGTCATTCCCAACAATGAGAATTGCTACCTCATTGGTAGTTGGGGCGTTGAAGCGACGTACATGTTCCCCTGCAGGTGTCCTGTCTGCCTTGATGACAACCCTGAACTCATCAGTTGGCATGTTCTCCAGAGTAGTTTTGAATGACCTGATGTAACTGTTACAGCTATGGAGCATTTGTTGGAGGTCTTGGATAACATGAAAGTTGATATTTGGAAAGTGCTGGTGACGTTGCCTGGCCTGTTGCTGCTGTTACCCCATGAAGTAAATTTGCAGGAATTTGTGTTCTCCATTTGCAGGTGGCAGCAGTGAACCGATGGTGTGATATGCCTGGCCCTGAATCTTGAACTTTCCAAACATGTATAGCTCAGTTTCAATATGAGTGGCTCCGAAAGAGGTCATTTGAAAACAGGAATTGTAGTTGCGGATGTTTCTGATGAAATCAGTGGAGCCCTCATTGGCACCTGACAACATAGTCTTAAGGGGTTCAGAGGGAACTGGGAGCAGTGGGAGGCATACCTTGCCATTCTTGCAGCACATGCCATTGGGCTCCCCAGGCCACTTCAGAGCAGAGCACTTGGGACATTCTGTAGTCATGTTACCAATGTTGACCTTTCTATGGGCCTCATAGTGGATGGTAGGATCATATTGGAATGCTGCACCTTTGAAGACAGTCCACACCTTGGAGGCAGTAGCTGTATGTCTTGCAGAATCTGCAGCTTTGCGTTCATGACTTGCCTGAGTGGACTCTGCAGCCCTGGAGGCTGCCTGTCTTGCAGCATTTGCAGCCTGTCTGGTGTGTGTCACTTGAGGTGGTTCCACAGCTCTGGAGGCTGCCTGTCTTGCGGCATTTGCAGCCTGTCTGGTCTGTGTGACTTGGGGTGTTTCAGCTGCCCTGCCCGCTGCATGTCGAGCAGTATCTGCAGCCCGCCTTGTCTGACTGTGTAGGGGGGATTGAGCAGCCCTGGATGCTGCGATCATGGCAGCCATAGCATTAAGTCGAAGTTCATGAGCTGCAGGAGATTCGTCACGTCGTCTTTGTTTACTCCTTGTTGCCTCGGAGGAAGTGAATGTAGATTTATTCTTTCGACCCATGTTTCTGCAAAGACAGATGCAGTGAATGTGACTGCAGCAGTATATTGGTAGACGTAGCGACCTGTGCCGTCGACTGACTGCTTCGCAGTGGAAGAGGCGTAGTTCAGTATACTATGTAGGCTTATAGATTCCTCAGCTTCGATATAGAACGAAATATACCTGAGGAGGAAATAAGTCGGTGAGGCGAAATGAAGGGGGGAAAAGCAGTATCCTATAATAACGAAAAGAGTATACAGTTATGAATCGTTTTCTTCGTGAAGTGAATAACATAGGTTCCAACAGTGTAAGAAGACGGCGTTAAAAAATGCGAAAATAGGAAGCGTGTTAATTTCCGCTGTTGCACTGCATTGACCATATATTATTGTACACTTCCTGGTACTGAATGTAAAAAAATAAATATAAAACATGGATGTAATTATCAAAATTAACTCGTTATTTGCTGTATTTCGCTGCTTACCCAAAAAGTTATAATTCATAGTGACCCCTAAATATTCTCAGATTAACTTCAAAATTTGTCACAAAATTCAATATATAACATGTAACAAGGGCAGCTTTGTGGAGAAACAAATTTCCAAATTTAAGTTTTTTTGGACCACCCTAATATATATATATATATATATATTATGTTGTTTTTCTGTGCACAGTCCCAGATCTATTTATGACAAGAGAGCCCGAAACACCGGATCTTTCGAATGCACCATCTGCATACGAAGAACTCGGACGTTCAACTGAAATCCATTTGCAACCAACCACCTACGAAGAACTGACGCTTAAACCTCCCGTTTATATAAACCATTAATCCTGAAATCTTAATTGGAAAACAGCCAAAGCACTTTACCAAACAGTGGTTAAGCTATAGTATTCATTCAGTGTGTGCGCTGTGTATATGTTACAGGCAATTCGTAAAACCAGGGATTTTGTAAAATGCCTGAAATTTTTAGGCAATTTATAAAATCCCTGATTCACTCAGGCACTTTACAAAATCCCTGAAAAAACCAGGGATTTTGTAAAATCCCTGAAATCAGAAGACGAAAATTTGACAGATTGCCTGAAATGAAAACGACGAACATAATCGAAGTTTATATGCAAATAAACCCTATTTTCAAATGTTTGTCATTTTTAGATGGTATTTTATTTAAAGTTCAGTTCTCAAGTTGTTAAACCAGGGATTTTGTAAAGTGCCTGAAAGTTTATTATGCACACAAACCTTATTTTAAAGGATTAACATTTTTTATTCCTGATATTTCTATAGCGCCTCTCAAAGTCTACTACTACTCAGAGGCGCTCCCGACTACAGCATTTGACACCGTGCCGGAATTTTCACGCCGAAGCGCCACGAGGAATTGCGAGTGAAGGACTTGCCCAAGGTCCGTACGCAGCGGCTAGAGTGGGATTCGAACCTGCAACCCTCCGGTCACAAGGCGCCGAACTTACCACTGAGCCACTACGCCCCATTTGTACATGGTATGACCATATATTTTAAGTTCAGTTCTCAAAAGCAGTTTTTCTGTTTTCACACGACAAACTAGAATGATATCGACTGTTACACTTGACTTATTAATTACTAGCTGGATTACCCGGCGTTGCCCGGGGTTATAAGTTTCACACACCACCACCACCACCACCACCACCACCACCACCACCACCACCACCACCACCACTACCACCACCACCAACAACAACAACAACAACAACAACGACAACAACAACAACAACAACAACAACAACGACATCTTGGCAGTCGCCCTCTGGCGGCGACTGCTTCGCAGTCTTGGAGGCCCTTGTGGCGTCTGGCGACCTGTGGCGGAGACTGCTTCGCAGTCTTGTAGACGCCTTCTGGCATCTAGCGACCTCTGCCGTGGACTGACTGCTTCGCAGTCGCCCTCTGGCGGCGACTGCTTCGCAGTCTTGGAGGCCCTTGTGGCGTCTGGCGACGTCTGGCAGAGACTGCTTTTTAGTCTTGTAGACGCCTTCTGACGTCTAGCGACCTCTGCCGTGGAGTGACTGCTTCGCAGTCGCCCTCTGGCGGCGACTGCTTCGGGTTAAAGAAATTAGACAATAGTTATTTTTTTAATGTTACTTTATTTTAAGTTTCACTGTAGAGCTTGGAAATAAACAACATTAGTTGTCTTGCCATTTGGTGCCAGCAGAAACAGATTCTTACTGGCCCCAACTCGAGAGCAGGCAACGTACAGCTGACCATGAGAGAAGCACGGTGTGCTCAAGTCGACACCAGCCACCAGAAGTGATTGTCCCTGAGCTTTATTGATGGACATGGCAAAGCACAATCTGATGGGAAACTGCAATCTCTTGAACTGATAAGGCACATCTGTTGGAATCATTGGGATCCGTGGAATGTAGACATCCTCAAACTTAGCACAGCCAGTCATTATGGTTGCCTCAATGACATGGGGCAAAAGCTGTTTAACACAAAGTCGAGTGCCATTACACAGTCTTGGTGCATCCATGTTTCTCAAGAGGATGATGGGAGAGCCTTGCTTTAGGACCAACTTGTGGGGAGGCATTCCTGGTGGTTGTAGGGAGTTCAGAAACTCAGTTGGATAGTAAACAGCTTGGTCAATGTCAAGGACTGTGTCTACAGATGTATAGGATGTTTCAACCCCTGGCAGTTGTTTCAGAATGTGGGAATTGATTAAGTCAACAGTGTCATTCTTTGGCGCAAGGATGGCACGCTCACATAGCCACTTGAGCCAGGTTCTGTAGTCAGGGTTATTCCTATGGTGTGTGAGATCAGGAAAAACCTTCATATATAGCTGGTCTATTGTTTTAACAACAGTGGAAAGACCTGCAGGAATTAGCATTTGGTCATTTTTATCAACTGGATGTTGTGCACTGCCAATGCTCAACAGCAGTTCAGAGAAGGCACCAGCCTCAACATCACCTATAAGTCGTACTCTGTGATTGGTTGTGAGGCTAAGTTTCTGCACCTTTGGCCATAGGTATGAGTTTTTGAGGCATGCTCTCAGCTCATCTGCCGGGGAACTACGGGGAATGATGGGTAGGGTCTGTCGAAAATCACCTGAGAGAACCAAGGTAACTCCTCCCATGGACTTTTTGTTGCCTCGGTCCTGCAGAGTCCTGTCTAGGGCCTCAAAGGAGGCCTTGTGGGCCATCGTGCATTCATCCCACACTATGAGCTTGCACTGCTTTAATACCTCAGCAAAAGCTGTCCCCTTGCTGATGTTACACACTGGAGCTTCTGCACGATGCAGGTCAAATGGCAGCTTGAATGCAGAGTGTGCTGTTCGACCACCAGGGAGAAGTGTAGCAGCAATGCCAGAGGAGGCGACTGCAATTGCAATATGTTTCTGTGATCGAACTTTGGCCAGTAGGAGGTTGATGAGATAGGTCTTTCCTGTTCCTCCAGGTGCATCCAGGAAGATGAGTTGACCTGCTTCCCTTTCTACTGCAGTTGCAATTTCTTGGAAGGCAACAGTTTGGTCTGGAGACAATTGAGGAAGAGTTTCTAGCACATCCCTTGCCAGTTGCTCAGGGTCATAATTTGTGGCACGAAGCATATCCCTGGTGAGTGGACTGTCAGGACCTCGGTGTGGCGATTGAAGTCCAGACTGTAACTCTGACAATGACTTTCCAACCATTGTCATGACCTTGTCCTCAAGATAGATGAGGGCCTGATTGTACATGGCAGGAGTAAATCGGAACTGAAAGGTTGGATTTTCCTGCCTGGCTCGATGGAGTATGTCTTCTGTCATGCTGTCCTTGTGGTTATCCCAGAGTAAACGTGGATTTGATGGAACGCAGGTGGTTATGATAATGGCCATGAGATTTCTGAGTGCAGATGGAGAAGATGACACACCAGCCTCTTGTAGAGTATAGTCCCAAATGTCATCACTCTCAAGGAGTCCTCTCTTTTGGCAGGCCTCATGAAATGTTTTGCAGAGTTGCCCATTGACAGTTCTGAGTTCAATAAAGGAGGTGGGTCCATGGACAGTGTGTAGTAGGAGACGAAGGTAGAAGCACTCAGAATTGCCGGGATGAACTGTGTATACGCGACCAAGTGCAGCAGTGCCTGTCTGTCGTCTCTTCCAGGTCTTGTTTGTTTGCCAGGTGTAATACCTGGGCACTTGTGAGTAGAGTAGTGTCTTTGCAAAGTTATCCTTTTCGCAAAGTTGAAAGAAGGCAGTGAGTGTTGTCTGTGGTGGAATCTGAGCTCTCTCCTGTGCATTGCCTTTATGGAAGAAGACTCGTTGTCCATTCTCCAAATGGACACTAAGGTGTGTCACAGGTGGGTAGCGTTCATGAATATCAAGCGCCAGTATGCCATAAGCTGCCTCATTGCTGCTTATGTACCGGCCCATCTGGTACATGGTGACCTCATCATTCCTGTCTACCACAGGACCACTCTTCTCAACTGCAAACACTGCCTGGTCACTGCCCTTATTGACATACTTGCAAATGTATTTAATGGCCTTAATGGAGTTGCAGAACTCAACATTTATGTGCGCATCAAAGATCCTGGACAGCAGTGGACAGTAGGGGACAACCCACCTGTTGTCATAGGAGATAGGACCTTTAGTAACTTGGAAGCCACCTTGCTGGGGACTTCTTCTTCTGTAGAGAGGGTAACCATCGTCTGCAGTTCGAGTTTCCTCAGCAAACTGCCTAGGGTAGCGTTTGCTGCACCGGCCATCTTGCATGCATGGAGAGTTGGGGTTAAGGAGCCCACATGGACCATGCAACATTTGTGAGGAAACTGTGTTGAAGAGGGGAAGGTCCTTTATCCTGTCTGGAAGTTCAGCAGAGATGCACAGATCAATCTGGTTATGGCGAAGCTTCTGTATAAGCCAAAGGAGAATGTGTGCATGAGGTAGACCTCGCTTTTGCCACTCAACGGAATACATCCAACAGCGAACTGGCCCAAAAACTTCACCTTTGCCATGAGTAATGAGCTTCAGAAGCACCTTTAGTTTCTCATGGAAGACACGTGCTTCCAGATCTGTGCGATCCTGTGGTCTTTGTCCAGGAAGGAGGGCTTCCCTAATCTGTGGCCAGTTGGGATTGCAGGTGAATGTGATGAAGAGGTCGGGAGAACCGTAGTTGCGGACATAGGTCATTGCATCCTGGCTTCGCTCATGCATGTAGCGAGGACCACCAGTGAAGGAGGATGGTAAAATGGTAAGTTGTCCCACATTGCGGGCATCACCATCATTAAGCATGGCATCCTTCAGGTGTTCATAACTGTCAACACGAAGCTTGGTCTGGTTGAGCTTGATGAAACGTAGGCGCTCACTCTCAATCTTGGCATACATATCGACCAGGAATTGGTGGAACAGTTGGCCACAACGCAGCAATATGTTGAAGTCAGTGTGACCTCTCTGCATAATGCGGAAGGCATAAAACTGAAGAGCAGTTACCTTATGTCCCTGAATTTCCTGGAAGCAGTACCCATCCCCCCCTGGGGGAATATGAGTGGATATTGCAGTGGGTCATAGGCTCTGTTTGTGTCTGGAATTCTTTGGTACTGATGTTCTCCTTGTGCAACACGCTTTTGTAGGACAATGTCTCGCTGTTCGAAGTCATTCCCAACAATGAGAATTGCTACCTCATTGGTAGTTGGGGCGTTGAAGCGACGTACATGTTCCCCTGCAGGTGTCCTGTCTGCCTTGATGACAACCCTGAACTCATCAGTTGGCATGTTCTCCAGAGTAGTTTTGAATGACCTGATGTAACTGTTACAGCTATGGAGCATTTGTTGGAGGTCTTGGATAACATGAAAGTTGATATTTGGAAAGTGCTGGTGACGTTGCCTGGCCTGTTGCTGCTGTTACCCCATGAAGTAAATTTGCAGGAATTTGTGTTCTCCATTTGCAGGTGGCAGCAGTGAACCGATGGTGTGATATGCCTGGCCCTGAATCTTGAACTTTCCAAACATGTATAGCTCAGTTTCAATATGAGTGGCTCCGAAAGAGGTCATTTGAAAACAGGAATTGTAGTTGCGGATGTTTCTGATGAAATCAGTGGAGCCCTCATTGGCACCTGACAACATAGTCTTAAGGGGTTCAGAGGGAACTGGGAGCAGTGGGAGGCATACCTTGCCATTCTTGCAGCACATGCCATTGGGCTCCCCAGGCCACTTCAGAGCAGAGCACTTGGGACATTCTGTAGTCATGTTACCAATGTTGACCTTTCTATGGGCCTCATAGTGGATGGTAGGATCATATTGGAATGCTGCACCTTTGAAGACAGTCCACACCTTGGAGGCAGTAGCTGTATGTCTTGCAGAATCTGCAGCTTTGCGTTCATGACTTGCCTGAGTGGACTCTGCAGCCCTGGAGGCTGCCTGTCTTGCAGCATTTGCAGCCTGTCTGGTGTGTGTCACTTGAGGTGGTTCCACAGCTCTGGAGGCTGCCTGTCTTGCGGCATTTGCAGCCTGTCTGGTCTGAGTGACTTGGGGTGTTTCAGCTGCCCTGCCCGCTGCATGTCGAGCAGTATCTGCAGCCCGCCTTGTCTGACTGTGTAGGGGGGATTGAGCAGCCCTGGATGCTGCGATCATGGCAGCCATAGCATTAAGTCGAAGTTCATGAGCTGCAGGAGATTCGTCACGTCGTCTTTGTTTACTCCTTGTTGCCTCGGAGGAAGTGAATGTAGATTTATTCTTTCGACCCATGTTTCTGCAAAGACAGATGCAGTGAATGTGACTGCAGCAGTATATTGGTAGACGTAGCGACCTGTGCCGTCGACTGACTGCTTCGCAGTGGAAGAGGCGTAGTTCAGTATACTATGTAGGCTTATAGATTCCTCAGCTTCGATATAGAACGAAATATACCTGAGGAGGAAATAAGTCGGTGAGGCGAAATGAAGGGGGGAAAAGCAGTATCCTATAATAACGAAAAGAGTATACAGTTATGAATCGTTTTCTTCGTGAAGTGAATAACATAGGTTCCAACAGTGTAAGAAGACGGCGTTAAAAAATGCGAAAATAGGAAGCGTGTTAATTTCCGCTGTTGCACTGCATTGACTGCTTCGGAGTCTTGTAGACGCCTTCGCCTTATGGCGTACAGCGGCGACTGATGTGGCCGTGTAGCGAATAAGGAATAAATTTAGGCGACCTGTGGGGGGAGACTGCTTCGCAGTCTTGTGTACGCCTTCTGGCGTACAGCGGAGACTGCTTCGCAGTCTTGTATACGCCTTCTGGCGTCTACCGACCTCTGCCGTGGACTGACTGCTTCGCAGTCGCCGTCTGGCGGCGACTGCTTCGCAGTCTTGGAGGTCCTTGTGGCGTCTGGCGACCTGTGGGGGAGACTGCTTCGCAGTCTTGTAGACGCCTTCTGGCGTACAGCGGAGACTGCTTCGCAGTCTTGTTTACGCCTTCTGGCGTCTAGCGACCTCAGCCGTGGACTGACTGCTTCACAGTCGCCCTGTGGCAGTCTTTTCGAAATCGACGTACTACTTACGAACATAAGCTCCAAAATTGTAGTTTAAGGTTATAGTGAAGTGAAGGTTTCCAGTAGAAATGTGAAAAACTAAATTGACTTACCAACAATAAATTTATCTTCGATGTTTGTTAGACGTGCATGCATCCAATGCAGTAATCCTAATGTCACTGCAGGGACTGCATCCAATGCAGTAAGCCTAATGTCACTGGAGGAACGGTAATTTTCCTATCGCTTGGGGCGATGTTTTGGCCGTTTTTCACCATGGTAGCGGTGAAAACGGGGGGCGCGAACCCCTCCACTGGGTGTCCGATGTCGAGACCGACACAGCAGTGAAGGTTTGGAGTGAAAAGGTGCAAAATTGTAGAAGTTAAGCCCGGTCAAACAGACACACACACACAGAATTGTCGCTTTATTAATATAGATGAATTGACAGATTAATTTTTCATGAGAAGGTGAAGTTGTGGAACCAGATTAACAATCCGGTGTCAATCCGGTTCGACAACTTCACTTTCCCTTTGAAAAATTTGCACCTATTTGTCTTGCAGCGTCCAGCGAACTTTGAAGTTACAGGATAATTGAAGTCATTGATACCTCACAAATTACTTAACAATAGGCCTACCGCTCGACAACTTCACCTTTCCTTTAATAATTTGCACCTATTTGTCTTGCAGCGCCCAG
Source organism: Allolobophora icterica (assembly GCA_963556255.1). Lineage (NCBI taxonomy): Eukaryota > Metazoa > Annelida > Clitellata > Crassiclitellata > Lumbricidae > Allolobophora > Allolobophora icterica. The sequence continues at coordinate 47,658,397 of OY744613.1, read as the reverse complement.
TGAACTTTGATTATCTATTTCCTTATAATTGTTTGATATGCCGTCGCAGCAACTGGAAGTTGACCGAAATATCTACGACTGGCTGAGATTAGGACTGTGGTGACACGGGTACCCTTGCTATAAATTAAAACCCAGCCAGCACTATTTCATTTCTGGTTTTCCTTTGGTTAGGTAAGTTCTAAAATTAATCTGTCAATTAAAAATTAATAAATCAAGTGCAACAGTCGATGTCATTCGAGTATGTCGTGTGAACACAGAAAACTGCTGTAGCTTTCAAGAACTGAATTCAAAATAAAATGCCATGTAAAAATTGTAATCCTTTTAAAATATGGCTTGTTTGTATAATAGGCATTCAGACATTTCACAAAATCCCTGGTTTTACAACTTGAGAACTGAACTTTAAATAAAATACCATCTAAAAATGATGGACCTTTGAAAATAGGGTTTGTTTGCATAATAAACTTCGATTATGTTCGCCATTTTCATTTCAGGCAATCTGTCAAATTTTCGTCTTCTGATTTCAGGGATTTTACAAAATCCCTGGTTTTTTCAGGGATTTTGTAAAGTGCCTGAGTGAATCAGGGATTGTACAAATTGCCTAAAAATTTCAGGCATTTTACAAAATCCCTGGTTTTACGAATTGCCTGTAACATATACAGCAGAGTTTCACTGCGTTGGTTTGTTGAGATTGAATTATGTAACTGCCAAGAGTATTTTGAAGTGGTAGTGTTGCTTTTATCTATTGAGTTACTTTGTTAAACAACTGCCATAGTTTAGTAAGAGAAATACAGTGACACCATAGTGAATTTCGCTACAAGTAATATATTTTCTGATATATGACAAATACATTTAAACAGAAACTGCGATAAATAGTCGGTTTGTAAATTAAATATTTTCTTCCTAATGCCTTCTTTTGTGGTGTTGCTAAAATTTGTTCCACATACATGTAAATGTCTTGCATCTTTTGCAATACAGGATAATATAATGACTATTTTTTGACTGAACAATCACTTCTGTAAATGCACGTGGCATTTATCGTAAAAAGAATTGCATTTATATTTTTGATCTAGGCCTATTACCAGTAGTAGGAAGATAGTTAAGTAAATTTCCAATCCGATAAAAGGTCTTCTACAGTGAAGTGAAAGTGAGAATGAGCTTATAAACCAGGAAGTAAATAATGTTTCAACAAGCTGTTGCTATATGGTAGTTTGTACCGGCGAAGCCTAAGAGCTTGGATAATTAACATGACTCCGACCTAGGCGACCTGTATCCAAAGCCTCAACGTTGCCCGCACGAATATTATTGCCAGCCTGACGTTTACTGAACACACCTGTAGGACCTACACGACTAGGGCCTATTGGCCAATATACTTCAATCCAAGTTTACGATGTTTGAATTAGACGTTGGGTGATTTCCTTTCATAAATATAAATATGTAAGTTTGATCTTTGCAGATTTCATACGTATAAATGCATGTATATAATATGCATCCTACCCGTTAGGAGTTGTGAGGCGCTCTTGTTAGTTAGAACAGATTGTTAAGATATTATGTTGCACTAGCGCCACGTAGCGAACCATGTATAAATGAGTAGGCCTACATCGTTTCTACACTGTTTGTGGGGAAATGAGAAGCGAAGGAGAGAAATGTGCATCTTATCGCATGTCGAGACTAAGAAGATGCCTATTCTCATTGCATTGGAAAATTTAATTATGTTTTTAGGCATTCGATAGATGACGGATTTTCTTACACTGTGCTCAACTGAAGGAAGGACATACAAATCGACATCTATAATAGTATTAGTATGATTAACTTAAATATCTTTTCTATTGGCATTGCGTCAATCGATGCCTTCAGACAAAGCAAAAATAGATTAAATCGTAATCCGTAGGAGGTTTTTGGAACTCAAAATATCATAGAAAGATGACGAAGGTGAGTATGGTAAGATGAGGGTTGGAATGTAAGGTAGGCCTAAGGTTGTGTATGTATGTAATCGTAATCATAATATCCAGACGTCTAAAGCGCGACTCGAAGCCAAAGCGCATAGCACCAGCCTATTCACGAGCCTAAGTGTGCTGTAAGTGTGTATGTGTATATGCAACTGGACTTATTTAGAGTGCATTTGTAGCCTGTAGGAACCTTTCAAAGCATCAGTTAAGTAAGGATAAAAAGCAAAGGTAGGCCTACAGCTAAAATAGCCGCTAGGTTAGAACTTAGAAATGAAGCTTTATTGGCTTTTCGCTAGGTGGCAGCTCAGATTTTATTATTTCTATAGAGCGAGTTAAGGTCGGCGGCAACAAATTAAATTATAGTCACGGTTAAGTAAGTAAGTAAGTATGTTCTTTATTGAACCGCTTGCAGACGCACTGCGGATTACAAAACACAAGCATGCGAAACGAGGCGCAATGAACAAAATAAGGAAAACCAATAGATAAGTCAAATGATGAAAAGTTGCGGTGTTTTTAAATATCAGTTGTGCGCTAATGTGTTGACAGCGAATGTTTTCAATTTGTCATTGATTGTTTGTGTGAATGGAGGCAAAAAACGCAAACGGCGAGTCTTGATGAGTCATAGTCCACCTTGATATTATACTAGAGTCTATTTTCGGTTATCCCGTAGTTTAGGTTGCTAAATTCCTTAAGAGAAGTTTAGGTTGCTAAATTATTTTAATCTCGGAAACACGCACTTGGTCATTTAATTAACATTTTAATCGCTCATCCCGCTCCTACTTTAATTAACATTTTAATCGTTCATCCCGCTTCCAGTTCAATTAACTTTTTAATCGTCATCCCGCTTCTAGTTTAATTAACTTTTAAATCTTTCAACCCGCTCCTAGTTCAATTTACGCACCTAGTCTAAATTACATTTTAATCGTTCATCCCGCTTTCAGTTCAATTAAGTTTTTAATCGTCATCCCGCTTCTAGTTTAATTAACATTTCAATCGTTCATCCCGCTTCCAGTTTAATTAACATTTTAATCTTTAGTTTAATAATTTAGCAACCTAAAGTACGGGATTGAAAGCATGGTCTGAATTTAGCAACCTAAACTACGGATTACCCTATTTTCTGCTCTGAAAACCATTGAGAAAGAGGATGTGATGGGTAACACTCTACGGGTTTCCCCTTGACATCTGCTATCTGAACCTCGCCGTAAATGAACAGAAAGTTAGCAGTAGATTGAGATTTCCGTAAGTTGTTTGTCATAAAGCCGGTTACGATTTCATATGCATGTCTGTCACGACATCTTCTTAAATTCCCATTTTTTGTTGCTTTCCAACTCTTGAATCGTGGTTACAAAAGCAATTCGAATTTATACGCTAGGTTTTAACCTGTCAGTGTAAAAACTGTCTTAATAAGACATTTCCAAAGCTGAACTTCGTTTAATTCAATAGATTTCTAACTTCTATCAGTTAACCTAGACTTAAATTGGAAATTATAAGCTTAGGCTAATAAAACAATTGCTCTCCTCTACAGAATTGCAGGAAATCTAGGGCACTGTGGCTGACTTCGCTATGATGGCTTAAATATCCATGCTACTAAGTAAATATATTCCCGAACATTTCAGTAAAATACGCCAAAAATCAAGCTCTCAGATTTTGGAGTTGTTTTCGAAAGATACAACAACTGCTTCACAAACCCTGAACATCATGTACTCTTACTGTTCTAAAAAATATTATGATGATTCAACTTCCTGGGTTGATAGAAACGGTTAGAAGGAATTATAAGCTTAAAGACATTTCAGATTCCTAACTGGGGATTTCTAATGAGAAACCTGAATCAAGTTATGGATTAAAAATGTATTTCCCTTTCGGTAAAATATTGTGGCTGGTATGCACGAATGCATTTAATGAATGACTACGTAGCTCAATGACCATAATTAATTATGGGGTAGCGTTGTGGAACCTTTAGCTGAAAGTTATTGATATAGACCACAAAGCGAACATCGAATGAAATCCATCTTAATCCAGACTAATCTACTCTTGTTTGATCTATACAGCGACATTATTTGATACAATATTGGGACATACAGGAAATCTAGTTTTGGCAGGGCCGGATTAACCAGTATGCTCAATATGCTTTAGCATGGGGCCCCCCGCTTGAAGGGGGCCCCCCGACCAGGGTCGGAATGCTGCAGGACAAACACAGTATTTATGACACCACTTAATTATTTGTTCATAATTATAATTATTAGCCATCAGTTTCAGTTTAAGCGAGAATTCACACTAAGCAAATTGCAAATTTGAAATGTTGGCCATCTAAGCAACTGCATGCCGTGTACATGCGTTTCTATTGACTCAGCTTCCTTCTGTCAATATCCATACTGACAGCACCGAATTTCGATGTATTTCTTGCACGAGTCAAAGTAAAAGGCAGCTATAAAAGAGCACAACCAATGGATTTGTCTGATACTATTGGGATAATTATGGCGTCGACATAGGCCTAATTAATAATAGGGATGTCCCGTCACTCACATCACTAACTGTGAGCTGTGACTACATGCATGACTCTGCATAATTATATACCCACAGATGATGGTCATGGTCATTGTACACAGATGAGACTCACAATGCTGAACTTTTTGAAGCAATTGTTACACATCCGTCTGAAAACGAATCGTCGAAGTTTACAAAACCTCATTAATTGTCACTCGACTGATGCCTACGAATGACTGCCAGTCAGTGTTTAATCTAGTCCTCCTCTTCTGGAGGGGGGGGACAAGGTTTGTGGGGGGACCAACGAGCGTCCGAAGGGCGGTCGCAAAACGATGTCATATTAACAAAACTGCTCTATTTTGATGACCTTTTATGGGGATTTTCATCTTGATGATTTTTTTAGGAATTCGTCTCACAAAAATTTGATGACCTTTTTTAGGAATTCCTCTCATTTTTAGGAATTCGTCTCACAAAAATTTGATGACTTTTTAGCAATTCGTCTTTTTGGGGAATTTCATCTTACTGGCCTCTGGGGGAAACATAAATTCTGGTGGAATCCCCCCCCCCCCAAAAAGAAAGGTGTGTAGATTAAACACTGGCTGCCAGTTACAGCGAAAACTATTGAGCATTGGCTCGAAAAGAGATCAGAAACCTGTAGAAACACGTCCGAGTCCAATGATTGCCCACTTTGCGCAAGGGACAATTTTGTCACTTCAGTAATAAGCTGTTTTATTCATGGCCAGCGAATGGTGAGCGTCAACTGAGAAAGTGGTTGCTTTTTAGCCCATTTCGAGGTTCAGGAACACCTGCTTCCAATGTCTGCTTATGAGTAGCCAAAAAGTTCGATTTTCACTGCTTATATTGAGAGCGATAGGCCCCTTATACTTAAATTCATTTCACTTGATGGACATTATTGCACAGTTTGCAACTGCTAAAAGTCGCAAATGTTTCTGAGCTGTTAAATAATGAAGAGAAATGTTTCGAATTTTGATGAGGCCTATATTTTTACGCTAAGTGCATATTGGCAATATACTTACTCTAACATTTGAAACAACCTTAGACATAGTCCCAAAATGCAGTGTTGTGTCTAATGTGCATTGACTACAAATTTGAGCAGCGGGGCACATTGACCCTGCTTTGCTACAGTTGATTGTCATGTCTTTCCTTACGGCATCCCCATCATTCTATGTTCAGCACAAGGGCCCCCCGTGCAAAATTAGCATAGGGCACCCCGAGTGGTTAATCCGGCCCTGAGTTTTGGTAGTCTTGGAATCAGCGCGTATTGAAGATAGAGAGTTTGACTGAAACGAATAGCTTTGTAGACGATCAACAAAGTTACTGAGGATTAGGGCCTAGTCGATTTTCAATTGCCAGCCAAAATGCAATGGCTTCAGAATAAGGAATATAATGTTTAAACTTATAATACGATCTCCAAACAACATAATTTTATGTCACATTATAAATACGTAAACTTCCTTTCATGTTAATCGTTATTAAAAGTAAAAAAATTGTTATCTGGCCCTCCGAATTTTTTTGACGTTTAATGTGGCCCCATGTGCAAAATTTCCCCACCCCTGATCTATACGCATCTCTAGTTTAAAAAAAATTAATATATGGATGTAGGCCAATGAATAGTTACAATGTGTGTCTTTTCGTCAGCCATAGTTAATCAATTTGTATATGCGAGTATTACGTAAGGGTGTCGTTTCGTGTCAACGAAGAACATGCAATTCCTCAAAATTTTATGAGAATTGTGGTCGTCTTGTTTTCGCTGACAACAGTAAAATTTTATCATATAATAAAGGTTCCCTACCTCGATCCTCAAAATTAATTTATCTGCTAAGTTCCCCTCCCCCATTGCAAACCTTACCGACGCCCGTTGACGTATTGATTCTGGTCTGTACCCGGCTCCTAGTGTGTGTAACATGTGGTAGAGGATTTTCAACGTGATACGTATAGGGCCTATAGTTGCCACGGATAGGCCACATGAACAATATTTTATTGATCGATCTTATCTGCATGCAGCCGTAACCCGCACCTGTATGTCTCCATTCGAGTGGAGTTATGTACGACCCACTAATTCTTCACTACTGTTTAAATATATTTCCATTTATATCGCATCCTGATTAATAATTCTCTTCGTATCTTTCTCGCCTCTCCATTTCGAAACAATATTCAACGAAACCTTCTGCCTGTCCGACGTTTGGATCTGGACTCTGGGACCGAACCTTACCATAATATGTCTCAGCGGTGCAAAAATTTGATGCGCATTCTTTCTGCTTTCTCTGAGTATTAATACCACTTTGCACTTCCATTATGTCTGTTTCATCGTGGTTATGCCTTAGGATTAGCAATGAACTCTCACATTCATAGTAGTGTACGTTTCTGTCTCCTGTTGGTGTTGAACTAGGCCTACACTGCGACATGCGTATGACATGTAGTTAAAAATAAATGGTATATGATTATATGTCTACAAGGGTCGATGATAATTCATTAGAGAAGTAAGAAAGTCGCGGACGGTGGCAGAGACTGTAGGTGTAAGCAGGGCATTTCTCAGTCAGCAATGGAAAGTCGATTTCAGCGAGCTGCTGCCTATGTATGTATGTACGTCTGTATGTATGAATATATTGTATATGTATATATGTTTATTTGGTCTGTATATAGCACATTTGTAGAAAATCAACAAAGAGTTAATTACGTAAGGTTAGAAAGGAAATGTTCAGTAAAACAGGCAATGTTCAATAAAACAGGCAATTGAAAGATAAAGTTTCATTTCTTTCCGCTAGCTGACAGCACAGATCTTATTATCCGCATGAAAACGTCCCTGGGCGACTCAACATTATGTAAATGTAAATGTAGTATAAATAGGCTATCGCAGCAGAGCTGTTCTCAGGGACATGCTACACAAAGAGCCATTGTTACAGAGTTTTGCGCAAAAATCATTCGTGCGTTGAATGGTTTTCACTGTGTTATTGACTGTCTTAGCTTCCTTGTACACGTTTACACACGTGAATAGAGGCAAGAAACACCAACTGCGTGACTTGCTGAGTTATGACTCAGCCTTGATATTGTAATAGAGTTGAAGCTCGGAAGCGCCGCATATGTATCTCTCCACTGGAGTGGAGATATGCACTACTATACTAATTCTTCACTACTTTTTAGATACGATATTTCTATTTATTACACTAAAATGCACCAAATTCAAGTTCTGAGTATTTCTGAATTGTTCAAAGAAAACGTGGGTACTTCCTTCATGTCCCTCCTCTTTCTCTCGCTCTCACACACATGGAGAAACTCGAATGCCTGAACAAAATATATTTCACCTTTGCTCCTAATGCCATGCTTTGATGACTTCAACGGTCTATAAATTTCTCAAAGTGTGACAGTCTACAGAGACATGAGTTTCGAATGAACTTCCTGGTTAGGTCCGAATGTTGAGAAGAAAGAAGAAATTTAAGGCGCTCAGCATGCCTAACTGGGAAATTTCTACTGTGAATCTTGAAGCGGGTTACTGATATAAAATGTATCTCCCCTTGTAATACAACATTTTCATTTCTAATTTTATAGTCACTACTTGATAATGCATACAAATGTAAACTTAAAATATTTAAAGCGTTACCCCAAAGCTAAGAGCAATAGGCCTACACCAGCTTATTCACGAGCTTATTCAGAAGACTTAAAACCCTGTGTGAAAGCTATTACTTATGAGTAGGTGCCTAAATTTTCGTTTGTGATAAATCGTCCCCTTATGGTGCACAAATATAATAACACACGTAGCTCCATGGTTGGCTAAGCAGTAGAGTTGCTTCTCTGGAGGCACAGTCTTCTGAGAATCTAAGCTGAGTTACACAAAAGCGTTCAGGACCAGTTACAGGACAAAAACGCCTTGAGAAGTCTGACCTACGTCATGAAATTAATGACAGTGAACGGGACTTCACCCAACGTTTCCATGACAGGTTCAGCAAAACTCCATCGTGACTCAAGGGAATATTTTATTCGCTGATGTCATTTTCTTATAAACGATGCCTCCTTTGTCGGTGCTTAGTGGAGCGTGTGCCTTCTGTACAAGAAGATGTGCTACATACGAAAAATGACTTGGAACGTTCTATGCATTTATCCTTTTGATAGGCTTTGAAATGGCTTCACGTTCAATGACACCCGAACTCAATGACTGTCAGCATTTCTCTATGCATGCCCGAAATCTCATGACTGCGGTGTATACCACAATGCACGCGTGTATTCGTCTGCGAATTTAGCTCAAGGACTGTAGGTTCGTAGGCCTCTGCTTGTGTGTGCGAGTATGTCTGTAAATGTCTGGTCGTTTGTGTCTATATTTAAGGTGCAGAGTAGGCCTATGAATATTCACAACGGATCTTCATGATGTGTCTGTTTTTTCGCCGTAATCCTTGCATGAGATCTTATACCAATAAATGCCGTTTCATAATCAATTTATGTTTGCTGGCATGTTAGATCGTTTGGCTATTGTTTCGTCTAAATGAAACGCGACAACAAAGAATTCATACAAGTCTTCGGAATTTCCAAACTATTGTAAACGACCGTCTAAATCTCGATGACAATAATAAATAAGTCGAGATTTCTCAAACGTAATAAAAAATTGTATCCCTACTTGGTTCCTTTTAAAATTACCTGATTCGCCAATTCCTACCCACCATGAAAACTGCTTCGGCGCCTTTTGATATATTGATCCTGGTTTGTACCTGAGTCAGTTGTGCCCGTATGGCGAGCTAAGGGATTCGTCTCACCTGAATTCATTGTAATGCACAGTTGCCACATACATGTATATATTTATGATGACTATATATACTTAATTGATCGGTGGGTTTTACCTGCTTGAATTCAGTGGCCTAGCCAACCATTTCAGCCAGGATTTTTACTGCGTGTATTACCTGATCTGTGCTTCCTTTTAACCACTAACCAGGTGTATAGAGTAGATGATCTAGTAGCTGAACAGCCGCATGATTTACATTTGGCAAAATTAAATTTAGGTAACCTCCGTCTTCTATTGTATTCTGACATTGTTACCATAATAATTAGAAAACACTGTGAGGATAGTTATTCGTATCCTTTAAAACTACATGACCCACTCCTTATGTTTTGAGCTCCGTATTTCTCATCATCTCCAACATGACTTACAGACCAACTTTAAGACTGTTATTTTCTCATCGTGTACTACGCATAAAAACGTCCCATAGGGATGCACTGTTCTAGCTTCCTATTTAAGAACCTTCTGTAATTTAAGACAAAATACAAAATGCACACTGGTTAATCTTACAATATACAAAAAGAAATACCATAACATTCAACTGCTTCATTTGTTTCATAAAAAAGACTTAATAAAAATATTTAATAAAAAAGACCTTAACAAAAATATCTTTAAAATGGGGCTCGTTTCTGCTCTAAATTATATGCGGTTACGCATGGCTACAGTTTGCTAAAAAAAAACATAGTCAGTTGTCCATAGTTACTCCGCCTATAAAGTAGCATTAAGGGTGCTTCACTTAGTGTTTTCCGTTAACCAATTTCTTTCCCTCTTCTTCTTCTCCCTGCGTGCAACTGAGTCTTGGTTGGAAGTAAATTCACGTTCGCTATGATTAACAGTTTTGTCGGGGAAGTTCGACAGAGTATCTCTGAAATGCAAAAATAATATGTTCATAGACATTATAACGCTTCCAGTTAATCAGTGTAATAAATACGTGTAAGCACAGTTACACACATTGGCAAGACTAGTGTGAGTTAATTTAGCATACATATTTCCATATTTACATTAACTCCCACTAGTCTTGCCGATGTGTGTAACTGTGCTTACACGTATTTATTACACTGATTAATTAACTGGATAGATGGATAGGCCTAGTGTTTAGAATTTAAACGGCGAATGAGGGGAAGATGAGGAAGCTCCATTCGCACAGAAATGTGTGATATTTATAGTTCTATTCCATTTTACGTCAATCGATGCTAACTGCCTCTATCTATTTCTGGATTGACATTTTAGTTCGTCATCTGCTTGTAATAGAACGTGATATATACATGTCTGCGATCAATATAAGTGTTGATGCTCGTGAATATGATTAATTAAATCCTAGCTTCAACTAACCAGTAATATCAGAATTCATGTTCCTGAATACGATTAATCGAAACTTAGCTTCAGCTAACCAATTAGAATTGCAACCTTGAAGATTTTCATGTTCTAGCAATTACCTCAATATCTTCCTCCGCATTGAAGTTTGGGTTCACTTTGGTATAGAACACTTTCTTAGCTTCTTTGGTGTTGGCATTTTTCGCTGAATTTGGTTCTTCCAAAGTGTATAGTCGATCGGGATGTGTTGTTCCTATCACCTCGTAAGGGTCTTCGACGTGTCCATGAGCGGCTGTACTCGGGGTTGTTGCTATGTGGTTGGTGGAGTTGTCTTGGTTGTTTCCGTCAACGTAGAGGTTCCTTGATTGATACAATATAGAACAAGTCTTCAGTTGCAATTTCCGCCCTGCTCTATCATTAAAACTGCAAATAATACCTCTAAAATCATATCCTAATTTGCAGTGCTTTTTTTCTAGGAAAAAGGTTCCGGAACGGAGCAATAGGTTCCGGAACGGAATAATTATGGGCGGGCTAAAATCACGAGAAAAACGGGATTGGGGGTTGGGATGGGTCTCAATAACCACTGAAAACAGTTCAGAAACACTGAAATTAAATTAAATTAACTAAATTATTGTTTTTATTATTAAAATAAATAAATTATTTTTTAGTAGCTGAAAAAGGTGCCGGAACGCCGTTCCGGCGCGTTCCGGCTGAAAAAAAGCACTGCTAATTTGTAACTTTCTTCTCTTTCTGCCACTCCATTTTAAAACACCATTTACCGTAGCCGCCCCGATGCCAACCTGTCTGACATTTGATACTGGAGATTGGAAACGAAACTGACCATATGTGCCTCCGTAGGATCACTGTTTTCTTGACTAAGCGCATCACAATGTCATTTCAATAAATTATAAGAAAACTCTCCGTGACCATAATTAACTTTGCTAATGACTTAACCTCAAGAGAAATGTAAGCACCCTATTTGAAAGCACATGAAATTTTCAATTATATTTAACTATTCCAACTAATAGGTAATTTATAATCTCGATAGGAGCGCCACCATCATATTCTCACAACGCAGTATATAAATTGATGAACATCTGCTGCGAACATCTGATGCGAGTCGGGATACTCTAGGAGGCATCTGCACTAGCGCGAAGAGTGGAGCTGATCATTGACAGGACCAACATGGCGAACCTGCGAGGAGTTCACCCGAGTGGAGGACTTCAAGACCTCTGGCTCCGTGTGGGTGAACTTACGCGAGGTCGGCCGGCTACTGCGGGGAGTGGCCAAATCCTGGCTGAAGAACTCAATTATCACTACGCGGCCACGTCCAACAACAGCGGATATGAGTTGCCTAAGCGTCGACCGAAAGTCACTGGTAATCCAATTTTCATCACCAATACCGGCTTTTCTCAATTCTTGATCGACTTCATCCAGTGTGATTCTCCTTACAGATTTTATTTTAGTTACAGTTACAGTTATAGCTAATGGTTTTTCATTTTAGTTATAGTTACAGTTATAGTTAATATTATTTTTTAGTTACAGTTATAGTTATCGTTAACGAAATCATTTTGCTTTCGTTAACGAAAACATTTTCGTTACCGTTATCGTTAATGAAAATCACACTGAATTATGAAGACGTGTTACACAATAATTTGCTTAGAGCTTTGACGAATTTTCCAACTTTTCAGCTTCATGAATACACAGCGCTCCATATTCACCGACATCCAAGGCGAACATAGGAATCATTTATCTTTCGTTAACGGGTGTATTTTCACGTTCCCACGTTAGTTGATATTGCACTTTTTTTATTCGTATTAACGAAAATAGCAATGAATTTTCGTTAGTGTTATTTTCGTTATAGTTATAGTTATAGTTAATGATATTTTTTAGTTATAGTTATAGTTATCGTTAACGAAATCATTTTTTGTTCGTTAACGAACGTTTTCGTTATCGTTAACGTTAACGAGAATCACACTGACTTCATCATACGGCTGAAGGCCATGATCGTCTACCGTCATGGTACCTGCGACTGGCGTCACCTGCTTACACCAGTGCTTATCAACCTGTCGCTTCGTGTGCCAACGCAGTAGCGCACAACTATAATCTGATTCTAATAAAGAAATGTATTATATTATTGTTATTAGCTAGCAAGCTATTAAATAAATAAACTAGTAATTCACTAACAACTAGCCTGAATTGTTTACACAACTCTCAAGAAACTCCCCCATTTGCAGTGCGATCGCTATTATTACGACCCTCGAGTGTGTGTGCTTTACGGCTGTCCATCCTATAGTATCCGGGCTCTATGCTGCTTAATTACATTTTCAACCGTCAAACTCACAGCACCAAACCATCATCCAATAATTTATATGCTGTGCCAAGAGTCGATAATTAATACAACAATAGCATTATTCGAGGCATTTTGGAAAAATTGGAGACAGTATGTAGATTCAGAAATTGCAAATCAGTATCAGCACCGAAATAGAGTTCTTCCTACCTCATGCCGATATCTGAGTCTTCTGAAATATAAAACATTGCCACATACTGACATTTATTTCTTTTAACGTGAATTTCCCAAAACAACATAAAAATGTCTTCACACTAATTGTGTAACAATATTGGTCTATTGTAGCCTATATACAAGTATATATACAGCAGAAATAAAATTATATGTGAAAACTAATACTTCTTAATAAATTGGATAAATAAGAGTTTCTCTATGTGAAATTAATTACAGTTAAGGCAAATGGGAAAGGGGGTGAAGTTGAACTAATCAAATCCATGCAGAGTTTTTTATTTGTTTAGATCTAACGTTTTGTTAAGCAGGAGAATGTATGAGAGTCGTTTATAAATCCATTTTTGAAGGAGTATACCATACATTTCTTTCAATAAATATGAAATGTGCTCTTATCATGTCATATAAGAACTGTAAATTATACACGTACCTTTCAAGTCAATGTTTTTCCTTGAGCAGTTTACCATTACAACTAAGATTGGAAATACTATTATTCCAACCAAAATAGACATCAAGATGAACAGGATAACCCATAGAAATGTACATCCGGAGTTTCCTGAAAGCAGTTGAATTTACTATTCCTGTATTCAGATGAATTATAAAATGTTATCATAAAATACGTCGAAGGCGAATGATTCAGAATTAAGCATATTAGTCCACGTGAAAAAAAATGAAATTGGCAATAATAACTGTACCAAAATCCACTCTGATTGTATAGAAAAGATTTTAATATGTCAGCTTAGTAATTAGCACTTAAAATGCCACTGCATCTTGATTAACTCGAATACTTCACGTAGCTATTTTACTTATTATTCTGCAAGATGATAAACGTCGAAGCAGTTTCCTAGAGCAGTTTCACGGTTTATTGCAACTTCAGCTGTGCATATGGTATTGTATGGTATGGTATGGTATGGTATCTTGGAATTTTTAAAGCTCCTCTCAGACGTGTGAGCCTCACGGAAACAGAAAAGACTTTAAACGATTAACAACAAAGAGAGAGAACCTAGCAAGTAGGGTCCCACGGAGTGCCAAGGGAAGGGAGTTCCACAGGGATGGGCCCACGACAGCGAAAGAGCGAGACTGAACCATAGCAGACCTCACCCGAGGAACAAACAGATCAAGCCACTTCAGAGAACACAGGGGTCGATGAGAAGAAGCAGAGAGAGGTTTGCGCATCAGGTCACAGAGGTAGGCTGGAGCTAAGTCCTGTTGCGTCTTAGAGACAAGTGTTATGATCTTGAAGTGGATACGAGCGGAGATAGGGAGACAATGCAAAACTTCAGTCAGGTAAGTAGAGATGGACGAGAAACGAGAACGATGAGCAGTGAGTCGAGCAGTCGCGTTAAGTACCGATTGAAGTGCAGAAAGACGGACTTTCGGAAGGCTTACCAGCAGGGGTGGACTGGCCCACCGGGACACCGGGAAAAATCCCGGTGGGCCGCCGGGGTCGGTGATATTTGGGCCGCTTCTAAGTTCTCAGACACAATGTCTAAAAATCGGCTATGTTATTTATAATAATTTTTATGGTATTTATGGTGAACATGTACAATCGGGGTGCCTATGTACTATGTGGGTGGGCCTCTTTGCATCGTGAGGGTCCGTTAGGGTCAGGATAAGCATCGTGAGGGTCGGTTAGGGCTTATGTTAGGGCAGTGCCGGATTAACTTTTTAGAGGCCTGGCGCAAACAATGCAACAAAACTAAAGTAGGCCCTCTATCCAATCAAATTATCAAAAAAAATGGGGAAAAAATTAATTATATAGAAAAACATACTTTCATAATTTATGAACACAAAATTAAGCTGTGATAGGATCATAGGTTTTTTTTAAATTTTACTTGTTACAGTTCAACTGTTCAAAAATGTTCGTCGAGTTTAAAAGTCTTTCCTTCGCGCTTTTAAAGTAGAGAAAGAATCAATGATATCTTGAAAGTCAAGATCTGTCAAGATTTCCGACTCAATGTTCAAAAGAGTTAAATTTGCCAATCTGTCCTGGCCCATTGTTGACCTCAAAGATGATTTTATGCGTTTTAAATGACTGAATGATCTTTCTCCACTGCAGTTACTTACTGCCAGAAATTTATCAATACTACCACGTTGCTGTTTGCCTACCTCTTCAAGTTCGCGTTTTCTTTGACGTTTCTGCCAACCGGACTCAAATTTCTTCATTTTCTTTAGGCCTACTTATTTTATTTGTTTAAAAATTAAAATTAAAAAAAGAAATAAGCAGCTACATAAACACTAAATAGTAGATAATAATATTACATGGAACATACACTGTGTCGTCTGTACCGTACGCATATCTATATTTTATTTGGTGATGGGGTCGATCCGCGCATAAATTGATTGCGTCATACGTCATCATTACAGTACACAATTAATTAGTACGTCATCATTATAGTAGTAGTACTGTAGAAGGCCTGTTTTTATAATGCCACCAAATTTTATATGCAATGTTTGTTTTAGAAATTAAACATTTTAAATAAGCCGGACTGTGACTTATATAAACAAATTCGATCGGATAATCGGATTTCTCAATGTTTTTTTTATTTTTACCCCCGAAAGAAGGCCTGGCGCAAGTGCGCCAGTTGCGCCATAGTTAATCTGGCACTGTGTTAGGGTCAGTGTAGCCTATGTATTTGTGCGACTAAAAAACTATACCTGCGAGTGGAAGCTGGATTTTAAAATTCAGGGCTAGGGTTACGCACCCCGATTGTACATGATCGCCGTATTTATGACGGCGTTATTTGTTATTTGCTAGAAGGCATAGGGCTGGCGACAGAAATTCCGGGCCCATAGGTAGAGCAGTCACGGGCCCCTAAACTATCTTTAGGCCTTATGAGAAAATTGAAAAAAAAATTGAAATTAAAAAGTGCGGATACAACCGTACAATACTATGTTTTTATGTATACATCTACGATTTTATTCAGTAATATTATATTTAAAAAGGCATAAATCACAAACTTTGTATAACTGATTAAAATAAATTTTTTTACAAGTTGATTGCGGGCCCGGGCAGCCGGGCCCCTAAAACTTTCCGGGCCCCTGGGCATTTGCCCCCTGTCCCCTCTCGGCGGGCCTGAGAAGGCAGACTTATATAATTAACAGTTGAATCTTAAAACGAGGTTCAACTTCCGCTAAGTTTGTCTTTGACGAAGATTCTTTCATTATTATTGGTTAATAAATTAATGACAAAGTTCCGATTATGAGTGATCAAAATTTGAAACGTGAATGTAAAGATGTGCGGAAAAGGTAAGAGATAAGAAACTAAAAATTCTTGCTAAAGATGGAGCTAAGTCCCAAAATCTAGTCGATTTATTTAAAGTTACTCAAGGCAAAGAGACCGTCACTAAATGTTCGACGATTAGGTAGAGGACAGCGTAAATGAAGATTCTCCACATGAACTCTGGGACGACCAAGCTGGGCATAAGAGTGACGAACTTACGAAATGTAAATCTTGCAAAAAAGTCCTGTTTGCTGCTTTTCTGTATTACATAAATACAGTTTCTTTGGCCAGACTTGCAGGCACCTGTTTTGTGCATATAACTCTTAGGGGCCATCCATAAAGTACGTACGCATGGAGGGTGGAGGGGGTTAACCCAAATGTATGTGCTTGGGTCTACTAATAATGTACCTACGCATAGGAAACGGGGCGAGGGAACGTATAATTTGTCTATATTGGCCTTCAAATTGATTGGCTGTCAAGTGAGCCAGAGTTCAGTCTTTTCAGCTATCAGGTACTACCAGGGGAAGTAGATTGTTACTTGTATGCCACCTTACGGTCCTTACCTCTGAACGCTATTATTAAACTATCACACAGCTCAGCAGTGAGTCCATGGATCACTCGTCCTTCAATCTGGCCTAAGGTGCAGACAGCCGCTGCCTGGACCTGTCGTACTGACACATTCTGCAGCTGGTCTTTGAGGGCGAAGTGCGTCAAGCGTACGTAAGCAGGTGGGGGTGGAAAAAAGTACGTGTGCGTACAGGGAGGGGAAGGGTCCAATTTTCCCAGATTTTTGCGTACGTACTATATGGATGGCCTCTGACTGACTCTGTCCTCTACCCAAGTAGCGTGTGATAGATCTTTCTCAAAACTGAAGTACATTAAAAATCGCTTGCTAAGGTCGTTGTCTTCTACAAAATATCTTGAGACATTTTTGCTCATGTCGGTAGAAACCGATGTTTTAAGTGAACTATATATTGACACAATTGCAGATCTATTAGATCATGTGTCTGAAATGGCATCCAGCTTAAAGAAGTTGCTTATACAATAACCATCATTTGGGTGGGTCATGATAAATCGATTTATAACTTTGAATGCATTCTTAATATTTTATGTCTGATGTAAATTAGGTTGCGATTCGTCGTTGTGTTATGACTATCCCGTTGTAAAGTTACCTGTTACCTTGGCTGAAAACAAATCCCCAAGAAAAATAAATGTCGGATAGGGCCGCTTTCGATTATTTTCCCGGGCCGCTTTGACACTCCAGTCCACCACTGCTTACCAGTCAATAATTACAATAACCAATGCGACAACAGATGAATGCATGGATAATGGTAATGAAAACAGCAGAAGAGACGGATCGACGGATAGCTCGCAGTCTCCTCAAGTGGTAGTAGCAAGTGCGAGTAAGTAAGGAGAGGTGAGAAGCAAAGGTTAGTGAACTGTCTAAGGTGACCTCCAGGTCGCGAACATTTGAGGAGTAGGAGAAGTTCGGAAAGTGAGCTGAGAGAAGTGAGAAATCAAATTGAGATAGTTGATGCTTTGTACCAAACCAAATGAGTTGGGTTTTAGAGGAGTTAAGGTTCAATCGATTAGAGAATATCCAAGAGCGAAGATCTTGAGAAAGGAAGTCAATGGATCGAA
Organism: Allolobophora icterica; assembly: GCA_963556255.1. NCBI lineage: Eukaryota > Metazoa > Annelida > Clitellata > Crassiclitellata > Lumbricidae > Allolobophora > Allolobophora icterica. Next base: position 47,640,488 of record OY744613.1, on the reverse strand, counting down.
CAAGAAAAAGTTGATCAGATGGGGACCATGCACATAGGTTTGCACATCATCAGTATAGAGATGGCCACATGCATATAAAGAAGCAGCTTTTCCAGTAGGCCTCTTAACTAAGAACAAAGAAAAAAATAGAAGCAAAATGGCCTTTGATGGCTCTACCATTTGCCTTCATCAACACCCCTTCTCATCTGGTTTTCCAAATAAAAGTTTGACCTTTTAATCTATGCAGCGAGACCAGCTTCGATGATTTTTATTATTGCTTAATATACAATTATATGTGTCTACATAGCGATGCATATCATTTTCTCGCAGACTGCACCAATCCATTGAATGAGGTAGTCGATTTCTTCGTCCCCATATCTAACACTAAAAAAATGGTTGATCGATCCTTTCAAGCTGCTGGCCCAAGTGAGTGGAACAGATTTTCGCCATGGCTTCAAAAAAGTGTTTCCTGGTGGTGGCATTCCCAAGCCCGGGTGAGTAGGGTGTGATAATCATAGCTTATCTGTTTTTGACGCACAGGCTAATCATTTAACAGAAACTACAGGCATCGTTGACTAGGCAAAGAGTGTTCACTTGTTTATAAACAGTTGAAACTATCTGCTATTTGTGAGCGCACTGTAAAGGCAATGAAGATAGTAAAAGTCATTTTTAAACCCTGTTTGCAGATTATTTGAGTGGCGCTATATAAATTGTCGATTACAAATTACAAATTGTTATTAATTATTATTATCAGCAAAAAATACACCTTAGAGTTTTTAAGTGATTGAATTTTGCTAATTGTGCTATTCACTTCTTTAAGCATTTATAAATAAAAAATGACAGCGTTTCAATAATCATGTCAACAATGGCTTTGATCCTCGTACCTGCAGAAACATTTATACACGGCAACATGCGTTGAAGCCAGGGAAACCGTGCATTGAACCTTTCTTTGTTTTTGAATATTAAAGCGTCTTTTTCGTCACTAACAGAATTTGATTTTCGGTTGTAATATGCGAGGAACACAATCATTGCGATTATGTTACATAGACCATAACTGCCCAAAACAACCGCGAGTATTATCGTTGTTACGGGAAGAGGAACATCTGAAGAAAAATCAATGAACATACACTTTCATTTAGTATCGTCTGGCAATATTGTTATCTAAGTAAGTAAGTAAGTAAGTAAGTAAGTAAGTAAGTAGGTAAGTAAGTAAGTAAGTAAGTAAGTAAGTAAGTAAGTAAGTAAGTAAGTAAGTAAGTATATTCTTTATTTAGACCGGTTGCAAGACGCACTCCGGTGTACATACAACGTATATACAACTGTCATCAAGTCAATATGAACAGAGCATTCTACATATAAAAGTTTTTTCATGTTATTATCAGCTACGTATTATCTGGAGTGACATTTGACATTTTTAACCTATTGCGTTGTGCTGATTGATTGTGCTTTATAGCCTAGTACACTGCATTGCATTTTCGACATTATACGGTTACTTAAATTTTTATTCAAAATTTTGACAGTTTCTTTAGAAAATCAAAAACATTCGTACTCACAGCATGAGTTGACAGTTTCTTGACATGTTCCGTTTGGAAAACTAACTTTTCCACTGTAGTTTGACGAAGCTCGATCAAAATACGCGATGCATGAATATACACCGTTCTTTGTAATGTCTGTGTAGACTGACCCGTGGACAGGATTTCCTTCAGCACCAATCCACATAAAAGATGCATTGGGATAGCTGCTCTCTGTATTGCATGTCAAAGTGAAGCCTCTACTACCCTTGGAGCAATCACCTGTTGCATTACTCACAACTGATTTACGAGGAAACTCTGCAAAAATTAATGAATAAGATTAAACTCTGCTTGTAGCTATATGAACAGTAATCAAGGCAATAAAAACGAAATTTCAGCTTTATCACTTCTTAGTTTTTCTTAGTGTAATGTGGTAATCGCAGGCATTTGGATCATCATGTAACCTGTTCGCTCCAAGCTAGTGTTAATAAATACGCGCAGTTTCTCATTAATTACCGGAATAAATACAATCTGTATTGTCACGAATTCATGCATTCATTCGAAGATTAAAATAGCACACCTTGAATAGGCGTATTTGTACCATCAATTGGCCTACTTTGTGGATGTGGGGCATTTTCCAAAGCATCACTTATCTGTGGATTCACTGACCAACGTGCATTTTAGGTAGACTGTAAAGAAACAGTTTTCTTTTCTCGTATAAAGTAGGAAAATACATTTCAAACAAAGTTTGAAAGACCTTCGGACTTCAGAGTTGCTGACAAAACATACAAAATATTAAACTAAGCAATGATATTGAGTGTTATTTTATTAACACTTGAGTGATATAACTAATATAACTTGACACCAAGAATTGCATAGTAATCAGTTTAACTGTAACAATTGAATTAAAATTTAATAAACTGAACCTACTACAATATGAACTGCCAGTAGTTTCTGAAGCGGTGTAGTTTTTTGATGCGGTATGCATCACGGTATGAATTGTATTATACGCTTGACAGATGTAAATCCGATTCACTTCAGCTAATGTCAGGATTTGTTCTTCATTTATGACATTGTTTTCACTCTCCTTCGTATCAAACCATTTGTACTTTGGCGGAGGATTGCCAGAAGAGTTACACGTGAAGACGCTTACTTTGCACGCGACATTATTAATCATTATAACCTCTTCCCTACTTGTTATACTTGGAGTTGAAGCGTTAACTATAACAAAAAAATCGTATATATATAAAGTCTGTTAGTGTGTCAAACCCATTATTTTCATAACCTTGCTCCAGTGTAAAGCGTGACGTGGTACTTTGGCTGAGGATCTCCGAAAGAATTACAATTTATTACACTGACTTCACATGCTGCACCATTTGCCTTTATAACTTCTGGTCTTCTTGTTATTTTTGGGGTAGAAGAATAAACTATAGTAGAAAGAAAGTCGTAGGCCCCATACTACAGTGGGTGACTACAATGTGTAGCAAATTCTCAAGTATGTCAAAACTTTCGCATTTGACATTATTAATTATTATAACCCCAGAATTGCTTGTAATGTTTCTAGCAGAAGTTTTAACTAAAATAACTATCAAAGTCATGTAATTCAGTGTGTATAAAAAATATATAATATGGCGGAAAAACTTTTCTCAGAGTAAAACTCGACGTCAACAAGCATGTAGTCAGTTTATTACACACATTTACAAATTATTTTGATCGAGTGATTGGTTGATTTAAAGTAACGTTTTGTAATTCATATGACACTAGCTTTTTCATCTTTATCCTCGGAAAGTTGTTTCTAAGAGTTGAAGATCTTTAAGCTCAAGAAATAAAGAATAAAATAGACAAACATGCTTTAAAGAAAACAGCAGCTTCACACGACGCGGCGAGATTGTACAGTGAGAGTGTCACAAGGAATTTAAAAGCACACATTTCAATGTTCTAATTAGTTTGGTTGATTACAACTTCATATTCAACGCGTTCTTCACGAGGTTCTAAAGTAAGATCTGTATAGATATTTGGTTGATCCTCTCCGATGGCCATCGGATGAAGATCTTGATAAGCAACGACTGCGCAATTCCCATTTGTGGTAGGCCTATTCACAATGTCATCGGTTTCCAGTGTTTCTGCTGGAGATTTCAAACTTGCTTCTAAAATGTGATATGAATTAATGTACATATGAATCAATCAGATCATCAGGCACTGTAAACATGCAATTTGTAAGAATTCTGAAATTTTGAGCTGTGCATAATCACGAGATTCCATAGCTCTGGATACTTTGCATGAGGCTTTCGGGTAACCAACAAATTGTTTCTTATATATTATTTTGCATACGTTGTATTAAATGATGCTTACCGGTTTCGTCATGTTTTCTCCGAAGTACTATGTACAAAGTCGAAGCCACGTTGCCTATCAGTGATAAAGCCAGAATGATACCAAGAACTACAGCTGCGATGTTTGAGATTGTTACTTGAGACGGAACATCTGCGCATTTCAACAGAACAGCAGGATTTTAATATGTGTTTGTGGAGTAGGTCGCAAAGCCGAGTCCCATGAAAACAAATAACAGTGTCTTTGCAATTTAACTCTTCTGCAATGTTTAGCGAATAGGAAATAGAATAGCATACTGAAATATATATATATATATATATATATATATATATATATATATATATATATATATATATATATATATATATATTGTTGCTTGCAGACCTGGGGATGGGGAGATATGATGTAATCTACGTTCATCCAATTATGGCATTATAAGTGGATAACAACATATTCTCTTAACCTAATAAGTTACAATAGACAGACGAGGTTCTCAAGATACTCAGTAAAGTATAGCAACGGATGCGGCTGACTTACTCTGAAAAGCAGGGTCTTCCGTTGGTACAGTATCTGGTGAAGTTTCTAAAAGTAAACAATAGCGAATATAGAATAAAAGTTAACACAAACATTTTATCACCAAAGTTATAAACCACACATGCCATGAGAACACCGTAATTCACATACTTTTGAATATCATCAAAATTTGGCAATGTATCGCTTACTGCAATCCACTAGCGTGATGCTCTTTGTTGAAACAATGGCTACACTGCTAGTCGCTATACAGAGGTAGACGCCACTATATATGGCGACATATGTTGGTCCTTCGTTCAACATTTTACCATCCATGTTCCACTGGTAAGAAGCAATCGGATAAGCGTCCACTGAACAGGTCAAATTAACAGATTTTTCTTCTCTACAGTGACATATTTGATCGTCACATGTGGCACCATCAACAACGATTTCCATTTCACTGTTATGTGGAAATTCTGTGAATATCAAACAGTAGGTCACTTAGAAGTGTAAGTTCTATGCATGGGCGTCCGCAAGAAGTTTGTTAGGGGGCGCATATTTTTAGGGGTGGCCAAAAAATTTTGTTGGAGGGGCAAAATGACACTTTTGAGTAGAAAAAATGTGCATAGAAAAAATTAAAATAAATGATGATCAAGGACTTTGCCTAAATAATTGTTTCTTCGCATTGAAAATCGTGTTGGGACTGTTGTAATAATCAAAAGATTTTATTTTTATAAAATAATTTGCAAAATTCAGAGGGGCGCAAATGCACCCACTTGTGTCCCCCTCCGGACGCCCATGGTTCTTTGCAGTGTTGTTACTCTAAAAGGTTTTACACCGGTTAACAATTCTACACTGAATACCAGATAAATGTTACTATATAAAATATTAGTATTGCTAAAACATTATCTATGGTATTCAGCAAAGATGAAATAAACTTCTCAGATTATGCCTATTGAATTACTTAACACGTAGCCTAACTGAACGTACTCAATAAATCCTAGCAAACAATTTTTAATTGCGCAGTTCTGTAACATCATCGTAAATGACTTGCAGATTTGTAAAATCGAAAAACAAAGCAATCAAATTCTCTTTTTCACTCTAACTGCAGTATACGTATCTCTGTCTTACAATAAACTGATTTTGTGTTGTAGGCCAAACACTTACTGCAAGCAGTTGAACCCTGGCTGTCTGTAACGCTGTAAGTTGATGAAATAACATTTTTACTTCCTCTGATGTAATTGTAAAGCCGTGCAATTTTATAAGTTCGGTGATTTTCCGCCAATGAAAATGTCTGATTTTCGCTTGCAAGTCGAATATCAACTGAATTCGTTATGTCGAACCAATTGTACAAAGGCACAGGATTAGCCGCAACTTGGCATGTTAACTGATTTATCCCACAAACGACTTTGCGCCTAGTTAGGTTGGAGAATACGCGCGATATGATCATTTCCGATGGCTTATCTATAAGTAAAATACGTTTTCAAATAGTTCTAATGGTTAATAAAGCTTGCAATTAAGTGATAGTGAAAGATATCGTGCTTTTTAGTAAAGAAATTGAACAGTACTTTTAGTTGCAGTTTGCAACTCAGTAATCGTCTGCAAAATGTGCATGTAGTTGAAAAAAGCCAGTTATGTTGATACAGGCCTACATACATAAATGAAAATTTTTATAGCGCAGCTTAAAGAAAATTTATCAGTAGCGCTTCCGACCCAACAACGAGAACTCTCGTTCAAACGGAATAGATGTTAAGCGCTTGCGAACCAGAGAAGGAGATAGGCTGACAAGTTTAGCTTTAGTTTAAGTTTAAGTTTGTTGTTTTCTTTCTTTTGGTAGTTAAGCTTATTTAATTCCCTCCTCTTCTTTGATAAAGAATTGGCCATCATCCTGACTCACCTGCATGAAGCAATTAGGCCTCTGCTTAGCGGGATCAGTCCCTTTAGGTGTGCCTATTGCTCCCAATAATAGCTCTGCTCCTAACATTGATGATTTAATACTCCATGGAAATTTGTATTACATGTATACGCATAACTGTCGATGTACACAATTTACTTGGAACAATAAATGTCTTGTCTTGTCTTGTCTAATGAAGAAGGTTGTTTCAGCCATGGGACCGACAAAAGCAAAGCTTGTTTGCTGAGTTGTAGAGGAACGACCCCGAGGGACAAGAAGAACAATCTGGTCAGCCGAACGAAGGGGCCTGCGGCCAGGAGCCGACGAGGCAGAGACACACAGTCACACACATTAAGTCAAAATAAGATGGGTCAATTCAAACCAAGCAATTCCGCATGAAAGTTTTACTCTGAAATTGAATGCGCTGCGGGAAGGCAAGGTATCACGCATGTAGGTAGATATGTGACCAAATTTTGGAATGCCGCCAATCAAGCGAGCTGAAGCAATAAGAACAAATTGTAATTTCAGGGTAAGGTAGGAGCCCGGACCAGAGTGGATACCATTTTCAACATTGATTCTGGAGGAGATGAAAGCGATGATCAGTGGATATATACCGATCTAGCACAAATTATTAAGCAGTGAATTTCTTATGCACTGTAAATAAACGAGTAGGACTTATGAATCACGCAAGCAAGCGCGAATTAAAACAGAAAGCAAGACACCAGTTATATATTTATTGATTGACTAGCAGAAAATATTTTAACATAGTTTAATGTGTGGACCGCTTAAAGCCTAGCATCTCGTTTTAACTAGACTTTGAATACGACAATATTAACATCGTTAGAATTTATTTAGTCTAGTAAAGGCACGACAGTTCAATCTCCTGTCTCGAGCTTCTTATAATTATGATCTCCTATTCTAACAATCGGCAAACCTAAAAGGTTAGGGATCGAACGCAGTACGTCTCTAGAGAAAGTTCCCAGAAACTTTGTCCTTAGGTCGAAAGACTGTTCGACTCAAAGCACTCACATACGTTTAAAACTTTCGAAATATAATTAATGATATATTTCTATTATAGTCTCACTGTCAAAACCGTTTTAATGCTAAATAGGTCCAGGTGCAGTTCTAGAGGTTGGAAACTTCTCTTCTTTTCAAGTCACATCTTCCAGTGCATTGATCCACTTTACTGGTTCTTGCACCTAATTTACTCATACACGGATTGAAGAACTAAGAAATGTAGAAATGTGATGAAAGCAGTTTCAGAACCGATAAATGAACCCCATGTGTGAATGTGGGTAAACAAAGAGGTAGGAAAGTCTTGGCCGTGTTTATGCCTCAGGATCACGTTTCTCAAGACATTCTGTAGAAACGCTCAAGTCTGTTGCAGTTTACCCTGCCAACGTGTTAAATATGCTGCGTAAGGCTTTCAGGTTTACGCTTAGGCAAGTTCAAACGTAACACATAATGCATGTTTTGAGTTCACATATCAACTGGCAGCCGTGCACGAAAAATCAGTAAAGCTTATCGAGGCACGTATCATACACAACATAGCAGGGTCTTTAAGTGGTTAAGAAGACATGCAATTGTATAAGAATCATTGCCTGCCTGACGCCTTTGGATCTCGACCTCGAACCGATTACCCCTTTTCTGCCTACGGATTCTGATTTGACTGAGCGCCTGTGAATAAGCTGGTTACCGCGACTTTGCTTTATTGTCGCTGTAGAAATCTCGAGATAACGATTACGAAATCAACCTGAAATACTAAATAGCCATCCATCAAAGCTTCATCTTAAAGGCTGTGCTAGTGCCCATTGAAACAGGGCTGTAAACCAGAACCATTCGACAAATCTACAACTCTTACACTGAAGATTTTGTGCCGTTGTTGTCATTTCGTTTTTTAAATGATTTGTATAGATGGACCCGAATCTGTCCAACTGCAATCTGTCCAACATCTCCTCGTTTCTCAAGTCAGGACTTCACTGGCTCAATCTAGGTCTTTTGCTTCCATTGGTCCTGCCCTTTGGAATGATCTTTCTCCGTCCGTTCGTTCTTCTATTCTCTCAGGTAACGTCTCTTCCTCTTTTACCTTTCTTAAAATTTGCTTTTTCTCTCGGGGTCTCTCGCATTGGAAGCGCTTCTGAATGGCTCTCCCGCTAGAACGCTTTATGATTGCACAAATACAATACAATACAAACCGCATCCTTTCCAGTGACAATCATTTAGGCTTCAATCAGATCTCTTCTGCTCATATTGCTTTCCAATTTTGTTAGCCTATAAATCTTCAACCATTCTCCACAGCTTGAATTCCTTTGACCCCAAATTCCCAAATTATTTTGGTAGCTCTTCTTGTCACTTCTACCGTTGTCATACAATACAACTGTACTTGATATTGTCCTCCTTCCAAAGTTGAGAGTGCACTAAGTGCATATTGCCAAACGACAGATTAGCGATGACGCTTAGCAAGTGTGAGTTAGGGACTTGCTCTAGGTCCCTACTGGAGTTTACGATTACGATTACTAGTATGAATAAAACCCAGTAACTGTCTAGGTCGAGGCTCGAACCCTAAATGCCGAACGCCCTAACCAATCGATCCCGTGTTCTACATTATGCTTTAGGTATGGATTCCATACCTGGATACAGTATTCAAACTGTGGCCTTTTCTGTGGTTTGTAAAACCTCAAAATGTATGCCAACAATTGTATTCTAGATAATATATGACGTTGATTAACCTCTCGCATTGCTCCATCACACTGCTTTGAATATTCTTCGCTCTTGTGCATAATCATAATTATGCTGGATACAGTAATTACCATGCAAAGCAACAGATTTTGAGTTGCCACAGACAGAGTTAATTGGCAGTCGTTGAGCAATCTCAACTTCAAAGTTTCATCATAAGCTTATACATGGAAATCATTGTTTCGCGCTCAGTAGATATCTCCAAAGGCGCAAAATAAATAACCTCTATAACTCTGCGAACGAACGAACAAATTAATGAACGAATGAACGAACAAGAAATAGAGATATTGATTGATTTTGATTGAACGAACGCACGCACGAATGAATGAGCGAAGTAGAAGTATTTTAGTGAGTGAGCTGAGCGCTATATTTATGCAGAAGACGCCTATGGTTCGACAAATTATTTGTTTCGCTAACAGAAAGTAGGTGAATGCCAATTATTTGTTGACTCAAGAGTCAGAGCAAGCATGCAGTAACCTATGAATGATTAAAAATACGTAATTACAGCCTATACAGTGATTCCATTAAATCCTCCCCTCATATTGTCCTTGAAATCATGATTTCCTCAAATTCTCAGTTCTCCCCCACAACTACCGCTCACCCATCATTCTCTTTCTCAGGCTTCTCTACTTACTACTTTACAGACTTCCACTCCAACCTGAAATCCAACCTTTCCAAGAATTCCTATCCTTATTCGTCCAATCCTCTACCGCCCATATCCTCTCGTCCTCAGCGAAACTAAGTCTTGCCTTAGCAGGGCCTCTATATCTCCTCTCTCTTGTCTCTATGGCAAACCCTTCTCGGATCATCAGGTGACATCTCCCGAAAACCCCTCTGACACGACACAGCTTTCATCAATAAGCTGGTTCCTTGCGCTTGACTTTAGATTAGAGCTTTACAAATGTGGAGCTTACACTATTTAGTAACAAGGTCAGTAGAAGAAATTCAGACGGGAGAGGAATGGTGACGGTTTATTCATTCATTCGTTCTGTCATTCAATCATTATTTTATTTAAACACTTAGCAATTCAGAATATTCATTCGATTCATTTTGTAGTGCTATGTTGGACGTGTGTAAAGAGAGGCTGAATAAGGGTCTGACTTTTTCATGTGAATGTTACACACCGAAAAGCAATTGTTTTTTAGTGAAAAACTGCAACATTTGACGCCTTATAGAAACCCTAAAAAGGCGCTATATAAATTTACGCTGCGCATTACATTACAATTTAAGAACGTCGTACTTAAATTGCAATGTAATGACGGGCAAATCCACTAGTTAATATTAATTTCTTATCCCTGATTTGTTTTCTATATTCCCATAATGCCTTCCCTCTTAGTAGCCCAGGTTTGCAAATCACAAAGTCCGTTCGAAGTACGTTATTTTGCGATATAGTTTGCGGATATTTCACCTCCCATAATTTGCAATAAACCTAGACAGAAAGATATTGGTAATAAAGTGACCAATGTGGTTTATATGATCAAACAGCAAACACACCGGAACTTCTTGTTATTTCCATTCCCCATTTGACTCTTGTAGCATAGAATAAGGTGTGAGAACTTTATTGAAGAAATATTCTCTAAGCCTATGCGAAACAAAAGGGGCTATAATTATAAAGAGCCAGAAACATACATGCATGCATGCATTCATGCATAGTTGCACAGGCCTACACACATCCACTCATTCAAACATGCATGCATACATAAGTGCATACATTTCTAACAAACGCGACAATTTCGAATATTTTTGAGGTATTGCCTACAGCTTTGAGTTTTGGACATTTGAAGCCTTCATCGGAAGAACCATTACAGTCCATTTTTGACGTTTTTGAGTTAACTGTGTCCTGTGATACTTAATACTATAGAGACATAACACATCCGTGTGAATGCCAAATAATATTTCTTTTCGATATTTTCATAAATAAAAAACTTGTAGACTTTCAAAGTTTGCTTTGTGAATATCTCAAAATGTTAAAAATGGACTCTATAGTGGTTCTTCCGATGAAGGCTTCATTTGCAATGTATCAAGTCATTTAAATTCTACAATAAAAATTTTCTTATTTTTCGTAAAACACGCTGTGTCTTATTTCTACATATTTACTTCCACGGGGCTTAATTTCCGATGGCCGAAATTTAGGGAACAAATTTTCAGGGATTGAGATTTTAGTGTAGGTCTGACACTCCTCGTCTAGATAAAGCATCAGGATAATCTACTTACTTGCAGAGGCTCAGGTCTGGTTGCCTTCCGATATGTTCGACCCGGAATAAAATGATTTTCTCCTACTCATTGCTACAAGAGCGGTGTAGAGTAGTTCTACTAGTTCACTTTCAAATGTTGACTCTCTATTGTTCGCTTCTGAAGAGGGATAGCTTATGAACCTTTTCTGGACGCCTAAACACTGCTATGTTTTGCAGGCGCTGAGCTGGAAACGCTTGTGATTGCAATAGGCGTAAAATAAAATGAAAAAACGAACAAAGAGACGAACGTAGGGGCGAATGGATGGCTTGGCTGACTAATAGATCGAATTGGTTGAGGGATCAATCGATAAATGATTTTATTATTCTATGAAATGATCTTTCAATCAAGGTAAAAAGAAGAAACTTTAATGCTCTGTACGTTGGAAACACCTGTTTTGCATTACACAATTTACATATAATAATTATTGTACAATAGGTTTCCATAAAAGATAGAGAATTGAGAGACTGCTAAAATGAGTGTCTTGTTTTAGTTAAGAAGTCCGAACAGATCCAGCTCCCTTAGTGACTTAGTGTCTGATGAGAGACGCTACAAGAGACATTTGCCACACCCATGATGCAATTACACTAAATATGAGACTATTACAATCAGCCATGTAGGCATACATCGATGCTCGTTAACATAAGAATTATAAGAGTCTCTGAAAAGCACCCATATGACTTTCCTCTCTCCTTAGGACTTTGAAGGCCTGCGAAAGCCTCTTGATCTATGGTTCGATGGAGCAAATTAAAACTGCACCGTTAAGCGAAAGGTAGGAAACATTGTCAGATTTACGTAGGTACTGTGAACCAATGCTTTTCCTAGAAAAAAAGGTTCCGGAAAACTAAATGTGAAGTTCGTCCAGTTACAAGGTTTGCAAAGTTAAGGTGTTTTTCTGGCGTAATCAAACACACCGTAAACTTAACCAGTTATTTTCTAGATAATACGGTCAGGGGCGTCTATCCCACCTAAGTCATACGAGCAACTTCCCCTTCTCTCCCCTCCATCCTCTTTCCTCCTTCTCTTCCTCCCCCTGACCCCCATAATGATGGCACATACACCGACAGATTTCCCCTCCCCTATTTTCTGGATGAAGCATTTGCTTCAAAGTTTCTATGGAGTATACGCCTCTGAATACGGTGACCCGTCACAAGCGCCGTGGACAAATGCGCCCCGACAAATGCGCAACAGAAAAACCCTACCTACAATATCGCCCAAAAAATCACCGACAAATGCGCCCCGACATTTGCGCCACATAATAACATTATTTGCTGTATGAGTTCATTTGACGGGAAGCAGTTGAATAGCTTAGGCCTACACAGCGGCGTTAAGCCGGAATTTAATTAGAATTGTTTAAGGATTAAAAGAAGAACGAGTAAAATATAACTTAAACTAGAAGCGGGATCAGCGATGATAATATCACTAAAACTGGAAGCTGGATCAACGATATAAATATAACTAAAACTATGAGCTAAAATTACACGTTCGTGGCGCATTTGTCGAGCGCAAATGACGGGGTGCATCTGTCGGTGCGCATTTGTCGGGGCGCATTTGTCGGGGCGCATTTGTCGGGGTGCATTTGTCGGGGCGCATTTGTCGGGGTGCATTTGTCGGGGCGCTTTTGACGGTGTGCCACTTAGTACTAAGCTTACAATAATATCGCATAAAATGAAGGCAGTTTCTGGCAATATGAGAATCAGATAACATCCGGCAGATACCATGTTGCAATAAGAAAGTTATACTCACATTGAACGTCTAGTTCCATTGTTGTGTTGCCTACTGTAAAATTATCCGATGGAGGAACTAGATTGTAGCCACTGGTACTTCCTGTTATTTCAAAAGCTGTCCTACATTGGAATATTGGAACCTTTGGTTCCTTTACCCTTACTGTTGCTACTAAGGTAATAACGTTTGTCGACGGATAATAGATGGCGCTGGTAAAGGTGTGTCCTGGTGATGTTGTCCAATAAGGCGAAGGATGTAGAGAAGGCGCTGGTGATGCTGGTCCGTTGTAGTTTATGGTGCAGGAGATGTTTAACTGGTCATCATCCACTATTTCATATTGGTTATGAACAACGATATTTGCGACAGGATCTAAAAGAAACAGAAAAAACCGCATGGCTCTTCATAATATCAGCATGCCGAAGCAGATTATGTGAACATTTATTGTAATCAGTTTTAATAGCATCAACAAAGGATTTATCCACGCAGTTGCACATCGTTCCATCGGGAGTTACGATGTATGCCCCTACACATAATCCCTGTCGGATAACGATTTGCATAGTATTTTCTTACAACTTTGAAGGTTGTCTGAATAGTCACAACCATCCGCCGCCGCCGCCGCTAAGCCCTCAAGTCGAAACCAGTTGCTAGGCAATCGACTGCTAGCGTCTTAGTTCACGTTAGTATTTTGCTTATTGTTTTAATCGCGGTTTCCGAGTTTCGATTTTTGACGAAGACAGCAGTAGCAGGACAGAAGTAACACTTTCTTCTAAGGTACAAGTCACAGTGCAACAGACTAACAGTCTAACGATCAGCCGATGTCAGATCTCACCAGTTCTTTTCATACTGCCTTACCATCTACATTCTTACTACTTTACTAGCTATACTTACTACCACACCACAACTGACCACTCAGATGTCTCTCACGTTACCTGACGTCACGCACTTGTTTTAATCGACAATGGCGTCTCTTCGTACATGCATAAATGCAAACGTCTCGTTGAAAATGCGTTGGTTTTAACGACTTCAGCCACCGGTATAACTGTAGATGAAGCCAGGAAAATTGATAAATTTGTACAATTGGAAAGAAATAGGCGGTAATTCGCGTTATCGAGAGAAATCTAGCTTTGGACTTAGTCGTATATGCTTTATTCCTTTTATAAACATTCAAATGCGTCTGTCACCTTTCATAAATTCACAGTAACATTTCACAGTCATCGGTCTGTCTCCTATCAGCATGCCTACATGAAGCGGAGCTCATATTGGACCTGTTTAGAGCCCATATGGATCTCATCTGAGCCCACGGAAATGACGGCATTGCTTGCGGTAAAATGCATGATATTGTTAGGTGACTAACAGACATACCTGATTACCTGAGAAGTCGATAGCAAGTCGGTTAGTCAAGCGACAAGTCTAAGCGACTTAGTCAGTTGATAAGCATGTGACTTGGTCGAGTGAGTCGCTAAGTCAGTCGCTAACTCATTGCGACTGACTCCGGGTACTAATGAGGATCACTTACAACCACTCCTTATCTGCACGCGACCGGTCAATTTGCCTACATTCTTATATAGACGCACCTACGCAATTTTTTTTTCAATTGAAACGTTGTGAATGGTCCGTGGTCTCACATGGTCTTTTGCAGAGTTTCATACTATGCCTCTTACATTGTGACAATGTCCTTGTATTACACAATCGCGACTTATCAACGACGAGTTGAGTGATGTTATAATTTGTATTATGCAACGCATAGATGCGTCGGTTGTGTAGTTATGCTATTTGATTGAATAGCATAATTAATTATCAATATATGAAAAAATAACAGCATCACAGGGTAAAAAATACGTAGATTGGGTTTTGGGAAGACAATTTCCCCCTCACTGATAAAGGTAGGGGCTCTTGTCCCCCTCAACCTCATGGTCGCCTCCTATGTTCGATACTGTGATCGGCAAATCAACGTTGAATTTGTCAAAAGTAGGAACAAAAAGAGGCAAATTTTAAAATGATGATTTTACTATTTTCCATAGGACCATGCGACTTTCACCTACTATTTCTACAAACCCATCCCGAAACAATGCTGTTTGAAACCACACTTTGTGACGGTTTTCTCAAATGTCGGATCTGGATCAATACGAAGCAAACCATTAAAGTAAATGTTAGGCCTAGGCCCTACACTTCACTTAATCGAAAATGGCGATAGTTAGTTGAGATCCAAACCAAAATAAACTGAATAGAACAATGCAATTCTAGAATAAATATAAAGTGGCTCTTTCGAATCAAAGTTAAGTGCATGCTCTTATTTGGAAACAAATCGTCTGTTGTCACTCACCAATGACCGTGATTAAACTCTTGTATCCGGTTCCCCCAGAGCCACCACATTCGTAGACTCCAGCCTGTTGCATCGTCACATTTGCAATAATCAGTCTGCATGTGTTTATTCCAGTTTGCTCTGTTCTGTAATACGCAGAATTGGCTCCAGTGACAGCAGCGCAACCAGTTGAGATCACTACTAGGTTATTGGTTCCATCCGTTGTATGTATCCACGAAGATGTCAACAGTACGGTTGTAGAGCAATCCAGCATCGTTTGACCGTTGATTAAAATGACTGCATTCGGACTCGTTTGCCCCAATACAGCATCGCCTAAAAACATTCACAGCATTATAAGCAGTCATTTTATCATTTGGTTGAGTTTCGTATGTGTTATTTGTTTAAAAAAACTGCAGTGCAGCCAAGTGCCAATGCGCTAACTTTGCGTCATTGTAAATATGTAAGTAATTTATTTGCCACATTCGCTAAAGTAAATGAACATTACTAAACACATTCACAAATTAAGTAGCAGGATCAGTCTGGTCAGGTCACGCAGGACCATCGCGCCGCCTGCTAATAATACACGTGGTAAGACAGATAACAAGGTAGCATTCATAGTCACCTTACAAAATTATAAAGCAAGATTGAAAACTATAATTTATGGAGACATGGAACGATAAACTGCGATTTTAAGTTGAGAAACTATAACGCTTTTATGAAACTTTTATCCCTACTCGGTTATTTACACAAAGAAGCTATCATTTACAACTTCATCAGGCGTTTGAATGTCATACTTCTAAATTTTAAAGGTAGGTTATGCCACCAATATGCTCCACGGTAACATGTCGATATCAGTCCTCTGGTGGACAATAATTTTGGAATTAAGATATTACTGCTACTCCTAGTACCATAAAAGTGAACATCTTAATTAAGTTTTAAGAAGTTATGAAAATTAAGTGGAATGTGCATTTCATGTAGGGCCTATATATTTATACAACAAATTAAATTTGAAATTTACGTAATTCGGTTAATGGAAGCATTTCATAAGTTTGATGCAATGTAACGGCAAGACCTGATGTAGACAATATTGCAGGCAGCGATCGCATAATAATTATTTATACAAATGCTTAACCCTGCGAGTACCAGTGGGGCCAAAAAGGACCCCAAGCCCACTTTAACTGCATACTGTGCAGACACTGTTCGTGCAAATTTATTGAAATTTTGTGACTTTCAAGATGTACCTAATCTCTATACAGGTTTCAATTGAAAATTGCACTGTTGATCACCAGAGGGCGCCGCCAATCTTTTATTGCATTGAGTACCAGTGGGGTCATTTGGACCCCAAATGTTTTTAGCAATACTTTCAATGATACCTTAAGAAATAATTCATATTTATTAATTAAATAGAATATTTATTTACACTATTACCTGAAGAAATTCTTTTCTAAATAATAATTTATATACATTTCAATTTTTCCACACAAAACACCACAATTACGAAGTACAATAGCCATTGAATAGCAGACACGTTTATATGTAGGCCCCTAAATTAATGTCATATCCAGTCCTGTTGAAGAAACGTGCACGTTGTTTCATTTGTCCAAGGGAAAATGATAAGGCCAGAATAATCTGTGCAGCCTGTAGACGCAATGTGTGCAAGGAACATGCTCAGTATACCTGCATAAACTGTAAGCAGTTACTGTGTAATGATCTGATATTGTCTACGTTAGTTTTGAACATTGAACACTCAGATATTTTGAACACTAAATTGTAACTATTACGTTAAAAAAATTCATTCATTTCACCAGCTAAATATGTTCCAATTACTTTACTAATACTTGTTTTCTTGACAGTGAATAAAAATGCAAAAAACAAAAAGTTATTGTAAAAATTGTGTTGGGGTCATTTTGGACCCCTATGGTACTCAGTGTATGAAAAAAATTCTGGTAGTTTGATTAAAGGGTACAAAGATTAAAGGGTACAAAGCAGAGTTAGTTGTATAAGAGTAAATTTTTTCTCCGTACATCAGATGAGGATAAATTTACCCTCATGCGACTAACTTAGGCCTATTTCGATGATCTTCATAGTCCGTGCAACAATCATAAACACTGATCGCATTATCGTCTTCTGCAAGTATTTTTAGTGCCTCCCTTTAATAGTGTAACAAGTGAACTTTTCGCTTTCACTATGCTAATAATTTTTATTACCAAACAAAAATGTGGTACTTCACAGCGAGTCTTTCTCAATTAGAAACTTGAACTGCTTTCGAAAAGTCTTTTGTTGATGCAACGAGCACTACCTGCCATTCTATAATCTCGGAGAAACGACATTAGGATATTCATATCGTTAATGTTTCTATTAAATAGTACCATTTGAAAATCTTTCGTTTGGTTCTTGGATTAAAATTCGCAATTACATCAGTTATGCCGTGTGAACTAGGTGGGGTCCTTGGAACCCGAGAACGTGTATTGTATCTAAAAAATATTTTTCAAGCGCAACATAAAGTGTCAACATAAAATCGATGACAGGCATTCAAGCAACAAATTCAAGAACCGCAAACTCTTAGTTAGCAGTACCCTAAAAGTTATTGTTATTATTAATTATGTTTTTAATAGTATATGAGAAATAGCCCACAGCTGACATTCTACTGCACAAATAAAATTTGCCATATCAATGTTATTTCGTAAGGAATAACAATTTGATAAATAACTAACCATTCATAATCATTATATATATCCATAGAATTACTTCGATTCCAGTTGAACGAAACATTACACCAATCTGGTAACAAGTGAATCTATCGTTTTCACGTCGAAATGTGCTTAGGCCCTATATTACGAAAGCAAAACTTGGTATTCCACAGCGAATCTTTCTAACTTAGATGCTCGAAATGTATTCGCAAAGTCTGTTGTTCAATTAAATCAAATTACTTAGCCAAAGCCTTCGAAAATTCATCCTCATAATTATATATCAGACCAGTGAGCGTTGATTGTTTCTTGCACGCGACAGACTCTAATTTCACCTTTACAGTGTGACGCACATGAAATAACTAAGTTTTTACAATATTGTTCCCTGCGTTAACCAGCGTACATTGGCGACCTCCTGCGAATATGGCTAAATGAACTATACACATCACTGAAATCTAACAATATTATATAGGCCTATGTCATTTGCAAAAAATGCGCAAGATGACCAATAGTGATATTCAAAGCGTAGTAGAGCACGCAAGATATTTATTGTTTCATGTGATCGGAGAGTGGAGGCAAAGCAATTGCTAAGGCGGGTTTCGTTGAGGACGAGAAAAATTCTAATAAGCCTTTAAAAGTATCGATTAATGGTGCCCTTTCACGTTATATAGGCCTCATTGTTAAATTTCAGTGATGTTTCTAAGTTCATTTAGCCACATTCGCAGGATGTCGCCACTGTTCGCTGGTTAACATAGGGAACATAATTATTGTAAGAACTTAGTTGTTTCACGGGTGGCAGACTGTCAAGGTGAAACTGAAGTATGCGGATGCAGGAATCAATTCACGCTCACTGGAATTATCGAAAGCTTTGGCTATGTTAATTGTTAACAATCTAGTAAAATAAAATGATTAGCAATGAAAAACAACTTGACTTCTGTATACTCTGTACGGGGCCCGAAATATCCTAAGGCCGGCACTGCGTACAGGAACTGGAAGCTAATGAAAATCTGAAAACCATGCGACAAAGAAAGGCCGAGAAGCTGGTACTGTTTCGCTTAGAACAAAATGAGAGTCAAATCATCTCACATTGAGTGATGAAAATATAAAGAAAGATGGGGCTCAAGAATATCGAAAGATTCCTTGAGTAGAGCGGTTGGATTCACTGGTTTTTGGTGGACGATGTTAATATAAACGAAATTCCATTAGCTACTGGAATCTCACAGATTAGTGTGGTTGTATATTATTTGCTCACAGAAGAGACAATGAAACCCAGCCATGCCAGTAAATTATTGGAATAAGTTAAATTTGTGCTTTGAATCAAAATTTCTTTACATATTATAAACATTAGTAACAATATCTTTCAAATAGATGACGAGCCAATTGCAGCTACTGCAAGTACGTCAGGTAACAACCGCGGTGACGTAGCCATAGCTGCAGCCATAGTTGTGGGTGTTGTTCTCTTCATCTCGCTCATGACAAACATAATCCAACTAATATTCTTCTTTAGGAATTGATCAGCTAAACACGGTATGTTTCCGCATACGATCCATTATCAATGGAAAATCATGTGAAGCAGTGCGAAGTATGTTACATTAAAGGCAAATAATTATTTTTTTCGATATAAACATACAACAATATTTTGCTCAATGAACTATTGTTTTCAATAGCGGTAATGTACAAGTCAACGGCATTCGCCCACGAAGTAATCGATTCATGAACCTACTTGAATAGAAAGAGCAGAGTAGCTGAAGTCAACACATATTTGTGTCGTTCCAAAAATGGATTCGGATAAAGTTGTTGAGTTAAGAGAAAGGGTGTTATAAATCTTTTAAGTCTGAATAGTTATCTACATATTAGACCGCCTTGTTAAAAGGCTACAAAGGGTAAGGTTGACTTGGTTATACGTAACTTGTTCATAATGCCTCTGACCTATCTGAAAGTCTTTGCAATTTTTAGACTGGTTTTCTCCAATGAATTATGATTTTGCACGATAGTGTAGTGGTTAGCACGCTGGACTGTCAATCGAGAGGTCGGGGGTTCAAATCCCCGCCAGGGCAAAATTTGGTTCGAGAGATTTCTGCTCCACCTTCACCCCGTAGCCAACTCAGCTACGATGAGTACACTGATCGTGCCTGTCGGTGGGCAGATGAGACGGCGAGGGAGAGGACTGGCCATCCGCTTTTAAAATGAAGTCGCTAACACTTCCTACCCATGACTGCCTCAGGGCCAGCTTAAGGAACTGCTCTCCTCCTTCTTCTCCTTCTCCGCCTCCTTGTTCTTCTTGTTCTTGTTCTGGTTCTTCTTGTTGTTCTTGTTGTTCTTGTTCTTGTTCTTGTTCTTCTTCTTATTCTTCTTCTTGTTCTTCTTCTTGTTCTTGTGCTTCTTGTTCTTGTTCTTGTTCTTGTTCTTGTGCTTGTGCTTCTTCTTCTTGTTCTTGTTCTTGTGCTTCTTCTTCTTGTTCTTGTGCTTCTTGTTCTTGTTCTTGTGCTTCTTGTTCTTCTTGTTCTTGTTCTTGTGCTTCTTGTTCTTGTGCTTGTGCTTCTTGTTCTTGTGCTTCTTGTTCTTGTTCTTGTTCTTGTTCTTGTTCTTGTTCTTCTTGTTCTTCTTGTTTTTCTTGTTCTTGTTCTTGTTCTTGTTCTTGTTCTTGTTCTTGTTCTTGTTCTTCTTGTTCTTCTTGTTGTTCTTGTTGTTGTTCTTGTTGTTGTTCTTGTTGTTGTTGTTGTTGTTGTTGTTGTTGTTGTTGTTGTTGTTGTTCTTCTTCTTCTTCTTCTTCTTCTTCTTCTTCTTCCTTCTTCTTCTTCTTCTTCTTCTTCTTCTTCTTCTTCTTCAGCGAATTAGCTTGAAGTCTTCACCGATTGATGCTTAATACAAAATTGCAAAGACCCCGTCGAAGTCAATGGATGAAACTGCATTACGGAGAGCAAAAATGGCACCAGAAATTTGTTCGAAAAGCTGGTAGTTCCAGAAGTCTTGATGATGGAAGAAAATGTCGTATAGCCTTAGACGATGACCTTAGTGCGATACTAGTCACTCTTACAAAATTTCTGGAAACGCCCCTGCCCTACTACTGTCTTACACTGATCATCTGGACATTGAGCAGATTATGATTTGGTGCGTCATCGGTTGATGCCTTGTGCAAAGACACCGGCGAGGTAAAATATATAGATGACACTTACAGCAGCACTTTATGGAAAAAAATGCCGTTTTCATTATCATGTTGTTTTTCTTTGCACAGTCCCAGATCTATTTATAAGAAGAGAACCGGAAACAATGGTTCTTTCGAGAGCACCAGTTACATACGAAGAACTTAGACGTCCTACTGAAATCCATTTGCAACCAACCATCTACGAACAACTGACGCTTCAACCTACCGTTTACATAAACCATTTATCCTGAAATCTTAATAAGAAAACAGCCAAAGCACTTCACCAAACAGTGTATTCATTCAGTGTGTGCACTGTGTATACAGCATAGTTTCACTGCGTTGGTTATTTGAGATTGAATGTTTTTAAGTGGTAGTATTAATTTTCTCTATTTAGTCACTTTGTTAAACAACTGCCATAGTTAGTAAGAAAAATGCAGTGACGCCATAGTAAATTTTCCCTTGAACATCTTTTCTGATATATGAAAATATAGATTTAAAGAAAAGCTTTGATAAATAATTGGTGTAGTAAAGTTAAAATTTTCTTCTTAATGCCTTCTTTTGTGGGCCATTAATCTTACGGCACGAGGGTCGTTTCAAAATATCTTGGTGTTTGAAGAAAAGGTCGTAAAATTTTAGGCGAAATAAAGTAGGATCCTGTTACTCGTCGCTTTTTTCAAAAGTGATGAAAACGCCAAAATCCCTCCCAACTTTAGTGAAAACCGTTACATTATATTGTTTTACGCTGAACATTTCCAGATCCATTTAAAAGGACAGGAAACATTCGACAACCAGAAATACTTGATCTTTCCAATGAAGCGCCAGCACAAGCCACATACGAAGAACTCAAGCGTACCACTAATTTGCAATTGCAAGCGACCACCTATGAAAAACTGACTCCTAAACCTCCTGTTTATGTGAATCATTTATCGTGAAACCTGAATTAGATCAAATCTACAGCGCTGCACGAAACAATGATTTCGTATTCTAACATTCTTTTAGTTTGTGCGTATATCATAGTTTAACTAGCCTACGTTGCTTATTTGAGATTGAATTATGTCTCTTGGATGAATATATTTTATTTATAGCATCACTTTTAGTTGTCAAGTTTACCTACTAAATATTTGGTCCAGTTTAGTAAAGGACGATACAGTTAAAAATTATGAGTTTATCTATTTTAATATTTCCTTCGAAATGTCCTAGTTTTGCGGTCCATCAATCTTGACATCGGCGTAGGAGGCGGGAGGGCAGAGGGCGTTCGTGTTTTTGGGTAGAAGGAGAAGGATGTTTTGAGGCAGAAGTAAAAGCTTGAAACTTTGCCCCCCTACCACTGAAATTTCCCCTACGCTAATGAATCTTGCTACTTTCTTCCATATAATATGTCATGCACTTAGCAACTTCTGCAAATGCATCACCATATATTGGACTCTCTTATGTCTGAAACTTTTAATCTGACTAGAATTATACTGCTCCTATTCTTGATCTTACGGCCAAAAGCAGAATGATAGTATGATGCACTATTCGGTTAGGTGTGTCTTCTACAGTGAAGTGAAAACGCCGAAGAGCGAATGACCTGCTCTAAACCAATCTAAACAGGAAGTTACTTACGCATTAGCAGGATGTTTGCATTGTAGTAAAGGACGTCTATTAAATGCACTTTATACTGGCGAAATATATTGACATGAAAGTCAAACAATTGACTACGACCTATATTATCAGTCAAACAATTGACTACGACCTATATTATCAGCACAGCCTTTGCGTGCCATGTTTAATCTCGCTCACTGTTGCATGCATTAATTATTTGGAGCCTGCTGTCAAGTTATAATTTTACGACTGCTCTTGAATACGGCGAAACTCTTTTACAACCCTTATAGTAAATCTATAGTATTGCCTTTCATGAGCATTAGTATAATACACGAGCACTCTTTTTAAAACTGCGACTTATTATGCGACCTATTGAATAGCTATACTTACAAAGAACCATGCGTACGAGTTTGTGCATGTGTGGGTGCATTTATTGTGGGCTATTAGTTGATTTTTAAATGACGATCATACCCTATATCTATTCCAGATGTCTGCTACCCGAATACAGAAGTCAAATGATGCAGTGCTTTATTATAAAGCATGTTTTATATTATATTGCATTATATTATGTGTTTCGACTTCATTTCAGTTTTGTTAACAAGACCCATTCCTCTTTTTTCCGAAGATGGCACAATAGATTTGCTTCATTACGTAAAATAAGGCACGAAGGACGACACATCGAGTGTTACAGTGCAAAAATCATTCACCTGCGAATGACTTGATAACGAATGATTTAAAATTGTTAGATGATGGATACATGTTTTCATCTGCTCATTTAACAGATACAGTCTCATAATAATTATGTGAAGAAATTTAGTTATGATATGCAGTTGTTGTCGATGCGCTCAACGCTCAAGTCGATTTTCGAATTGAGGAAAAAAAACGTCAACTGATTAACTAAGAAAGCCTAGCTGTATACCGTCGAATTGTCTGCAAAACCGAAAACCAGCGAGAAAGAGGATGTGCGGGGTAATACTCCTCGGGAATCCTCTTCACACCTGCATTGTTAGCCTCGTCAAAAACGTATCCGTGTATTAGTTCATCTGTCACGGAACCAACATATTCATATTGATAATTGTTCGGGTTTCCACTAGTGGCTAAATCATACGAGCCGGTCACGTTTTCGAAAATGTGTTTAGGCCTACTACTCATATCTTCCTGTTTCTTCTCGAGCTCTGCTTCCCTGTTGCTTTCAATGCGAAGGAGATTGGTACACAAGCATGTCTAAGTAATAGGTTATATTTAATCTGCCACTGTATAAACTAGCAAGATGTATTTTGAGCCTGAAGTCCAATTGACTCCACAGATTTTCCAAAAATTTACATTCAACATAAATTTAAACTTAGAAAATGTCAAAGATCTTTAGAATAAGAAGGGTGAGGAGAGAAAGTGAAAAAGCTGGCTTATACTTCAACATAAAGAAGACAAAAGTCATGACAACAGCAGAATGGGATACTTTTCAGATAGACGGAGAAGAAATAGAGGTGGGAAAAAGCTTAAGCTTCACTTTCCTTGGATCATTGGTTGAAAAAGAAGGAAAGTGTGATACAGAAATAAAACGAAGGATTGCGATAGGGAAAGCTGCAATGATTGGACTGGAAAATATATGGAAGGACAAGCATGTGAGCATTGATACAAAAAAAAAGGATCATGAGAGCACTAATCTTTCCAACGGTACTGTATGGCTGTGAATCGTGGACAATGACAAAGAATATGGAGAAAAAGGTCAACGCATGTGAAATGTGGATATGGAGAAAGATGTTGAGAATACCATGGACAGAGAAAAGGACGAACGAATCAATACGAGTGGAGATTGGTGTCGAGAATGAAGAGTCGTTAAAACAAAAAGCGACAAGATCGAAGCAAGGATTCTTTGGTCTCGTCATGCGATCTGATGGGTTAGAAAAGGAAATGATGCTGGCTTGTGGTGAGGGGAAGAAAGGACGGGGTCGCCCAAGGAAGAAATGGATGGATGAGATTCACGATGTAACTGGCATGAACCTGGAAGAACTAAGGGACCTGACTTCGAATAGGAAACAATGGAGAATGTTTATCATGACGATCGCTAGAGCTCTAAGAGTTGACAGCACAAGGTGACAAGGTGAGTCTTTAGTCGTTGGCTGTCGAAGACTCGATGCTCTATGCTGGATCTCGAAAAAAGGTAAGCGAGGAGGTAAATATGTTTCCCATAGTTACACTAAAATGCAGCAAAAATGAAGCTTTTAATTCTTCAGATTTGTTAATCAAAGATATCACATTTGCTTAAGTCATATCCCTCATTCACAACCAACAGGCCTATCTGAAACCCAGGTTGAACCTTTGATACACGCACGTTGCCTGAGCACTATAATATAAAAATATTCTTTGGCTCAGACGCTATAAATGGTGAACTCTACGGTCTATAAATGTTTTTATATAGACAAACTTTGTGCTAGGCTACAGAAACTTTGGCTTCTGGTGAACTTCCTGATTAGTCAGGAATGGTAAAAAGGTAGGAAATGACCTGATAACGGGTTTTGTGTGCGGAATTGGCTGATTCTGCTCGCATAAGACACCTGCACGATAGGAATTAGTAATTAGTAATTCATCAAATCAAAAGGTAATGCCTAACGAATAAAGTGTAAAGGCATTGCTTAAATGAATCCATTTTACTCAGACTTATTGAACTGTTGTTGCCACTAAAGATATAATGAAACTCACTTTCTGCATTTATTGTTCAGTTTTGCTTAACCCTCGGTGGCACCCCTTTTTGAAAAACACGTTTCAGTACCCCTGGGGGTCAAAAGGACCCCCACTATTTTAAGCATGTTTTGAGTGTAATATTTCCAATGAAACAACTAATGCACAATATCAACATAGTAGATATAATATCTGAAGTCCTAGCATCCAAATTATAATATATCATAAGAAGATCTGTGGTTCGTATCGATCTTCTTGACAAGGAAGCGTGTTCGAAAATATTCAATTAGTCGTCCTTGCATGTATCGCACACGAATGATTTCGCTGCATGATTTCCGCAAACGAACTGCTGACACTTACTGCATCTATAATTCACTTTAGTGTCTTTCACTCTGGGACACACATGACACCTTCCTCTCTTCTTGCTGGCGTCTGGTGCGGGTCTCTCAGCCTCAGAAATTTCCAGCGCAAGAAAGCAACGCTTCATAGACGCCTGTTCATAGATCCGAGGATCCGCTCGTCTGGTTAGTATCCATGGCCAACACATCGCAGTACCTGCCTCTAAAAGGAATAGTCTCTTTCTTGATCCGCGCTTACGGCCCGTGGCATAAGCCATCCAATCGGTATGATGTTGGAACCAGATGACGTTTCATCACCGCGCTATGCGAATAGGTCGCCATGTTTGCCCTACCATTTGTTTACTTTTTCTGTCAAACACCAACACTGGTTCCCTGCTTCAAGAATGACGTACTAAATTGAATGAATCTGTTGAGCAGAAACATAGAATCAATGTCTTAGAAGTTAATACGCATGCATTGCATAGTTGAGGAAATATATAATAAGAAATATATGTGGGGGTCAAAAATACCCCCAGAGGTACTTCAGAGGGTTAAAAATGCGACACACTTGGGCTATAAACGTTGGTTGCTTGGGTGCAGACGCTGACTTCACAGCTTAGGCTTATTTATGTAGGTTACTGTATGTATGTATGTATGTATGTATGTATGTATGTATGTATGTATGTATGTATGTATGTATGTATGTATGTATGTATGTATGTATGTATGTATGTATGTATGTATGTATGTATGTATGTATGTATGTTTGTATGTATGTATGTATGTATGTATGTATGTATGTATGTATGTATGTATGTATGTATGTATGTATGTATGTATGTATGTATGTATGTATGTATGTATGTATGTATGTATGCATCATAGTAATATATCAGTATTTCTAATTTGTTCAAACAAACCATAACTGTTTCTTTAATGTCTCTCCTTTGTGGACTTTAGTCTCACATCCATGTACAAACAATAATGTTTGAACAAAATATACTTCACATTTGCTCCTAATGGCATACTGTGGTGACCTAAACGTCCATAAACTTAATTTCTCGAAGTGGATAGACTCTGTCGCAAGCTACAAAGACGTGAGTTTCTAACGAACTTCCTGGTTTGGTGTGAGGAAAGAATACATTTAAGGCGTTTTTCACTGCGAATTTTGAATCGGGATATGGAAATAAAATGTGTTTCCCCTTGTATTACAACATTTTCATTTTCATTTCTATCTGTTTAACCACTAGGCAGTGTTGGGCAATAGTTAACTAAAAAGTTGCTAACTATTAGTTTAACTAAAAAAATTTAGTTAAGGAAGAAGTTTAACTAAAAAAAATAGTTTAGTTAAAACCATAGTTTAACTAAAATGTTTTAGTTGCTAACTAAAAAGTTCAACTAAAAAAATCAGCAATATGCAACTATTTTTCCACAGTGAACATTGAACACTGTCAGCAAAAAAACATGTTAACACTGCATGGTTTTATCATTTACAGCCTGTGTCTTCAATTTCATACACTACTTACAGTGCACATGATTGTAACTCTATGCCAGAACAGTACACATTGCATAGTTTGAAGGTGAAATTGTCATTGACGCTTTGCATTATTACAGTTCACTTAACGTCTTTTATTGCGAAAATGTTTGTCGTAAATAGTTGGAAAATAGTTGGAAAAAGTTTAACTACTTTTTTTTAGTTTAGTTAACTAATTTCCAAAATCAGTTGCCAACTTTAGTTTAACTACTTTTGTTTAGTTGGAAAATAGTTTTAGTTTAACTAAAAGAAAATAATTTAGTGCCCATCACTGCCACTAGGCCTACTTGATGATGCATAACAAAAATAGTTTGACCGGTACTGTATGATTGTATGCAATGACTGAATATCCTATTAAAGATGATTGCTGGCGATGTGGAGACTTTAACTGAAAGTTCTTGTTATATACCAAACTGTGGCTGTCGAATGAAATCGATAATAAATAAACTAATCTACTCTTGTTTGATCTATCAAGCGACCTAAGACTCGTCTTTTTGATTGGTATAACAGAATGAGAGAGGCAGGGGACCTTCAAGTCAGCATGTATTGATTATAGTGTGTTTGACTGAAATGCACGCGGTTTTGAAGATTATATGGTGTATATGCACGCATGTATGCGTCTGTGAATTTAGATCCAGGACAGTAGTATCGTACGCAAAGGCGTAGCTACATTGAGGCAAGAGGAGGCATTTGCCTCCTCTTGGTTTTTTAGAATTTTTCCTTGGGTTATAGCCCTGCATCCTCAAGTACACGCGATTCGAGGCGGATGTTGCCTCCTCTTGAACGGAAGAAATCTCCTAAAAAGTCATAACATTTTGTGGCGGAGAAATTCCAAAAAAAGGTCATCAAATTTTCTGTCGAAGAGAATTCCCAAAAAAGATCATCAAATGTTTTGGCGGAGAAATTCCTGAAAAGGTCATCAAATTTGGCGGAGAAATTCCCAAAAAAGGTCATAAAATTTTGTGACAAGCAATAGTTGCCTCCTCTTGAATTGAAGTCTGGCTACGCTCCTGATCGTACACTTGTGTGCGCGTGAGTATGTATGTAACTGTCTGCTTGTTTGTTTTTCTATTTAAGGTGCAGATTAGGCCATGAACATTTACAATGGATCTCCATGATGTGTCTGTTTTTTTTTCACAGTAATCCTTGCATCTGATAATTTTCGTCAATAAATACCGCTTCTTAATCAAGTTATATGTGCTAGCATGTTAGGTTGTATGGCTGTTCTTTCGTCTGAAAGAACGAGACAACGATAGTAATTGTAATAATAATAACAGTTATTTATTTGTACCATTCCACAAAAACATCAAGACATAATCATACATCAATGTACAAACGAAGCCCAACAAAAGGTTAAGCTTATACAAGTTAGGCTCCTATATTCCAATCTGCCATTGTTTTTAAATCGACATACTGAGAGTGTCTATTTTATTACAACAGTTATTAACACCATGAGACAGACCGTCATGGTCTTCAATCATGTAATCACAATTGTGTAAGACAACTATGTTGTTGCAATCAAGGACTTAACTTGGACATCTTTCAAACTGTGACCATTTCAGGTTAGGTATCCCTGACTGTAGCAGTGTCAGGTTATCACAACTAGTAATTTCGCCAGAATAAGGTTAGAACCACCACCAATGACATCAGCTCCCACAATTAGTAGTAACGACATCAGTAATGATAACACTGGTAATGTTGATAATACTAATAATATTGGTAGCGACAATGATAATAATACCAACGATATTGATGACGAGAATAATAATAGGCCTACTAATAATAGTAATATTAATTCTGATAATGATATTAATAACAATAATTATAATGATAATAATAATAATAAAAAAATAATAATACTAATATTGATAATAACAATAATAATACCATTAAAAATACCTGGTGATAATATGTCACTGGAATTTTAAAAGAATTCTAAACGAACGTCTAAATCTGTGAAAATAATAAGTTCGTTGAGAATTCTCAATCGTAACAATGTATCCCTATCTGGTTCCCTTTTAAATTTACATGAATCGCCAATGTCGCATCCACCATCAAAACTGTTTCGGCGCCCTTGGATAAATTATATTGATCATGGTTTGTACCCGAGCTAGTTGTGACCGTCAGGTGTGCTATGCGATTCGTCTGTCCTGAATTTATTGTGATGCACAGTTGCCATGGATATATATATATAATATATATATATATATATATATATATATATATATATATATATATATATATATATATATATATATATCGCTTGGATTCAGTCGCCCAATGCAAGATATATCTGTCTGCGTGTTTAACGTGATCTGTGTTTCCTTTTAATTGATAACCAGGTATGTAGTGTAGATGCTTTATAGTAGCTGACCAGCCGTATACTTTACATTCCGCATCATTACATTTAGGTAATTTACACGTGTTCTAGTGTATTCTGACAATGTTACCATAATAATAAGAAAATACCGCGAGGATAATTATTCACCTCCATTAAAACTACATGATCGACGTCTTAAGTGTTGAGCTCCGTATTTCTCATTATCTCCAACATGACTTACAGACCAACTTTTAAACTCCATCAAAGAGTGTGAAACTGCTATATTCTCATCGTATAGTATACATAAAAACTTTACATGAGATGTTCTGTTCTAACTCCACATTTGAGAACCTTTTATAATTTAAGACAAAAGACATTATTGTAAACTGGTTAAGCTCAAAATATGCAAGAACAAATTATCATAACATTCAATTGCTTGATTTGTTTCATAAAAATACCATAATAAAAATATCTATAATATGGGGCTCGTTTCTACTCTAAAGTAAATGCTGTTACTCATGCCTATAGTTTGCTAGGAAGCATAGTCAATTGTCTATAGTTACTCCGCTTATACAGTAACATTAAGTGTGCAGTACTTAGATTTTTCTGTTGTGTTTTCCGTTAACCAACTTTTTTTCCTCCTCCTCTTCTTCGCTCTGATTAAGGTAGATTAACATTCGCTATGATTGGTTGATCGAGGAAGTTCGACACAGTATCTCTACAATGCAAAAATAATTTGTTCATAGTAGGCCTACATTATAACGCTTCCAATGTAAGAAATAAATGTAAGCACAGTGACGCACGTAGGCAAGTACGAGTTAATGTAAATATGTAAGGCTAATTTTAGCTTAAACGTGAATGGAGAGTGTTTGATAGTGACACCGAATACGACACATGTAATGCAGTAAAATCATAGTTCTGATCAGTGTTTAATAGATTTAAGTTCTCACCAAACTCCTTACTTCAGTTGGACTTCCATATAAATGCAGTGCATAGTAGGTCTATTGTGTCCATTCATGCACAGCTTATTCGTTATCGTAAGCTCGAGATTTCTACAGCGCCCACAACAGCAAAGCCGTGGGAACCAGCTTATCCACAGGCGCTCAGTCAAATCATAATCGATAGGCGCGGTGGGCGTTAAAATGTTCCAAGTCAAGATCCAAAGGGGTTAAGCAGGCAAACAGTCAGACGACTTACGTGGATGGTGTTCAGAATTGAAACGGCGAATGAGGTAAGGGGAAGATGAGAAAGCTCCCTTCGCACAGAAATGTGTGATATTTATAGTTCTATCCCATCTCACGTCAATCGATGTTAACTGGCTCTCCACAAATTTCTGTATCTACCTTTTAATTCCTGGTCTATTTGTAATAGAACGTGATATACTTACCTTCAACTTACTTACTAGAATTGCAACCTTAAAATTTCATGCTCTAGTAATTACCTCAATATCTTCCTCTGTAGGGCTATTGAAGTTTGGATTCACACTGGTATAGAACACTTTCTTAGCATCTTTGGCGTTGGTGTTCTTGGCAGAAGTTGTTTCTTCCAAAGTGAACATACGATCGGGATCTGTTGGTCCTATCTCCTCGTAAGGGTTTTCAACGTCTCCATGAGCGGCTTTACTTGGGGTTGTTGCTGTTCTACGGTTGATAGAGTGTTCTTGGTTGTTGTCATCAACGCAAATGTTCCTAGATTGTTACAGTACAACACAACTCTATTCTTACACTGTTGTTTCATTAAAACTGCATGCATTATATCTAAGAAATCATTTCCTGTTCATCCTCTAGTTATTTTTCTCCCAACTCCAATTCCGTCTGACGTTTGGATCTAACCATTGAGCCAAACTGATCATTTCTCCCTCATCGGTTTTGCTTTTGTTGACTAAGCGCCTGTGAGTAAGCTGGATCTCACCACTTCCTTGACCGCTGAATATCGCCACTATTCAAGAAACCATGATTACTATGATGTTTTTGGAAATAAAGAAAACACTTAGTGGTGCCCATCCAAGTAAATTCATTGACGAATTTAAGTAAAATGTAAAGGTCAAACATACATTTCTGAGTTGTTTTTAATCATATCGAACTATTCAAACTATCGCATCATTTATAGTCTGGATAGCAGCGCCACCATCACTTTTTCAAGAAGCCATGTAAATGTTCAATACAAATCTAACTAACACTGGCTAAATGATTAATTTACTAGTTAGGCCCTAATCAGTTAACTTTTATACATTTATGAAGAAACTCCCTGAATAGAAGCGTGATCGCTGGATGTAATAACTTGTGGATATGCCACAATTTACCATGTAGACTTGCATTTTAACTTATGAGTGTCTCTGTGGTAACAAAAACCATTCAGCGGGCTCAGTGCTACTGAGCTTCACTTGCCTCCGTCATAATCATAAAACCAGGCACAATCTAAGAAATAATATGCAGATTATCGATAATACGAGAACAATGCAAAGTAAACTATTCGCGAGCAGCTAAATTATGTTCGTTTCACTAAATATCTGGCCATTTACGTAATGCTGAAGTAAGTAAGGAGATGCATAAATGACTAATTAATATCAAGGAGAAATATGTTTCTTCCTACCTCATGACAATTTCCAAGTTTTCTGCAAATCAAACAATGCTGCTGCAGGTTTTACATTTAAGCTGTTAGCTGTATATTTACCAATGGAATACATATATGTTTACACTTTTTGCAAAACGCTATTAATTTCTTATTCAGCTTAAAATAAAATTTTCGTTAAAATCAAATTACGCAGGTCGATGGAAAGTGTATAACCAATAGCTTCTCTGCATTAAATGAATTATAATTAAAACAGTTGCGAAAGTTGTTATCAATGCAGCCAATTGATTATGACTGAGGTGTGATATTTTGCAAAACTGGAAATCACTTTAAAGTGTTTCGTTATTTTTTGAACACTAGACCACAAATAAATCTTAAATCCTTAAAATCTTCATTTGGCATAAGACTCGGTCGCTCTAAATCTATAAACATACCTTTTGAATCGTTTTTTCTTGAGCAATTTACTATTGCAACTAAGATCGGAAATACTATAATTCCAGCCACAATAGACATCACGATGAACAGAATAACCCACATGAATGTACAACCAGCGTTTCCTAAAAGCAGTAAAATTTTATGAAAGTACTGTAATCGCGCATTACGGTGAATTAAATCAATCACAGAAAACACTCAACAAGCCAATTTGATTTTAGAAGGACACGTGTACAGCCCATTAAATTTCAATTGGAAGACTATAATAACTGTTTAAAAATCCAACCTATGACTAAGGCCTACACAAATCCACTCTGCATTTAGGCTTAGAAACGAAATATCGACAAGGTAACTAACATTAACATTTTGTGCATTTAATGCCAGGTAAAAGGGAATGACCGATAGTGTAGTGGTTATCGAGCTTGGCTCGAGAGGTCAGATGTTCAAATCCCCGCACATAAATTTGTTTCCATATTTCTGCTCCAGTTTCAACCCAGACCAACTCGGCTGCAATTAGCATGCTGACCGCACACTGTCAGGAAGGTAAAAATCGTGATGGTATCCCACGCCATAAAATAGTTATACCCGAAATAGCCTAGGTGCCGGGGTGGGAGCGGATACCACCCCCGAGTTTGTCGACTATAGCGGATTCAGTGCATATTTTAAGGAATTTAGACTACTGGGAGAAAATTTTGAAACTCGTCCCTGAAAAACTTTTATGACTTTTTTCTGGGAATTCATCTCCCCGAAAAAGTTGATGACCTTTTTTTAGGAACTCATCTCCTGAAAAAGTCATATCCCGAAAACAGTTGATGACTTTTTTGCGAATTCACCTCCACAAAAAGTTGATGACCTTATTTTAGGAACTCATCTCCCGAAAAAGTCAGCTCCCGAAAACAGCTGATGACCTTTTCTTAGGAATTCATCTCCCGAAAAAGTTCATGACCTTTTTGGGAATTTACTACTGGGGCAAATCTTAAAACTCTTCCAACATTTTGTCCCACTACTTATACTTTAACCATACATTGCCTGGGACAAATCAGCCTAACTACTGGGACAAATCCTAACACTACTGGGACATTTGTCCCACTAGTTATACAGTTAAAATATGCCCTGAGCGGATTCATTATTTTTTCTGGAAGATAAACTACTATGCTATTCCTTATAGGGCATGTAGGGCCATATTTGCTTGCCTAGTTATTTGTCTTTTCAAAATAATAATAATAATAATAATAATAATACGCTTTCAAAGTGTGAAAATCGCTGATGCAACATAACAACAGTTCCTTTGTTCAAAATTATATAATTCGAGATGCATTCGCATATTTTACAACTATATAAACCATTTTTGTCATAAATGAATGTTGAATCCAATGCTGTATTACAAGATACGATATTTGAAACCAAACACGAAATCGGAAGGGGCGGTGGTACCCCCTTGGTAGCCGATGTCGCAAATAACCTTGGTAGCCTGAGGGTTAAGACTGCGATTTTCGAACTATGTCTTTAAGATCCCTGGTTCGCGTGCTTAAAATAGCATTTCGGCAAATGTTCAGAATTCAATTTCTACCTGTTTTGTAGCTCCTAGCATACTATTAACACTCGAGTGCATTTATAAGTTATAAAATTCGTTCGTTATAGATTGTAGACCTGATAATTCCACTTAACTCAACTACAATTAGGCCTACTGTATCATTTTAACATTAATAAGTCGCTACATTCAAAGAATAATTTCAACCTCGATTAACCTACCTCTTGATTCGTTCATGCATGGCAACATGCGCTGGAGCCACGGAAATCGTGCATTTAATTTTTCTTTGTTTCTGAATGTGGAAACTTTTTTTTCGTCAATCACGGTGTTTGACTTTAGGTTGTAATACACGAGGAACACACTCGTTGCGACAATGTTGCACAGACCATAGCCGCCCAAAATAGCAGGGAGTAATATCGTTGGAAGTACCGGAATGTTAGTCGTACCTTTATCATATACTGTAGGTATGTCTGAAAGAAAGACAACCTTGAACGGATTTTCCTAGCAAGTACTGTAATCGCAATCATAAACTCCAACTTTCGAAGCGCTACTCTACAGCTAAGCGCAAAGCAATAGCTTATTCACGAGCGCTGCGTCGTATCAATGTGGCTGTCCAGAGACCGATATCCACTGGAGATACACGTTCAGTTGCCAAAGAGACATAGCAGCTGTTACGACGGGTTTCGTTGAGGACGAGAAAGCTTGAAAGGCAGAAGATCAGATGGATTAGAGTAGGAAGACGTGAGACTAAAATTTTAAGTGGAAACCTGAGGGGTGATTAGTAGATGAGCCTGATGCAGGTGACGGTTAGCCATTGGCGGTATTGGTTGACGAACTGAGAATATGCGGAATTCAGAGGAGTTCGTTCAAGAGTTGAGGTGCAGTGTGGGACATGGATCGGTTGGAGATCTTGAGGCGAGTAGTGAATGGGGGCGGGAGTGAGTGATTTAGGAGGATCGGGTAGACAGGGGTGATTGGATGATGAAGAGTTCGCAAAGGTACATCGGTTGGGTGTATTGCAGTGAGTTGTAGTTTAGCGTTAGGACTTTGACTAGATGCGCTCAGCGATTTTCAGCCAGTGGAGTGATTTGAGAACGTCAGTGATATGGCTATGCTTAGGCGTCACTGTGACCTATCGAGCGAAGGAATTTTGGATGTGTTGTTGACTCATGATATTGGAAGATTTGAGGTTGAGGAACAGAGAATTACTGTACTAAAGCTTGGAATGGACAATTAAGGCAGCGATAGTGGGTGCAGTTTTACAGTCAAGCATGGGTCGAAAGAGGCGAAGGTCACGAATATGCATGAAGCAGGTGCGCGAGAGTTTGAGGATGTGTTTAGAGAAGGGTAGATGTGAATCAAACGTAACGCCAAGATTGGGCACAGCTGAGTCGGAGATAAAAGTGAGAGATGAAGAGTTTGGTTGGTAAGTGCATGGAAGGTTCGGGCATGTTCTTTTTTTCTGATCAGGGAGGTCAAGGTCAAGGATAATACATGTATATACACAATAGGTAAAGTAAGGCTCCAAAAACATTTAATGCTTCTTATGTCTAGTTAAGATTTATGAGATTTGGCCAGAGTTTTTGCCTAGGGTCTACATTTGCGATTTAATTAACCATAGCCACGCGTTTGTTCTTATAGCTTGTACGCGATTTTTAATATTTAAGCTCCCTTGAAAACATTAGCTCACTGCTTAGAGTCCAGTCCGCGTATGCACTATTTTAGTGTATATCGGGACATTTTTCGTAGTCTTATGAAAGTGGCAAATAAGAAACCGAGAAGTCAAAGTAGATCTATGCTGCTTAGTGGTAATGCTGTGATTTGAACTTACAGTTTATTACTGAAGTTTTAAACTGTATTTGCATCTCAGTATATGAACTGTTTTGCTTTAAGGCCGAAATATATTATGTCCATCAGTTAGCCTACTGTGAGCGCCAAGTCTGTCATGAATATCCTCTTCTAAATTTACCCACTGCTTAACGTCTAGGATGCGTGTCAATTTAATTTCTCACATACTATTTGAAATTTACCTACACGAGCAGTCTTGTTTTTTTTCTGTCTACAGTAGGCTAATATATTAATCTACATTAAGTTTCGCCTTTGAAAGTCTTGAAACGTACTTGGTCAGTCAAAGTAAAAATTTTAAAAATAATTTTTACTTTATTTTCTACAATATGAATAACATCACATTATGTACATAAATGCATGCTGATTCTATCGTTTAAAATTTAAAGTTTTAGGACAGCTTGCCTGAAGATCGTGAGCGAGAGCAGCAATCCGAGCAACATTGGGGCAGACGGGAGCTCATGCACGCAGGCCCGGGCGGTATCAACGTAGAGGTGGCCAGTGCTCGAATGTTTTACAAAAGGAGAGAAAATATCGGTTGTGTTGAGTAGATACAGAAGTGGGCCAAGTGCAGATCCCTGATGGACACCGAACTTGACAGCAACCCAAGATGTTCTTGAATCACCCGAGATTATCATGCACATATAAAAACTATTGTATAACGCGTTCTGAGAACCTGGATGAGGCGCTAAGGCACGGCTATCTACCAAATCTAAAAAGATGCGTCCGAATATAAGCTGAAAATGTTTCCTGAACTACTTTAAAGTTCTATTTTTGAATGGAAGGCTTGTTCTGTGAGGATGGTATGAAAGAGAAAGAACGACGTTTCCGAATCGCTGTAAGGGAGCGCTAGGACAACAGTTACTGTACCGTACGCGCTGCAGTTTTCATCAACCCGGGTTGTTTGAAACAGACACATGGAACTCCCTGAGATATTCTGGGACCAAGCCAATTATAGGCAGTCGTCCGATGACGATTATCTTAAATTAAATTCTGTCCTAAACTGGGAGACAGTGTAGTGTCTCTCGCATGTAAGGGATGCAGAGAAGCTGGTTAATTCGTCACTTTGGAATGTCTCCAAGGACAGTGTTCCAACAGAACAAGAGAGTAATTGGGAAGAAATCGACCAAGGTCACATCTACATAAAGCGATAAATTCCAACGAATCACCATGATCTGGCGCAATTAATAAAAGGAAGACCCGCAAAAGGGTATAATCTTTATAATCTTACCCATTTTATATATATATATATATATATATATATATATAAAATGGGTAAGATTATATAACCACAATCTGACTACTTATAGTTTGTTACATAACATGTTTTTGTTTTGTTTTGTTTTGATGGAAGCAATAAAATGATTTGATTTGATTTGATTTGATTTGATATATATATATATATATATATATATATCAACAAAGGAGCACTTCAAGGTCCCGTATAACATGATCTCGTTTTCAGTCATGAAATGTCGCCGATATATCTCCGAGTCCACATATGGTGTAGCTGAACCCGATGAAACGCGTCTTCGTGAGATTCAAACTCAGTCGAGTTGAGTAGGCCTACATCCACGATTGCATGTCAGACACCACTGCCTGCGTTGTGTCTGAACCAAATACAACTATCATAGATCATCAGACACGAACGATGTTAACCTAACAGTTGGCTGACGACTTCACATCGACTTCACATCGATTATCAAGCAGAAGGTACGAGAATATACGGTAACTGAAACAGTCTGGTGTCAATTATATCGAGGTACCGGTATAAAAACGATGCTTAGTTGCATTTGAAGTGGAAGAAACCCAACTACACACATATCGGGCACATGCGGGGACCAAACCCGACTGGCTTCGTAAGCAAACCATAAAAAACTAGTCACTTCAAACAGCTTTTTCAATAGATATAATTGTTTTATATAAACTTTAATAATTATGAACATCTGATTATGCTTTATCAAGGTTGTAAACTTTAAAATAGAGTTTAATACATACAAAATATCAAGCATAGCTACTACAATCTCAAAAAGGTCTCGAATAAACCTCATGATTCCTGACAACATTTAATCTGATACATTGGCGGCGATCTTGTTTGACAGGTGGGGGGGGGGCAGCAAGTAAGTACTGGGACAGAGTCGACCATGGTCTGGTTGTGGAAAAATTTCGTCCGTAGACTTTTTCTGGAATCTCATCTTCCAAAAAAATTTGCAATCTCATCTTCCAAAAAACTGACGACTTTTTTTAGAATTCATCTCCACAGAATTTTTTGACATTTTTTCCTTCTCTTCTTTTTTCCTTCTCTTACACAATATAATTCATTCTTGTCTTTAATTTTTTTGGGGGGGACACTTCTGCTCAAACAACTGATCTGGTCAAAAAGGCACTGAAAACTCATTTTGACCATCACACACAATTGCATTTGTTGACCTTTTTTGGTGTTTCTTCAAAATTTGGGGGTCTGATGTATGGCGTGTTCCCCCACTCTTAAAGGTGGGGGTCTTGTCCCCCCTCGAACCCCCCCGGCTCGCCGCCCATGATCTGATAGATAACGATTAGTCAGTTTGCACATTTTAGGCAGTTTTGTTACGTGAACCGATTACATTTAGTAAGTGGTTAGAGTCAATACATCTGTAAAGTTTTTTTCTACTAGTTACAGTTTCATAAACAGCAATTTCATACAATTCATGTGTTGTGCAACTACATATCTCATAAAATGTGCTTTCAACTGAGTTCAGACAAACAGTCAACTTGTATTTGAATGCAACTTGACACTGGTTTGTAGAGAGACATGGGAGTCGACCCCAATAAGTCGACTCGGGTCAACTTGGTCATCCCAAGTCGGGTCGAGTCGTTTCCAGTGATGGGCAATAGTTAACTAAAAAGTTGCTAACTTTTAGTTTAACTAAAAAATTTTAGTTAAGGTAAAAGTTTAACTAAAAAATTAGTTTAGTTAAAACCATAGTTTAACTAAATTTATTTAGTTGCTAACTAAAAAGTTTAACTAAAAAAATCAGCAATATGCAACTATTTTTCCACAATGAACATTGAACACTGTCAACAAAAAACCATTTTAACACTGCATGGTTTTAGGATTAACAGCCTGTGTTTTCAAATTCATACACTACGTACAGTATGCCTGTAACTGTATGTCAGAAGAGTACACATTGCATAGTTTGAAGGTGAAATTGTCATTGACGCTCTGCATTATTACAGTTCACTTACCTCTGTTATTGTGAAAATGCTTGTCGTAAATAGTTGGAAAAAAGTTGGAAAAAGTTTAACTACTTTTTTTTAGTTTAGTTAACTAATTTCCAAAATCAGTTGCCAACTTTAGTTAAACTATTTTTTTTAGTTGGAAAATAGTTTTAGTTTAACTAAAAAAAATAGTTTAGTGCCCATCACTGGTCGTTCCTGCTTAGCCCAACTGACCCCAAGTCGAATTTGTACCAGAGAAGTGACTTGAAGTTGTTTTTTGACAAGTCGACTTAAACTGACTTGAGACACAAAGAAATCTAAATTTATCACGTCACACTAATGATTGTGAGGCCAGGGCAGCATTTAAGCAGTTTTGTAGTATTTTTGTCAAAACTGAATGAAGCATAGACACCAGTTCTAACTTCTACCGCGTACTTAGGCTACGATATTATTATGTACAAATGATTGCCCGTCCTGTATTGTGTGTTGTAGCGAGAGGTAGGGGTAGGCGGGACGGAGGAAGGCAGAGAAAGACTCACTAACCGCTGTTTGTCTATGTTTCGATCCGTTCGTCCTGGTATTCGCCGGCATGTCCATCTGCCCAGCGTCGATTGTCGGCGGGCCGGGTCAATTTCGCTCGCCCGCGTGATATGCCGGCCTTACGGAGGTCGTCGAACGCAGTGAGAGAGGGAGAAGAATGGAGGGAAGGAGTGAGAAGGAGGGAGAAGTAGGGCGGGAGGCAGAGACATAGTAACCGCTGTTTGTCCAAGTGTCAGTCCATCCGTGCTGATGTGCACCCGCACGTCCACCCGCCCAGCGCCGAGTGTCGGCGGGTCGGGCCAACTTCACTTGCCCGCGTGATATGCCGGCCTTAGGCAAGTTGTTGTAGTCACATTCCAGACATTCCAGAGAGTTTCTTGTAGGACACACGGATCTGGAAAACTATCATAGAGATTATCGACGCCGGCTGAGCTTAACAGTTACTTACCTATTTTTTCTCGGTGTTTTTTCTGGATTTATTTATATAATTATTTGTTATTCTATGTTAAAACGTCACACGTACATTTTATTAGAAATTGGGGAATCGAAATGTTAAAAATTTTCATCAGGGCTGGTGTTGAGGTCTCATTACTCATTAGTAAATGAAAGTAATGCTTGCCAGACAGAATGTGCCTCACATATTGTATTATTAGCCGTACTTAATCCTTATTGCCATGTCAGAAGTCGACCTTAAGTTGGAAGTTGGTTGTTTTTCTGCCAAGTCGGATCAAGTCGTTTTGGCTCCAAGTCGTCGACTTCAAGTCGACTTCAAGTCACTTTGAGGTCAAGTGGGGTCAGATTGACTGACCAAAGTCACTCCCAGGTCTATTTGTAGACGCTATACACAAAATCAATTATTCTTGAATGTTTAATGTCAAGGTACGGAGGTGCCTTTGCATTAATTACCGCCAATATAATCAACGAGGAGGGGACCAACCAAAACGGCTTCATAGGAAAACCACCAATTACTAGTCACTTCAAAGGGAGACCAAAATCCTTCAGACAAAACCAATAGAAATCTGAGAAGTCGTTGCCGAGATACTGTCTTGTCTTTCATGGTTTCCCTTGCGTTATTTTCTCCAATCACATGCAGATTATGTCTTACGCAAAATACTCAGTACCGTCAGTAAAATGATAATTGATCAGCTTCTGCTTCCACTGAATGGACCAATAATAAGCAAAGCAGTTATGTAAGCATGTTTTGGCAGTAGACATTAATAATGTAATTAAAACACAAAAACATTTTGAAAAGAATTGTCACTATTTTAGGTCACTGGCTGCAGCGATTACATCAGTCTATTTATCTTTTCACACACGTGCATCTAAAGCCAGATTTGTATAAGCAGATGACTCTACGCAGTGTGTCACCGGACTAAGTTCTTCATACGTAGCTTTTGAGGAATTTTTAGTTTCCAAATTAGTCACATCTCTGTGCGAAGTCTCATCGTCAGTGATTGTTGCTTTGGCTGAAGAATTCAGCTTTGCTCCTGAAATTGCACATAGGCCTACATAATTTTCGTTTTCGTAAAGCGCAAACTCTGACAATAATTATTAAATGCAATCTCTCAGTTAAAACATTTTGTTTAGGATACAGAATCACCTGTTAAAAGCTGAAATCACTGCTATGAGATGAATCGACATACCACTTACTGTTTAAGCGTAAGAATTAATGTAGGCCTACTATAGTAGCTACATTGGATTGTAATTATTTCTCACTATCATATTTTATATTGGGTTGCTTACTGGCGATGTATTTCCGAAGCATCAAGCACAAGATTGTAGCCAGATGTCCCGTCACTGATACACCCAGTATGACACCTAGGACTATGGCGGGGATATTAACCATTGGTTCTGGAAGTGGAGCTTCTGTACAGCCTAACAAAACAGCACATTATAAGCATGTAGGCTATCTTTCTAGACAGCTGCTGACATTTTATCATACGCATTCTGTTAGTAAGTTGAAACGCTCTAGTCCTAATATGTAAAACACACTGAAATATATCATCGGCTCGGGCATACAGAACATATAGGCTCATTGTTGCAAAAGTTATTTTTGATTTTTTTATAATTGCAGCTTCAGAGAAATCGAATATACTGGGTTTTATAAAAAAACTTTAAACCTCTGCAAAAACGAATGTCAATACAATATTAATTTTTTTCTGTTGCAATCGCTTCCAATTCACAATCACCGCTTCCAATTCACAATCATTTATTTTTACTTGCAATTGCCAACTATTATATATACACACACACACACACACACACACACACACACACACACACACACACACACACGCACACGCACACGCACACGCACACGCACACGCACACGCACACGCACACGCACACGCACACGCACACGCACACGCACACGCACACGCACACGCACACGCACACGCACACGCACACGCACACGCACACGCACACGCACACGCACACGCACACGCACACGCACACGCACACGCACACGCACACGCACACGCACACACACACTGTGTCCCGATGAAAAGTGGACCCCAAGAAAACGTGTCATAACTCGGTCAAAATGTTTAGCATTTCCCTGAAATTTTAAAAACAACAAGAGTGGCCATATTGCCACGAAATTCTAGCGCCGTTTGGAAATGTTGGCGAGTTTGTGAAGTTTGTGAACGTTTGAGATGCAGCCCTGAAAATGGGGAATTTCCAGCATACAAGAGCCACACGGAAGTGAAGTTCAGCTACAGCTGGTGTTCAAAATGTCCTCTTTGTTCACGGACACACGACCATAGACGTGGACGCCACTGTTTGATGGCCCGATTGATGATCACGTGGTCAAACAGCTGCCACTCTTCAATCAGACGCGAAATCCAAACCGGGAGTGTACTGGAGGAGCGCGTTTATCGTTCCCGCATTCGTGACGTTGATCACCTGGGGTCTGATTGAAGAGTGGCAGCTGTTTCACCACGTGATCATCAACCGGGCCATCAAACAGTGGCGTCTACGTCTACGGTCGTGTGTCCGTGAACAAAAAGGACATTTTGAACATCAGCTGTAGCTGAACTTCACTTCCTTATGGTTCTTGTATGTTGGAAATTTCCCATTTTCAGGGCTGCGTCTCAAACATTCACAAACTTGACAAACTCGCCAACATTTCCAAACGGCGTTAGGATTTGGTGGCAATATGGCTACTGTTATTGTTTTCAAAATTTCAGGCAAATGTTAAAGGTTTTGACCGAGTTATGACACTTTTTCTTGGGGTCTACTTTTCATCGGGACACAGTGTGTGTGTGTATATATATATATATATATATATATATATATGTATGTATATATATGTATGTATATATATATATATATATATATATATATATATATATATATATCAGAGACGATATTACGCTTCCAGTTTGAATTTCCAATTTATTCAAAATGCTGGGTAACTTATTTTAGAGCGCATGACTAAACTTACTTTCGAAAGCCGATTTTTCCGTTGTTTCAGCTTCATGCAGAGTCTCTGAAAGAAAACCGTGGAATTATGAGAATAGAAGTTAACAATAAAGTATGTTTGATGTAAACTCCATCACGACCAATCCATGCCTCTGAAGTAACACGCAGGAGTAAAGCTGTATGTACATTTTGACATCCACATATCGTATATAAATGATGCCAATGACTTCAGGCCCGTTACCAGTAAGAGGTTAGGCGAGGCGAGTAACTCGTCGTAATTCTTAAGACGAGGTAAGACGAGGCATGCCTCGTCTTACTTCGACATGAGACTTAAGATATCGTGTAAAGAGTAAAAGAGTATTTCATCACCTTGCCTCAGTGTCATTGCTTCTTCTCCAAGCGTCTGACCTAAATAATATTAATGTGTTACCGTTGCTGACCTTATTTGTACGAACGCATTCTAGGTAACTATGGAACCTGTCTATACAATTTCAAATCATCATTTTGCTTTCTTTCGTAAGTTCCGGTAATCGAAAAAATTAAAAGATTTGCTATCTGTTGTTAAATCATTAGTAGGCGCTATTACGAAATAACTTTAAGAAATAACTTCAAATAAGCTAGGATTAGAAAACTTAGTCGGCTACAGGACAAGATCGTGATGAGTTGACAGCCTATTAAATTAATGACTACTAGTCTAAACTAAAGGTTTCCTGACTGTGAAACAAAGAGAAAAGTTCCGTTTGTCGAATCAGAAGAAACAGGTTATGAATATTAGACCGTAAAACTGTTTAACATTAGGCCTATGCAGCAAATGTCATTTAGGCATAATTAGGCATAGAGGAAGATGGTACATAGAAATACACTTTGTGAAAACTTGAAGTTTTAACACAAAAACGATTTCAACGGTTTTTGGTATTCGT
Organism: Allolobophora icterica; assembly: GCA_963556255.1. Lineage (NCBI taxonomy): Eukaryota > Metazoa > Annelida > Clitellata > Crassiclitellata > Lumbricidae > Allolobophora > Allolobophora icterica. Next base: position 47,596,521 of record OY744613.1, on the reverse strand, counting down.
TTTATCAATACTATCATCAGTGAAATAAAACTGGAAAATTTTTCATCAAAATTGCTAGTACTTATACCGATATCAATATTTTTAGAATTTGGTAATGGGCAAAGGGAAACAAATGTTATGCGTAGCCTGTGCTCCACTTTACCCCATTTGGTGAGACAAAGAGATACGATGCTAAGTTTCTGGTTTGTTTGTTTTTTATTACAGTTTTAACAGCTGGTCTGAATGGAAGAAACGGATCACTTTGCCTGTTTTGCTGTTTTTCTGGATCTTCAATTTAAAAAATTTCATCTGCACATGTTATTGTTTATTTTTATCTCGCTTTATCTGTTTTCATTTACTATATGATATCTGCAGTTTCATTCTTTTCTGGTAATTTTGACGAATACATTGTAAAGACTGTGGATGTCGATGGCAACTACCTGATTGCAGCATCGCAGATCAAAATTTAATGTGTTAATACATCTTAGAAGTTAGAACAAGTTGAACAACACAGTTAGAGTTCTGCAAGAAATGCAAAAAAATATGCTTAGGCCTAGTACTTCAAAAATTTGCTTCAGCTTCAGGTTCGATCATAGTTGCAGACAGGCTTTTACAGAACATTCCAAAACATATTTAGGCACCAGAAAACCCTGCTTCTATTGGCTGCTTTTATTGTCCTTAAAATGTTCTTAAGCTCACCTACGAGCATCTACAGTATCTAAAAATATCCCGGGACCCCGCTGTTCCCACTTAAATGGAAGGGATGGGAGGGTTTAGGAAGAAGAAGGCAGAGGGTATTGTGGGGGCGGACGGGATAATAAGTGAGGGAACGTAAGGATGCATGGCAGCGGAGAGGACAGAGGTCGGGGTGCGATATGCCTCGTCTTGATTTTGCAGCTTTTATGTCAAACGAGTTCAATCATATGTAACATAAAAATGACACACTGTAGTGTGTATCAAACATCATTTACTTTATCTTTTGAGATTCTCAACTTAATTTAATATATACTTTATATAGAGCAATTTGTTTCCTCAGTAAACGTGTATTATATTATACTGCTAAATTTACTGAATAAATTAATGCATCATCACATTGCGAGTATTATACAGGTAATATATCTCTACTTAGAAGTATTTTATTAATTAGAATCATATTACTTACTGCAGTCAATTAGCGTAATGCTTTTTGTTGCGGCGATGCCTATGTAGTTCATCGCTATGCATATGTAGATGCCATTGTAAACTGCGACATATGACGTTCCTTCGCTCAGAACTTTATCGCCTGAATTCCATTTATAGAATGGAGCTGGTTTGGCGTCCACGAAACAAGTTAGATTAACTGCTCTTTCATCCATACAATGACATATTTGACTTTCACAAGAGATGCCATCCGCGGTTATATCAATGGTGCTGTAATGCGGAAATTCTGTAAAATAATAGTGAACAGCCTAATGCAGTCCAGCGTAATCAAATTCAATCAATTTAAGGTGATCTAACCAAGCACTTATATAGCTCCATTATCTTAGAGTAAATGACAGAATAACTTGTCGCTTCACAGCTATTCGGAATAATGTGTGTACATTGACAACCTATACTTGGACATAGTCTTTCAATCTTTATCATACAAAGTACAGTTTAATCACTTAGCCTAAGTGTTAGCTTCATTTGTTAATAAACGAAAAATAGTTGAATATCATGAGCACAAAAGCAAATAGTCACTACGTTTCCATAGCTGTAAGTTGCTTAATACTTCTAGATCCTTCCTTTTCAAATATTTTTATGAAATTATATTACTGAATTCTGAAAGAACTTACTGCATGGTGTTGAGTTTTCGTTGCTCGTAACAGAATATATCGATGAGACGACGTTTCTAACTCCTCGGATGTAATTGTAAACAGTGAAATTGTATGTTCTATTGTCCTCAGCAAGTGTAAATCTCGGATTGTCGCTTACAAGTCTGCTATCGACAGTGTTAGTTATATCGAACCATCGATAAACAGGTAAAGGATTAGCCGAAACGTTGCATGTTAACTCGCTAATCCCACAAACGACTTCACACTTAGTTAGATTTGTAGTAATGCGCGATATGATCACAGCAGAAGGTGCATCTGCGAGCAACAACACAATACGGGGTCTTAACTTTATTACTTGTCTGTGTATGTAGAACTGCTGTCGCTATTCTTCGCAAGTACTAGATACTGCGTTGATTAGCAGTTAGACAGGAGTATAGCTATTTACCTACAACTTTTCCTAGGACTTCATATAAAACACGGTATCGCTGATCAGGACTGTATTTTTACAGTTGTACCTAAGTCATTTTCCGGCAACATGTCACATTCACAATTTGAAGAAGCAAAAAAAAATTTTTTTTTGCAAATTACATTGACTTTTATTTGGAGCAAATCTTGAATATGTCTATTTCACAAATAAATATTGGTTTTGCACTAATATGAAAAATTATGAAGTTTTACCAGAAAAAAATCCCTACTAAAATATTTGTCCACTCCGTTACTCCTCCGTTACCAAACACATCTGAGCTGTGTATATTGTGGATAGCTTCCTGTTGCGTAGTTTGACATGCCAATATGTTTTTAGTATTAATATTAATAAAATAAATATAGAAAAAATTACAATACAAATGATTTTTTAATTCCATCACATTTTTTATTTTGTTAAGATATTCCACTCCGTTACCGAAATAAAAATAGGGTTGAATGAATAGGGAATATAATCAATGTAAAGTTGACTGTATTTTTTTGTCCAAATAGCAAAATAAAAATCACTTGAGCCAAACATTCCAAGTGATCACATGAACAGTAAACATTAAAATATTTATGATTTCGTCTTTAAAATCTGCTCATAACATCAAAATTACATTAAAAAATTTACCATACATTAAGTCCGCTCCGTTACTACCTGTCGAGAATTGAGCACAGAATGTGAAAAGTGAATTAAAAAACAGTCTGCCGAAACAAAAATTTATTAAAAATGTCATATATTGCTAAATAAATTGTATTAGAAATAATAATTTAAGTAGGCGACTTATCCTGACCGTGAAATAAATTCTAGTACCTCAATGGCAACATTTAAAATAACGGAATGGACAGATAACGGAGTGGACAAATTGTGTATCAGCACGGTAAATATCATATTATCTCTCATGCTTCCACATCAATCGTCGGTACACTCATTATATAGCTTATAAATGTTACATTAAAAATATTATTTAAATTAAATTTATTCATAATCATTGCAAAAATGCAGTAACGGAGTGGATGTATAATAAAAAAAAACACATTAGGTACGAAATAATTATATGAAAATTAGTAAGAAATTTGTCGTAGCACTCAGATCCTATATTATGTCATACTTACTTACATAATTATATCTACACAGAAGAGATGTGTTAAGTTGCGAGACCAAAGAAATGAAAGGGTTGTGAGATACGAGATCATTTTTACATGTTATCGGAGCGGACATAATTTTCCGGTTACAAGTTAAAATATATTTTTTTAAATTATGCTCAAGATGCGGTTCACCAAGTTCTATTTAGAAACATACAATTATATTTAATATAAAAGAAACATAATTTTGTTGGCTTAATGCAAATCATTTTGAAATTGTAGACGAAAGCAATAAGTACTATAGCCTAGGGACGGTAACGGAGTGGAACATTTTAAATTGAAAATAACTTTTAATAAATTATTTAATTGCTTTGAATTACTTTTGAAGGTCTTAAATTGTTGACTGAGCAATAACGTTTAATTTAATCACTTAGCATGATTAGACTAGGTATTGTTTTCTGAGAAATGAACGGGGACAGCCGTATTTCCAATTTAGCCAAATACCGGAAAATGGCTCACCTGTGAGATAAACTTACCTAGTTTATTTATATAGCCAAAACGGTAAAAACTGAACAAGAATAGTAAGGACTTGGAAAAGACGAAAATTAATATCATGAGAATATGCTGGGAATCCATGGTTTGCCAAAACAATAATAACATAATCCAGCACAAGTAATTTAAAAGCGTATCAACTAAGAGACAGCTAAAAACAAAAACACAACCAGCTTTCTCGCTCATCTTGTAATTAATTATTTCTTGACGTCATTGTTTTTCAGCGCTTGTTTCTTACCCACGGTGATAATGAGATCAAACATGTTTGTTTATAGTCAAAACAATTAAATGTATCGTAAAGCTGTGCAAAACGGCAGGTTCCATAACGACGGCACTCAAATGGCAGCTCAAAAACGTAATCCCTTCTGTGCGACCCTCAAAATTTTATCAATTACTTTATTGAATATCTTTTAAGTTTCTGGGATTAGTTTAGCGCATACTACCGACCGTTAACCGACAAGAGATTAATAACATCTTTGTTTCTATTCGTCTCTGCCAGCCACCCACGCCGCCCGCGCTCACTTCCTCTTCGCTTACATAGGAAACTTGTAGCCACGCCCTGCATTACTGGGACCGAAGACTCCTCCAACCGAGCCACGGGACGAGTCTTCATGGGTGGAATAAGTAATACCAGCGGCGTCGCATCGAATAGGACCGCTCCTTCGACCACATGTAGGCCTACCATAAAGTTGGTGTACATATTCATAACGTACGACATCTTATTACATTGTGTCTCTCATGAAACACTGACTTAGCCAGTGTCGCATGAGAGACACAATAAAAGGCCAGGACCACACCCGTGAAGGCTTGAAGGTCTGTCGCTGAACCATGATGATGTCATCCGACAGGAAGATGTTATCAGCGGTTCCACGACAAATGGTTCACGACAAATCGTTCACCAACAAATGGTTCACGGACAAATGGTTCACTATCTTCCAGCTTCGAGTTTGAGCAATATTTTCACCGAGAATCCAGCTTCTAGTTACAGTTATATATTCACCGATAATCCAGCTGAAAGAAGAGGCTGAATGAGAGATGAAAACAGTTGACAGTCAAATTCAAACAGCTAGAAGCTGGATGGCGTATGAAAATTGAGCTCAAAGTAGAAGCTGAATGAGCGATGAAAACATAGTTCAAACTAAAAGCTGGATGGCCGATGAAAATAGAGGTCAAACTACAAGCTTGAATCTCGATCAAAATAGGTCGTGAACCATTTGTCCGTTAACCATTTGTCGTGAACCATTTGTCGCTGAACCATTTTTCCGTGAAACATCTGTCGTGACACCGTTATCAGCACATCCGTCAACTAGTATGAAGTCATGAACGCTTTCTGCCTCTGAATAAGTGGTACCTCTTTTAGTTTGACGATCAGTCACGATCTTATGAAATACCATAGTCACACGTTAGACCGTAGTGACAAGCCTAGGCCTATAGTTTGTCGAGTTATGTAATTGGAAACGCAGTTCCGTCAATCGACAGCGGAAGTTATCGCACTTGCAGTTGTATCAAGGAGCTTTAGTAGTCGTCATATGCCTTGAACGTCTGGATTACTCCGTGTGCGGATAGTAATCGTAGTCTCGAAATTTCTACAGCGCCCCCAAAATCGAACGAGAAGGAGCTTATTCACAGGCTCTTGGTCAAAACATTATCGATAGGCGAGAGAGTGAAATCGGTTTAAGGTCAAGATCCAAGGGGGTCAGGCAGGCAGAAAGTCAGACGGCTAAGGTTGATGGTGTTAAGAGTTGAAACGGTGAGGGAGGTAAGGGGAAGAGAGGAATCGGGATAAGATTTGTGAAAGAACAGCTTTTTCAGTTTTGTGCGAAAGACCTGCGGAGAGATGGCATGAGGTGAGATTTTGGTGATTTCGTTGGGTTGATCAGTTAGTTCTGGCAGGAAACTGTTCCAGAGAGGTGGAACATTATGGCTATAGAGCAATTCGAAAATTTTAGCGATGAGATGACGGAAGGGCGGATAAGCCTCTGATTAGCGAACACTGTGAGAGGCAGTTTATAAATGTTTAGATACAATACAATACAATAAGTGTTAGGGCGAAATAGGAGCCTGTTGAGCGAAGTGGTTGGACCGTGAACAACTGACGCATGTACGAGGGCTGGAAGGATTTAAGTGTGAGGGATATGACTATATTTTATTCGTATAGGAATTTTAAGCCAGTGGAGTTATTTGATGACGGAAAAGATGTGATGCTGTTTGGGGGTTTAAATGACAACACGGACAAGAGCATTCTGATTAGCTTGCAGGCGGTTTATTTCGGTTTATCTGTATAGATGAGGATACGGTTTACTTTACGGTATGAAGACACCTTTGTGATCTTATTTTCAATGGTTGCCTGTATACGGTCAAACCAGCGCCAAAAATGACCGAATTTGAATGGTCAACGTGATTAAGAATATTCTTATTGGCATCAACCATCTACAATACCGAGAAACCTTATAGTATGCTTGTGTGTTCTACAATCAGTTATTGCACTGCAGGTCAGGATCGTAGAATACGTTGTCAAGTCTCAAACTAAAGTGAAATCTCTTTCTTTGGTTTTGTGTAGGCCTATGTGCGAGAGCCTGTCAAAACAACATATACGTTTTGTTGTCTGGGCATACAGATTGGCTTAGAACTACGAAGAAACTTTCTGTGAACCAATGACCTATCTCAGTTGAGCTTCACTGAAGCCACGAAATTCTACGACAAACACAATTCAAGGCGTTCGAGAGACTTTCAAGCTGTATAATTGACAGCCAGCGAAAACCAGCTTTTTTATGGAATTATACTAAATATGGGACTATTACAATCAACCATGCATACATACATCGATTCGTTAACATGTTTGAGTCTTCGAAAATAAACTTTTCACATTCCTTTGTATTCTGAAGGCTCGCGGAGAGCCTCTTACTTTATAGTTCGGTGCAGCAAAATAAAACTGTGCCTTTGACCGAAAGGTAAGCAAAATTGTCAGATTTAAGTATGTAATGTGAACAATTCGATGCACAGGGTTAACATGGGATTTGGGAAAGCGCTCATATATTTTTCCAGCTGTGACGCTCCTGCAATAACTTAAATCAGCAAAGTAAATACCCCAATGTGACACTCTTCTTTTAGTTATATTGACAACTATTAAGAAGTTCGTCTAATTATACGTTCTGTAAAGTTAATGTGCTATTCTGGCATGATCAAAAACAGAGTTAATTATATCAATTAATAATAAGCTTACAATATTATCGCAGCAAATGAAGGCGGTATAGGAATCAGGTAACATCCGGTAGATTGCATGTTGCAGCAAGAAAATTATACTCACATTGAACGTCCAGTTGTGTTGTGTTGCCAACTGTAAAACTGTCCGGTGGAGGAATTGGATTGTATCCAGTGGTACTTCCTGTTATCTCGAAAACTGTCTTACACTGGAATATTGGAACCGTCGGCTTCTTCACCATTACTGTTGCTACCAAAGTCACAACGTTAGTCGACGGACGATTTATGGCGCTGGTCAATATCTGTCCTGGTGATGTTGTCCAAGAAGGCAGTGGACGTAAGGAAGGCGCTGGTGACGCGGGTCCATTGTAGTTAATGCTGCAGGAGATGTTTAACTGGTCAGCATCTACTACTTCCGCCGACTGGTTATGTACAACGACATTTGCGACAGGATCTAGAAACAAAAACAGAACATCCCACGTATCTTTTCGTATTTGAAATCAGATTTTGCGAACATCTGTTGTTATCAGTTTTAAGGTTTCCACGACAAATGGTTCACGGACAAAATGGTTCACCGGCAAATGGTTCACTACAATTGGTTCACGACAAATGGTTCACACATTCCAGCTTCTAGTTTGAGCCATATTTTCATCGAGAATCCAGCTTCTAGTTTCAGTTATAGATTCATCGATAATCAAGATCAAACTAGAAGCTGGATGAGTGATGAAAACATAAATGAAACTAGAAGCTGGATAGCCGATGAAAATAGAGCGCAAACTAGAAGCTGGATCATTGTTGAATATATAACTGAAACTGGAAGGCGGATTCTCAATGAAAAGGGGTCGCGAACCATTTGTCGGTGAACCATTTGTCCGTGATGTGAACCATTTGTCGGTGAACCATTTGTCCGTGAACCATTTGTCGGTGAACCATATCTCGGTAAACCATTTGTCGTGACACCGTTTTAAGGCATGAGAAATGGATTTCTCTACTACAATACACATCGTTCATTCATATAATCCCTATCGTAAAGCGATAACCATGGTCTTTTTTAACAACTCTGGAAATAGTCTTAACCAGAAAGCGCGGAAGAGAATATAAACTAATCAAAGTACATATTCAACGGATAGTTTGAATAATAATAATAATAATAATAATAATAATAATAATAATAATAATAATAATAATAATAATAATAATAATAATAATAATAATTATAATAATAATAATAATAATAATAATAATAATAATAATAATAATAATAATAATAATAATAATAATAATAATAATAATAATAATAACAATAACAATAACAATCGGCCCAATCAACGCTGCAGGACTAGCATTCGTCAAGGACCTTGGACGTCTTCTGAGCCAGGTCTCAGGAGACCCAAGAGAAGCTACCTTCCTCTTCCAAAGCTTAGCTGTGACAGTCCAGCGCTTCAACGCAGCCGCCTTCCGCAACACTTTTGCACTTCCGCGTCTCGATGAAGATGGTCACTCCAGAGATCAATTTTCACATGCTTAGTATCTAACTCCTGAGGGATTATATGTAGGCCCTACCTCGGGGAAAAAATAATAATAAAATTAATAATAATAATAATCGTTTATTAATTCAAACTGACAAGTACGCAGAAAGATAACATGATTAGTTGTAACAGACAACTACTTTAACACGAGTCGAAGTTAACTGTATGGCAGCCTAAAAGGCGCCCATCTGCCTACTACTCATTTTACAGTCGCACCCTAGGGAGAGGAATGCTGAGTCAACATTACGGGTCTCGCGGGTATTGAACCCGTTTCCCTCTGATCTTCCTGCCATCGTGTTACCATTCAACCATCTTCCCGCCCTCTCTATTTGGAAACAAGCATCACATTTCAATTTGGCTTCCCAGATATTTAAAATTGATGAGTGATTATTAACTTTCGGAGGACGAAACCCTTTTACGATACATGGAGGACGGAGTGGGATAATATTTTACCCCAAAAACATGTGTAATATCTCAGCTCGTAGATAAGCTGCAATGACAAATGAAGTGTCAATTGTAATGTTTCCAAGGTGGAGGAATCGTAGAGACAATGATGATCAGCTTACCTGTGAGGTGAGACATACATACTTCGTTTAGCAGATATAAATAAGTTTCAAATAGGTTTATTCATGTTTCGCTATCATCGCAGGTTGTTACCTAGTTCGTTTGATTGTTATTTTCGTTATGGAGAATTTTTTTAAATTACCGCACTGATATTGCAAATACTAGGATGAAATTATTCTCGACAAAATGTTCTGGCCCTTCTACATGGAACAATCTTCCAAATTATGTTTCACATCTACCCACCCTTAACCTGTTTAAAAACCTTGAAGACTATTGATCTCCGTGTATTAAACTACCATATTTAAGAAAAATTTTGTCTGTTTGATGGCTGTGCTTGAAAACTTACACTGTGTTTAGTGTTTAATGTTTAATGTTTGTCTATGTCATGTTTAATCCGTTACAGTTTTTGTTCTATAAACTTATTCAGTACATTTCATTTCTGCACTGTTACTACTGACAGATATTATCCAGAAGAGGGACAATCCAGCTTCAGCGGGTCAACACGACCTTTATGGATTGACCTTTTGACTCTTGCATCATTACTGGAAGTTTTCAGAGTTTGTACTCACTGTTGTTATTGTCAAGGTGAGACCGTACGTACGGTACGTACATTATTTTTTCTATTACGTACGTACGGTAGGCCTACGCGTACGTTATTATGCCGAACGTTACCGTACGTTCACATCTGTTTATGACGAAAATAAAATACATAACATTATGCACAAGAAAAGTCAATAATAGTTGGTGATTGACGGTCGTAAACAATTTTAACCATTACATCAGTCGTCTGTGGCTGTTCAATGATCTCTACTTTCAAACTTTTAAATTCCAAATTGTTAATATTCTGTCTAATGTAGGCCCAATAGGCCCCCAGTGTGAAGAATATTAAGATTTTACGGCACACTTTATATGATGGTCAATGCCAGTGGTCATTTTTATTGGAAATACTAAATTTCCGTACCATTCGTAAATAACTAGGCCTGCGTACGGGGAGACCAATACTGTAGAGCTAAACTAATCATTTTTGACGTAGGGGGTCTACGCGTACGGTTCGCGTATCTTATAAGACTATAGTTATTCTGATAATTCTCTGTGAATGATCAGATAAATTTGTTACATTTTCAACGTATGCGTACAGTACGTGTACGCTATTTTTTTCGATAACGTACGTACGGTATGCGTACGTTATTCCGGGAGGTAACGTACGGTCGCACTATGGTCACTGTTGATGTTGTGTCAATAAATGGCTTACTAATTTGTCGACTATAACATACTCATTATTCTTCCTGGAAGAGAAATAACTATGCCATCATTTACAGGGATATAGGGCTATATTTGCTTGCTTTTATTTGTCTTTTGAAAACCGGAAGTGATCATAATAAATAACAATACGCTTTCTCGGTGTGAAAATCGCTGATGCAACACCACAAGATAAACCGATATGTTTGGGCACGGGAAGGGCTATAAACAGTCGAAGCAGAATGCTAACAAAGTAAAGCAGTGCTGTGAAGTGTTCAAGAAGCCGGTTTGCAGGAAGCATATTTCGCACAAAACAATGTGAGTAACTTGCAATACCTGCAAAAACCACTGAGATATTTGACTGCCGGGAACAATAACATAATTTCTTGTTTCACGTTGATATAGATGCATGCCTTTAGATTTTGCCTGAAACTAAAACTGACTTTGGACTATTTGGTATTGTTGCAAATTAAGCCTCATTACATTTAAAATATTCTTGGGTACATAGTTCATTTTCAAAACACACATCATCTTATATTTGTTTATACAACAAGTAGGCTACAAGTTGTGCGGGATAATATGACGTACCGTTAACTATGGACCGGTTCTGTTGTTCACAATTACATAACTTCGAGGTGCACTGGTATAATTTACAACTAAATATACCATTTCGGTCATAAATGAATGCTGAATCAATTGCTGTATTACATGATATAATATTTGAAACCAAACACCAAATTTGGGGGGTAACCACCCACTCCTTGGTGGCCGATGTCGCGAAATAACCTTGGTAGCCTGAGGGTTAAAAACTAGCACGTGTGTTGTCACTCACCAATTACCGTGACTAAGCTTCTGTATGACGTTGATACGCCGTCATTGCATGAATAGACTCCAGCCTGTTGAATCGTGACATTTGCAATATTCAGTCTGCATATGTTTCCTCCTAGCAGTTCTGTTCTGTAATACTCTGAATTGTTTCCAGTGACAGGAGCGCAACCAGCTGATATCACTAACGGGTTACTGCTTCCATCCGTTGTCTGTATCCACGAAGTAGTTGCCAGTAAGCCTACAGAGCAATTCAGCATCGTCTGACCGTTGATCAAAGCGACTGCATTCGGACCACCAGTTTGCCCACGTGCCACATCGCCTAGTAACATTCATAACATAATTCAAATACGATATAAGCATAGTCATCTTGTCTTTTGACGGAGTTTCTTCCGTGTTATTTGTCCAAAAAGGCAGTAAGTGAGGAAGTAATGTGTCGTTAAAGTAATTGCACTTAACTGCGGAAATTCTCAAATTTAGTGACAGGGTGCCGGTGAAGTGACGCAGGCACCATCGCGTCATCCGCCAATATGAACACAAACATGGGGTAAGGCAGACAACATTCATAATAATCTTACAAAATGGTACAAAGACAGATTTTGGCCTATAGTTCAATAACGTGCGATTCGAAGAAAAGCAAACAAAATAACATTTTGTGGAACTTTGAGCTATAAAAAGTTAGTTGCACAGTGAAGCTATCATCTCTAACTTTAACAGGCGTTTGACTGTTCCATAAGAAGTTATGCCTCTAATATGAATGATAAGTCATGCCCAGTGCTTAAAGTGTAAAAAAAGAAGTGTCTGGACGCCCCTTACAATAGGCGCAATCATGGTCTAGAAGTTGGAGGACCTACTAGAACGTGTGAGTGGCGGAATTGCGAGCGCCGAAGGCGCGAAGCCGCGATTGCGAAGGCAAGAAGCTCCTAACGACTAGGGGTCTGGGGGAGCGTCGTAAGCTCCCCCAGTGGGGTCTGGGGCGGAGCACCAGAAGCCGACGCAATTTTGAGCATTTGACGCCAAAAGGAGCACATTTTGGCTCTTGTTTACCTAACTTTTTCAACGACGATTTCGAAATAAAACTACCAAAACCATCTCAATCTGTGATAAAATTTGGGTATTTTATAGGCCTATGTGAGGAAACTGAGATTTTAGGTGTTAGAAGAACACAATTTGCAGTCACAGCATTAAAAATTGAAATGCCCTTCTATGCTTCTACTGTGAGCCATAGTCGGATTTTAAAAAGCGAGATGAAGCAAAGTTTTAGAGTGAAATTATAGCCTCATAGCAACATTTTGCATTGAATTCTTATATACTTCAGTTTAGCCTGAACGTTTATTTTATCGACAGCCTGCAGAACCAGCCACTTGTAATCAGACTTGTTGTCCTCGAGACCAAGGTCTTGTTCTCGAGTGCACTCGAGTTCGTTTTTAAAAGTCTTGGTCTTCGTCTTGGTGTTGAGACCAAAAGTCTTTGTCTTGGTCTTGATCTTGATGTACAAAGTCTTGGTCTTGGTCTTGGTCTTGAGGTTTCAAAGTCTTGGTTTCGGTCTCGCAAGACCAAGACCGGCTGTCAATATGAACAGTCATTAACAAAACTCAAGAATTTAAAAATTTATCAAGGCTGTTTGCATCATAGCCTGCGACAAATACCTACGGACGGAAAACCCATCGACAGCAGCAACCAGTGTGTAATCTAGTCCCTCTGTTCTGGGGGGGGGAACAAGGTTTCTGGGGGGGAATTTCCGCCCCAAAAGGTCTCTGCCTTATAATATTGCTGAGTTATGGGGGAAACTTCAATCCTGGGGGAAATTTCCCCCCCAAAAGACGTCTAGATTAAACACTGAGCAGCAACTAAGTTATGCTGTGTCTGGAAGCCCTGCCGAGACTTTTTCTGAAGCCAGACGGTCTGTTAAACCATGGGAGGATTTCAAAAAGGCTCACAATTTGTACATTTACATCCAGTGCTTGAAAAGCTACTGCGTGTGCCTGCGACTTCAGCACCTATGAAAAGTATTTTTTTCTCACATGGCGGAATTTTTTTGAGGCCCCACAAGGCACTTCTTGGTCAGAAAATTCTGAGCGAATTGGTGTTTATAAAATACAAAAGGATTTTGGAATGACATTTTACATGAAGGACTTTTGTAAATACGAATTCGGAATTCTCTGCAGTTTGCATTTAAAGGGGCCAAGGTTTTTGGAGGGGGCGAACGAGCGTCCGAAGGATGATCGCCGAGGCGCGCAGGGAGGGGTTTTAGAAATTTGAGTTTCGACATTGTAATGGTAGTATTTTAAGCTGCCATCTTAACAAAATGTTTAGAAATTTTTTGAATATCGACATTGTAAAGGTAGTATTTTAAGCTGCCATCTTAACAAAATGTTTAGAATTTTTTTGAATTTCGACATTTGTAATGATAGCATTTTAAGCCGTCATCTTAACTAAATTTTTAGAAATGTCTTGAATTTCGACATTGTAGGCCTAATGGTAGCATTTTAAGCTGTCATCTTAATTGAGGACTTTTTTAATTTCGACATTGTAGTGGTAGCATTTTAAGCTATCATACTGCAGTGCTGATAGGAGTGGATCAGCTTATCCTTATTGCTCAAGACGGTCTTGCATTGCTGACCAGGACACAACTAGTAGAAATGGTTTACAAATAGTACACAAACCAAGCAAAAATGATCCAACTAACAAATTGGGAAGCCATGTACTAGTGATGTAGTTTTACTTAATGTTCCAGGATCAAAACATTTTGAAATGTCTTATTTTGAAATTTGAAAGATAACACTGGAGAGAAGGCAGTTAGTTGTACAAAATGAGTATATTAGGCCTATAGGCCTACACATTATAATATGATAGTATCATTACTGTATACATGTTCACGGAACAAAACATTTTGAAATTAGTATTGAGTGGCTAAGGTAATTTACTTGCTAGGTTATACGTTGCCTACTCAGGAAAACGAATATATTAGGACTGGCGTGCATTAGCGGATTTAAATATAAATTGTGGATAATTGAGACAAATATTAGTTGCTAATATTAGCATATTATTAGTATATTATCTGTATAAACATGTTTAATGCTGCTGTACACCAAAATGCGGTTTGCAATTGGTTCCAATAAAGAATATTCTATTCTATTCTATTAGCGCCGGGACAGTCCTGTGGTCGCCATGTATGGCATATAATAAATTATAACCTTTTAAGCATTGCGCTATGATTCTGGCACGCATAGAGGCTGAGATACAGAATGAGTAGCTATGGCAGAGAGTATAATCATGAGTATACAATACCCGATTCAAAGTTGATAGTATGATGTATAATATCTCTAAGACACTAGTTCGATATGCTGGCAATAAACAATTTGGTATTGGAACCGAAGTGTAAAAATATAAATTTAATGTATTTAATGGAATGCATTGAAAAAAGATTAAAAATTTATTAACGGTAGGCAACGAAAAAGATTACAAAGCCAATCATGTTTTCTTTCGTTCCGAATACCAGTATTCTGTTCACGTCATCCGCGCGATTTAATGGTTATGTCGGCGCTCAACTATGTGACATAAAATCAAATACTTGTTTATTTCCCATACCAGCTGATATAACGCAATTGGTAACAATAATTGATAAATGTTAAAGTGAGTTGATAATCTCTCAGCTGTCCCTCAACCTTGAATGCTAATACAAGTTTCGGTATTGAACCTCGATATAAAGGTTTCGTCGGCGCTCTTTTGTCGGGTCACCCATTCTAATATAGGCCTATGGGTAATCCTGGGTTTTAGCGTCCGAAATTATTTACATTGCGTGAGCGATGAAAACGTGTCACAGTTAAACTCAAACAAGAAGTTGGAAGATTGATGAAAATATTCACGAAACTAAAAGCTGGATAATCGCTTAAAATATAACTGAAAATAGAAGTTGGATGTTCATCCAACTTCTATGATTATTTATTGTATTAGGCTATTGTATATTGTATTAGAACGTTTCAATTAAAATAATTTCGGACGCTAAAACCCAGGATTACAAGCCTATGATTTAAATTAACCAAATATGTATTATTTTGTCAAGAATAATAGTTTGCTAAATTGCTAACCGTTTATAATCATCAGGTATATCCAAACAATTATTCCGATTCCATTTGAGCGAGACATTACTCTAATCTGGTAACAACTGAACTTTCAAGTTTAATCTGTAAATACGCCTATATTGCGAAAGAAACCGTGGTATACCACAGCGGATCTTTCTCAGTTATATACTGGAATTCTGTTCGCAGTCTTTTGTTCGATTATATCCAACAACATGAGTAAGCCTTCGTCCTTATAGCTCGAAACATTGAGCGTTAATTGAGTCCTGCATGTGGCAGACTCGAATTTAACCTTCACAGCCTGACGTATAAGAAACTACTACAGATTGTTGTCTGTGTTAACCAACTAACAGTGGCGACCTCCTGCGAATATGACTAAATAAACTTACCAACATAAGTAAGCAAGTATATTCTTTATTATTCAATTGCTAATCATACTTTGGTGCAGATACATCAAATTAGCAAAACTGAAAGTATGATGGGGTAGAGCGCGATGTGTGATATGCCTCGTGATCGATCGAGTCAAACTGCTACGATCGACTTGGCTCGGCCGACGATCGACTCGATCGATTTTGTCGACCTCTCGTCGACTCGATCGACTTGGCAAATTAACGATCGACTTGGTCGATTTGAACTGTAGTCGCTTGGCCAAAATTGACTAGGGCCTACGATTGTTGCATTCTTATATACCAGTACTGGAATTAGGCCTACTTGTGAATTTCAATTGCACACTCTTCATCAAACTTTCAAACTGTAATTGAACTGGCAGGTAAAATTCAAGCATTATAATGATATCGTTTGTGGTTGACTTGAGCTAATCTCTCAAAAATTCGTACTACACACTCCAGACAACTTTAAACTGCTCAAGATTACTCAAATTAGTTACTACAGTAGTCTGTAGTGCATAGGTTAAGGTTAAACAGAAGAGCGACACAAAGCTTCCCCAGTGTTTGACAATTATTACAACTTTTATTCATTGTCCAAACATTGTAAACATATGTAATCAAGTATATATCCTTTATTAAAAAGCATTAGCAAACGCACAGTGCTGTACAAATTGTAAACATATTTCAATCAAACGTGGTAGATTAGTTTTAATCAAACACACAATATAACCAATTATAATAGAAAGAAGGCATTACGAATCATGTGGGACGTTGGGGGGGGGCGGTCGAAGAGGAGAGGAGTAAAGTAGCTAGACACAGGGAGAGCATAGGTTATTTGTATAGTATCCTAACGAGGAAGCATTTCTGAGACAAGACAGGGTTATACCTTGGCACTAATGGAGCCGTGGGCGCAGAGAATGGAAAGTGAGCTAAATCGGCGGCAACAGAGTGTGTAATACAATGTCATGGCAGTGATTGTGCCAAATACTAGCAAAGAGACTAGCGTCGGCATTATTACAAAGTGAATCAAATGAGGTGATGATGAGGGTAAGTACTCCTGACGCACCAGCCTCCGGACTATATATTCCCTTTAGGGCCTCGCGCTTCTGTCCGCTCTCAAAATCCACCACACGGGCGTGCAATAAAGCATCCTGCCAACTGAAGTGGTGTGCATCACATCAAATACAGTCCTCTGAAAGCCCATGTGACCTCAAAACCCGGAGAGCGTAGAAGAACTGTTTTGCCTTGATGAAAAGGTGTATGATGTGACTATAGAAACCACATTTCTGATTAAGCTCGACACCCAGAATATTAAGAATGTACACCCCAGCGATACCATCTAGAATGGAAGATGGGGGAGTATCAGTGGACCAACGAGGGCGCGTGAACTGTAGGCCTATTTCACTGGTCTTGTTCATATTATTAAAGCTTAGGTTACTTAGGTGTGTCGAGGAATTAAAGTGCTCCAAATCGATCTCAGTGGTAGTGATGTTTGATGCGGGAACTGCAAGGTCACAATCATCGGCATATTTAAAAGTGCAGTTGCTTTTGTTGATTATTTGTAAACCTGCGTTTAGTCTCCAGCTAATCTACGCCCACTGTAAATTCTGTCAACTGTTAGAAGTTCTTCAGTTATGTGCAATCGCTCACAATATGCACAGTTAGTTGTTGAGCAAAAGAAAATTATCGTGTATACAGATGAGTTTGGGCATTTGGTGACGTAGCCGACTAACATAGTTGGTAAATATCTAAGAGTCGAATCAAGTCGAGGAAACAACGATCGACTCTACTTTTCAAAACATTTGATCGACTCGACTTAAAAGTCGATCGAGTCGAAGATTTTTCGACCGACTCGACTTGGCAGAGTTTCGTACAACTTGATCGACTGACTCGATCGAACACGGTGTGTGTGCACGGTGAAGACTTCGCGAAGTTACTTTGGACTGGGTAATGATTTTAAGGACTTGTAGGTTACCTTTAGAACTTTCAAGTGGATGAGCATAGGAATTGTTCTACCAGTGGATTGGTTTAGGAAAGGAAGTGATATGGCTATGCTTGGGCGTTCTGGTGACAGCTCGGACGACTGAATGTTGCATGAGTTGTAGGCTCTTGATTTGGGTGGATGATGGAAAAGGGAATTAATCTGGAGTGAATAAATGAGGTAACGATGGTGCCATAGCAGCAGTTTTAAGTCAAGTATTAGCATAATGCGGAGGAGATCACGAATATGTATGTATGACGCAGGTGCGCGAGAGGTTGAAAAAGTGATTAGAGAATGATACAATGTAGCTGTGGATCAAAGGTAATGCCAAGACTCGCACAGTCGAGTCGGATGTAAAAGCGAGAGATGAAATGTGTGGGAGTGTCTGGTATTAAAAAAATTCTCTATCTGTTCTGGGGGACCAAAGCTAATAAATGTTGTTTAACAAAGTTGAGGCAGATGAGGTTGGAGGGCAGTAATTTAGAGATTAGATTTACCGCATGGATTAAGTGAGGAATGGATGTGGAGAAAGCGCTGCGGGAGAAGAATATTAAGAGATGGGGTCGGCTGGGTAAAGATTGTGGTCAACAGACGAAATTCTTATGAGATGGTTCGGATTGTAGTCACTGCTGAGTAAAGTGGCCGTAGAACTAATCCTTGTGGAACCCTACAAGAGAGTTGGAAGAGCTGTGAACAGCGACTAGTGGCTTTGACAGACAAGTAGTGGAAATATAATTAAGATTGGAAATACCATAAGACATTGTGAGACGCGTTAAAGCAAGAAGACAGCCGAAGAAATAGATCGTGATCTATTTATTTATTTAATCCGGATATTTCTATAGCGCCTCTCGAAGTCAACTACTACTCAGAGGCGCTTCCGACTACAGCATTTGATACTGTGCCGGCATTTTCACGCCGAACGCCACGAGCAATTGCGAGTGAAGGACTTGCCCAAGGTCCGTACACAGCGGCTAGAGTGGGATTCGAACCTGCAACCCTCCGGTCACAAGGCGCCGAACTTACCACTGAGATACCACGCCCTATGGTGTCGATAGCAGCAGAGATATCTAGGAGGCAGAGGCATCAGATTTGTCTATGACTCACAACATAGACCAGTCAATTTTATAGAGATACAAGTTTTTCTGTGGAGTAGTGTTCAGAGAAACCCGATTGTTGGGGGTTGAGAAGTGAGTCACAGTAACTGTTACAGTAAATTTGAGACTGCCACTTGCGGGACTCAATTAACATTCAATGTTTCGAGCTATGAGGATGAAGGTGTCACGACAAATAGTCCACGGACAAATGTTTCACAGACAAATGGTGCACGACAAATCCTTCACGGACAAATAGTTCACGATCAGTTTGCGCTCTATTTTCAACGCTCTTTCAGCTTCTGCTTTGAGCTATATTTTCATAAACTCGGATTGTAGCGGAAATTATTTCGTTTTATTTACACTACCTGAGCGAAAGCATTTTATTAGATGAAACATGCCATAAGAAGATTCAAACTAGAAGCTGGATGATCGATGAAAATATGGCTCAAACTATAAGTTGGGAGATGGTGAAAAGTAGTGAACCATTTGTCGCGAACCATTTACAAGTCCGTCAACCATTTGTCGGTGAACAATTTGTCGTGGAACCGAGAATGAAATATCGAAGGTTTGCTTATGGTGTTGGATATAATCGAACAAAAGGCATTGCGAAAAGATATCGAGTATCTAAGTTAACAAGATCCGCGATCGAGAAGAGTGATTCAACCGGACAAGGACAATGCGTTCGATTAGTTTATATAAAAAGAAAAGACTGGAGATGGGCAGAGAGTTTGAGAGGTTTTTCTTGTCGATGTTAGGTTCCTAGAGAAGGCAGGTTGTAATAGAGTGTTTTAAGGTGGTGGGAATTTTGTGCATATGTGTTATGTATTTGCTTATAGGCCAATCTATTTTTTTATGACAGCTGAATATGAAAAAGTTTCGACGAACTTATTAACAAGGGTGAACATATCTCGTGATTATTCGCAAGGGGTCGCTGCGGCAATTGTTTTCATTCTAGCCAATTCGGTTAAATTCTCCAGTGAATATATATTTTTCATTGCTCTACCAATTGTATATTTAAGCTGAGACACCAAGCTGCAAGATATTGTAATGAAAAGGTCAGAGTCTGGATTTCTTCTCTAGATAAGCCAATAGATTGAGGACTGATTTATTTTTGCCGAATTGAAAGAATGTCTGTTTCACTGGGATCGCGCCTACTTGTGTATATTTTTCTGTTGATCACTGCAGGTTAGTTAATTATTTAAGAATTTTTAGGACAACTTAAATCAACAAAATTAAGTTGTTTGTTTAGTAGAATGTAGCTCGAAATATAGGATTAGTATGTTATAGCCTTCCTAGTAAAGTGGCCTTACTGACTCGTCGTGTAACCTACAGAGACCCTACATTGCCTACAAGTTATTGTACTAATTGTGGGTAAACATATATCAATCAGGAAGGTCAACATTTAAATATAGGTTAATAAAATAGACAAACAGAAATCAATCAATCAATCAATCATTTATATAGCGCTCCTTTCAGGAAGCTACTCAGAGGCGCTCCCAGCCCAACCTCGGCGAAAGAGAAAAGTCTTTAGAGCAGAGAAGAAAGTGGTGGATGAGTTTCGAGGAAGAGGCCGCAGTTCAGAAGGAAGCCAATACCAAATTGTGGGACCAACAACAGAGAAAGCGCGCTGCTGCATAGTAGCGGTTCGTGCGAAAGGAACAGAGAGATCACCACGGGTGGTAGAGCCAAGAGAGCGTTGACCAGGTGGAACAGAGGCACGAAAACAGAGCTCACGCAGATAGAAGGGAGCACAGCCAAGCTGACATTTCCAGATAATGGAGGCTACCCTGTAGACAATGCGTTGCGAAAGTGGTAACCAGTGGAGGACATCTCGCATGTATTCAGAGACATGGTCAAATATAGGAATGCGCCCTATCAAGCGCGTAGTACACGTTCGAGACAGTTCAGACGAGTGAGGGGAAGCCCAATATAGAGGGGGCAGCAGTAGTCAAGTCGACAGGTAATGAACGCATGAACGAGAGTAGCAGCAGATTGGGGAGGGGGGAAGAGAGCTGGAAACAACGCGAAGCTGTCGTAGCTGAAAGTAGCAAGCGCGGCTCAGTTGCGAGATATGGGGAGAGAGGGTGAGTTCTGAATCCAAGATGACACCAAGATCTCTGACGGAGGTGGAAAAGACGATATGGGGGAACTCAGAGGTAAGAGAAGCGTGATCAATCTTAGCAAGCTGCCTAGGGGTGCCCAGCCATATGTATTGAGTCTTAGAGGGATTCAAGCGAAGGCGGTTGGAAGACATCCAGGCAGTCAAAGAGACAGTAGAATGGCACATTAGGCAGACTGCAGCAGCAGCATCAGAAGGAAAACAGTGGGTATAAGCCTGTATGTCGTCAGCATATAAATGGTTGGACAAAGAGCAGGTGGCAAGCAGACGACTGAGATCAGAAGTGAAGATTATATAGAGGAGGGGGCCCAAAACTGATCCCTGAGGAAGGCCAAAACGGACTGGGGTCCAGAGGGACCTGGTAGAACAGTGAACAACCAACGAGGAGCGGTCGGAAAGGTAGGAGGCCAGCCACTCTAGGGGCTTTTCAGATAGACCGAAGGATATAGTCAAGCGATTGAGCAGGATGGCATGGTCGACCGAGTCAAAGGCAGCACTGACATCAAAGAGTGCAAGAAGGGAGACTTGGGAGCGATCAATGGCGCCATAGAAATCAGAGAGAAGGCGAAGGAGAAGAGTTTCCGTAGAATGACCTTTGCGGAAGCCAGATTGATAGGCAGGAAGTACATGTAAGTTATTAGCATCAAGTTATGCCAATAATTGCTGAGCGACTAATTTCTCAATGATTTTAGAAATAAATGAGACGTTCGCAATGGGCCTGAAGTGTGCAGGGTCCGAAGAGTCGAGACCGGCTTGCTTGAGGAGAGGAGTGACGATAGACCTCTTCTGGGAAGCTGGAAGAGTACCGTCGCGGAGCGAGGAGTTGCACAGGAGGGTCAGGAAAGGGAGAAGGACATCGATGTAATCCTGAAGCAAGAAAGGAGGCAGGGGGTCAAGTTCGCAGGATTTCGCTGCAGAAGCCAAGATGATGCTGCGCAGTTCGAGACTGGAGACTTCGTGAAGAGCTGAGAGCCGAGGGTCGGTAGGAGGAAAGTCAGGCGGAGGAGAACCAGCGGTGTCATTGCGGACCGATTGCACTTTAGAATCGAAGTAGTTCGAGAAGTCGGATGCAGTAAAGGATGGATCAAGAGCCGATGGTGGTGATCGATGACGGCCGAGCAGGTCGTTGAAAGTCGACCAAAGCCGCCGTGGGTCACTGGCGTTGGATGATATCCGGCGCTCCCAGTGTTCCTTTTGCTTCTCACTATGACGTCGGTGCATCCTTCGGACAAACTGGATCCATGCTGAATGGTCGGTTGGCGAGTGTGTGCGCTGGTAAACGCGCTCGAAACGACGGGCCTGACGCCGTAGAGAATGACATTCAGCGTCGAACCACGGGGAGAGAGGGTGACGGCGATGTCTGACCGGACGGGATGGAAGAAGACGGTCAATGATGGTTGTCATAGAGCTCTCAGAAATATCACGAGGTCACGAAGTCATTCATGAGGTACACTTTTTGTTACGCTCCTCTCATTGGCTGCTTCGAACTAATGAGTAATCAGGGCCAATGACGTCACTGTTTACAAATAACGACATTCCAACGGACGTTTGTTTAAAGCTTAATTCAACGTTACTTTACAGGGTGGGCCAGCATAAATGAATCGACTTTGCATGCATACATAACTCCGCCAACATTTGTAACTTATTTATACTTAGGGGCCATTCATATATTACGTACGCAAAATTCCGGAAAATTGGACCCTCCCTGTTCACAGGCGTACTTTTTTCCACCCCCACCTGCGTACGTACAGTTGACGCATGCCCCCCCCCCCCAAGACCAGCTGCAGAATGTGTCAGTTACACAGGTCCAGGTAGCGATTGTCTGCACTTGAGGCCAGATTGAAGGATGAGTAATCCATGGACCCACTGTTGAGTTGTGTTATAGTTTAATAATAGCCTGCAGACATAAGGTGGCATACCAGTGACACCTCTCTCACAGTCCTACTTCCTCTGGTAGTATCAGATAGCTGGACTGACTGAACTCTAGCTCACTTGAAGGCCAATCAATTTGAGTACATACATTATCAGTTGACCCCTTCCTCCCCATTCGCAATCGTACGCAAGCACATGCATTTCGGTTACCCTCCCTCCCCCATGCGTGCGTAATATATGCATGGCCCCATTTTATTTGAGAAGAGTCGATGTTGTAGAAAATGGAATTACAGTAATCAAGTTTGGAATGGACAACTGAGGTGGCTATTGTGCAGGCGGTCTTGTAATCAAGTAGTATGCGCAGTCGACGAAGGTCGCGAATGTGCATGTAGCAGGTGCGGGATAGCTGGGTGATATGGTCGTCAAAGGTGAGTTTTTCATCAAAGATAATTCCAAGATTGCGGACAGGAGAAGAGTAACATACAGGGAAGTATATTATGTTGGCGATAGGTCGGAAGGATAGGTTACTTTGCTTAGTTGCCCACGGAGGCCAATGATGATAAATTTTGTTTTTGAAGGGTTTAAGCATAAGAGGTTGGCGGTCATCCAGGCTGTTATCTGGGCTATGATGTTTCGTAGATGATTTCGTGCATCTGGAAGGGAGCGAGGAAAGAAAGATATAAATAGTTGGGTATCGTCAGCATAGAGGTGATGATCGACAGAGGATGATTAACCCATATGTGGCTAGCGTCAGTTTAAACTTACACGCAGAAAATGGCGGTTTTTAGGCAGTATCGTTACATTTTCAATTCTTACTTATTTTAGGTTAAACTCTAGTGCTTGTGTGAATATCTATGCAGATTTATTTCAGTTGATCTGTGTTTTGCGTGCGCGGCACGAATATTTTGATCTCGGTCATCTGACAGTTTTTAATATGCAGCGTTCAACAAAGAAAACGTAAGAGACACTAAATGATATTTTACTACTTTGTTAATAAAAAACTTCGCTACAAGCCTCCCAGAGGTAGTGATAGTGATTATTTAAAAAACTAATTTTTATATTGAACAATATCCGAAATTTCGTGCCGTCAGTTTAAACTGACGCCAGCCACAGCAGGGTTGGCTTTTTTCCAGCCATGGCGTCCTTAGTCTTGGGTTTTTTCCAGCCACGTCTGTCTGAGGAGCATTAAAACGTATTATATTTACCCCGACGGTGAAATTACATTACGAAACATCAAAAGTAGGGCATAATATATTAATTATATACTCTAACAGTAGCAGTATTTGCTGTAGGTACAAGCTGCATGAAGTCCTTCAAATGTTGGAGGATTCGGGCGACGAAAGTCTTCTGGGTGCTGACATCTCAATACTTCCTCCTGCCAACATTGGTACCGGTAACGAAACAGAATCTGATGCGGATTCTGGCGATGAGTTTGTTGCCAGTGGAGACCCGAACAACCTCAACGCAATCAACTTTTAGCAGTAACATGCGTCCGAGTGCAAAGACCGGATGGATATGTTATACTTGGTCTGGAGGAAGAATCGGATTGTAGTGATAGTGCTGAAGTCAATCCGCCTGCTGGACCTCTTTTTGAAAAGAAGTTAAAAAGGAATGTGAAAGGAATGTGAAAAGCCTTGAAGCAACCTGGATGCAAGCCAACATTCCACTTCTCACAGATGTGCCTTTGCACCCGGGTGCAACGCCTCGTCGTTGCGAACCTTGAATGATCCAGTGACCAGTAACGTCGGTGCGGACTTCGTGGTGGACATGACGATCAGCAGGAATTCGAGCAGGAGGAAAAGCCGCTCCACAGCCTTTTTGAGGCAACAAGGTTTGCATATAAACTTGAACAATTTCTCGGTGGAACGAAAGCAAATCATGCTCCGGAACTCCAGAAATGTTCTCTTGCAGATGATACAGCTGGAAAGCATTTTGAACTGCCAAATCGACGCAAAATCTAAAGATGGGCCAATACAATTTTTTCGAGCGATGTTCTATCATGTAGCAAGACAGGTTTTGATCGAGACGATCAACGCCACCCATGCCATGGTTGTAGAGCTGGACTACTTCAGGTTGGGGATGTCAATTCTTTGCTTGTGTGCTCTGGAAAATCTCTTTGCTTTCTGGATTGTCTCAATTCCCGCATATGTTGAGGCAACCGTAACAACCTTGTTGTCAGTCCAGCGAACCACTCAGACTGCCGCTTTGCGGTCTAATACCACATCGTAAGAACCATGAGGCTTTTTCTTCATATCTTCAATGCTTTGCCAGGGAGCTCCTTCATTGCGGTTGGGGAGGAGAATGCCGGCTGCATCCGTGCCTTTGTCTGCAAGTAAACGCAACAATCGGGGGCTGGTGAACAGGTTATGAAAGATAATGTGATATGAACCACCAGGAAGTATTGGTAGATCTTCTACTGAGCCACCGAGACCGAGGTCTTTGTCAGTCGTACCAGCACCTTGGTATGGAAAGAACTTCATGATGTAGCCCAGACGCGTAGCTAACACCCACATCTTGTAGCCACCCACATCTTGTAGCCAAACTTGAAGGCGTGCCGTGAATGTACTTGCTTGGCACCATGGCGACCATAATAGGGCACCATGCTTTCATCAACACTAAGTGTCTGTTCCGGTTGAAAGTTGGCGAGGTATGCAGCATTGATGAGATCCAACAGAGGGCGGACTTTTGAAAATTGTCCTTTGGATCCAAGGCGTTGTTGTTGGCAAAGTGAATATTGCTCATGATGGAACTGAACCGGTTTCAAGTCATTACTCCAGATACCATCGTGTTGTGAACATCACCACTGGCTTCCCAATACATTGGGCAGCGGGGTAAAGGAGCATATCCGCTGATTAGAAGTATGGATATAAATAGCTTGAGTGTTTGAACGTCTAAATCAAAGTTCACTTGGTCCTGTTGAGCAGCATACTCATTGCCTTCTATGCAAATGTGATTCATTAGCTAAGGTGTGAAGAACAATTCAAATAATGTTGTTGGTGACAGGTCCATCGTCGACTTTGGAGGGGGATTCTCCATGGAAATTTTACCTTTCCATCTGCCTCTTTTAAATCTCCTATACTCCAGGTCGGTTTATAGGCAGCAGATTTACCCTTGAACAACGGACCATGAGGTGGATTCTCTTCACCATTGTTAACTGAGACGGAATCAGTGGTCTTAGTAGGGGTAGTAAGTTTGAGGTTAGATTTTCTGTTTGAACCCTTTGCAGCTGGTGGTCCAGTAGGTGGATTTTCTTGTGCATCCTCAGCTGAGAAGTTTGCCAGTAATTTTGTTCACTTACATAAACGATGAAACACAACTGAAGAAAATACTCTTCATTGTGTTTAATCGTTTATTGTCAATATGCTCATCAATAAGTTGTTGCACTAAAGATGCTAAGTAATATTAACTGAGCATGGTAGCAAATGGCATACATTATCTGATCTTATTCTGAAACGGTGTTGAATGTTTGCTAAAGCTGGAATCTAATCATTTAGTTTTAATTTGGACTATGTCTTTGGTGTAGTAGGCACTTGTATATAACTGTCAGAACATTTATAATGCATAATATTATAGGCCTAATACGCATTAACTCAGGCTTACAGGCTGCTGCTCGCCTCATAGGGGCATCATGAAGTTTGCCCACATCTCTTCTTACATCCGGGACTTCCTTCACTGGCTTCCCATTCACCAATGCATCCAATTTAAGGCCCTTTCCCCTTTCCCTCATGCGTAACTGTCTTTTTGGCTCAGCGCTGCTGTATCTCAGGGCTTGCTGCACCCCGGTTTCCAGTTTGCCTGGTCGGGCCTTTCTCCGGTCATCTGCCCGTGGCCACTTGGTAGTTCCTTGGATGCGCACTGCTACTTAGGGGGACGCGGTGGTGTAGTGGTGTAGGTCGGTGCCTTGTAACCGCTGGGTCGCAGGTTCGA
Source organism: Allolobophora icterica (assembly GCA_963556255.1). Lineage (NCBI taxonomy): Eukaryota > Metazoa > Annelida > Clitellata > Crassiclitellata > Lumbricidae > Allolobophora > Allolobophora icterica. The sequence goes on along the minus strand of OY744613.1, from coordinate 47,569,827 downwards.
ATCCACCTCAAGCCACTGCGTAGCGACCCAAGTGCTTCTGAATCGTTGCTTCGATCAAATCGACTGTCTACGAAATACGGCACTCTAATCTCTAGTATTTATTTATTTATTTACTGCCCAGTCTCGTAGTTTTGCGGTTGTGGGCCCTTCCAGCTGGAACAGCCTCTCCCAGGCCATTAGGCATGTCTTCCTCTCTCTCATGTCCAGTTTCGCAAGCGCCTGAAAACAGTCCTGTCAGTGAACACACTGACCTGCATCGGGAGCGCCTCTGATTTTTGAGTGGCGCTATATAAATTCTCGATTACAAATTACAAGTCGGTGTCAACATGTGACTAATACAAGCAATGTTAAAATGTAAACTGTTTTCAATTCAGTGCTCGAAATGGACCGGAACGCACCGGAACGCCGTTCCGGTTCGTCAGCGTTCCGTTCCGGTTCGTCAAATGAATTATTGTGGAAAATACTATGAAATGAACGTGAATGCTCCCATATCTTTGACTAGCGTTCCGTTTCCTAAAATTTTCCATTTCGAGCACTGGTTTTCATAACATTTCATAAAGTAATTTAATTGTTCAGAGTGAATAAAATGTGCTTCTGTTTAGTAGTCAAGGTTCGTGGATGTACCCTGATGTGGCTAGCGTCAGTTTAAACTGACAGTCACTTTTTTTACTACAACTTCTAATGTGTGCCAAAATTTGTGAAAATCTTGCTGATTACAGTGGTTTTGGGTCTAGGCAAGCATAAATATGTGAAAGAAACCATTAATTTCTGTCATGGGTTGATATGGGTTAAATGAGTTTGCTGAGTGGGGAGGTGTAAAGAATGAACAGCAGAGGACCGAGGACAGAACCTTGAGGAACGCCGCACGTGAGGGTGTGCGGATTAGAGAAGTGACCAGCGGCATTAACGGTGAGAGAACGTGAGGAAAGAAAAGGCTTGATCCACAATAAGGCAGTAATAGAAATTCAGAATGCAGAGGCAAGGCGTTTAATAAGGATAGCGTGGTCAGTTGTGTCAAAGGCTGCAGAGATGTCCAAAAGACACAGACAAGAGACTTGTTGACGACCTATCGCCATGACAAGTTTGCTGTATAGCGAGGTGAAAACTATTTCAGTGGAGTGATGTTTGGAGTAGGCAGATTGAATTGGGTTTAAGAGATTGTTCGAGGTAAGATAGCTGTTGAGAGGAGAGAGGACAACCCGTTCTGAGAGTTTAGATAGGAAAGACAGATTTGATATTGGACGGTAGTTGGAGAGAAGTTCCTTGTCTAGGGATGGTTTTTTGAGAAGTAGTTTAACAACTGAGTTTTGAAAAGCACAGGAAACGTACCTGGTCTATAGAGACAGTTTGATGATCTTGGTTATAGTAGGAACAAGAAGAGTTGCACAGTCTTTGAGTAAGAATGTTGGGATTTGGTCAAGATCGCACTGCTTGTTTTGCGAGGCTTGAATGAGGGTAGAGTTCCGGCTAAAGGAGACTACATATTGGAAATCGCTGATTGATCTTGAAAAGAGAAATCCACGCCGGATCTGGGCGACAATTGCAGACGTACTCGGTCGTTCTACTGCCTCCGGCTCTTCGTTTCAGACTCCTTTGACAGCGAACGATAACCTAAACTTCGTCCAGGCCAGGATCGATTCTACTCGCAAATCCACGAAAAATGCACCACCTCCGTCGTTCACTTCTACTGCAGCTATCCTTTCATCATGGAAATCTCTTGAACCACCTGCCATCCGTTAGCTGACACTGGATTCTTCCTTTCTAGTTGAGGACTTTGTACATGAATTCACTCCATTTTTCGCATTACTGTGTAATTCTTATCTGGCTCAAGGTTGTGTCCCGGTACTGCACTGTAATAGAATCCCGTAAATATGAGTGGGATTTTATCCGTATTATTGCGGAGATTCCGCCGTGTACATGAAAAGGGTTGAATTCCCGTTATCAGATCCTCGATAACGAGAAATCATCTGCTTTTGGGACCTTTGCTCACAGAATACAATTGTATATTAGTGTATCAAAAATGTAGTTCCCGCACAACACTGATAAACATCGACTTTAAAGTTGCAAAAATATTTATAAAAGGCAATTAAACGTATTTGCATTTATTTAGTATTGTTTATAAGTGAACATATGCGTGGAAAAAACAAACAACAAGTTCGTAACGTTATTAAAAACCGCTTTACTTCGAAACGAATGCGGGCTATTATAATACATCAAACACGCAAGAGCGTTAACGAGAATGAGCCCTCTACCGAAAGCTTATCACATATTTCAGGTCATCGAAAACGCCACCTGCCGACCGCAAAAATGATTGACCAACAATACCGAAGGATTATTCATCAGATTCCTCGAGAATGGGCGGAGTTTACCAACGTTACCAAATAATCCATCACAAATACAAACTCATAAATTGACATGCAGTCACACAGAGAAATAAACTGAATCCAATCAGAGTTACAGACATATAGGCAGATAATATAATGTGTTTTAATATAGCTTATAACAGATCCTTGTAACATTGTTGTTCTTTAGCTCACATGGTAGAGGGACTGGTCAATATTGTAGTAGGCCTAGTCAGTAACATTGAGGGTTCAAATCCCGGTAGCATTTAATTTTTTCTACGGTGTTTAACTTAATTATGCACTGCAGCCAAACTTATTTACAGTATCAAATGCATTATTTCTTTCTAGGCGGATTTTTTAAACAAGGACGCTTATTTTTGAACGGCAACGGTGACCGACTCAGCTGAGCAAGTAAAAATCTAAATTTGAACACCGTGAGAAGCAAAGCTATTATTGGACATGGGACGGGGAGCGATTGCCTTTCAATGGGACGAAAGGAACCTCCTCGTGTATCACCTGTCCATCTCATAATAACCGAATTCCTGCCTGCATCTTGAAGTGCCTTCCTCCATTTTAGGACTATGCCATGTGCCTGCAGACAAAGCAACGCTCTTGACCACCATTTTGTTTCCACCTTCCGCCAACAGGATTTAGCATACAACCCCCAGAATTTTTCAACAGATTGGCCTCGTATTCTGAAAATGCACATGGAAATTGCAACAAGAGAATCACAAGAGGAGTATCGTACACCTAATCGTAATCTCCAAATTTACAAAGTGCTACTTTAAAGCATGGTGAAAGAGATAGCGCAAAGTAACAGCTTGTTCACGAGTGCATGAATACCAAATTTCATGAATATTCATCGCGATTCTGGCTCTAGCCACGCGTACGATAGGTCACGTGGCAGACAGCGGATGTAAGTAAGTAGCCTGTATTTGCATCTGACATATTTATATAGCGCATACTTTATGTAACCTTTTCGGCCATTTATGAGGTATAAGTCATAAAAAACATAAAATAACAAGGGTTTTAAGTGGTTCAGAAGACGTTTAGTCTGTGTTAGAACCACTGCAAATTAATCTCGAACGCTCAATAGCCCAATTTCCCTAGCTTCTTCTTAAAAGCTGTGATAGTGTCCACTGAGACAGTACTATCATCCAAACCATTCCACAAGTCAACAACTCTTGCACTGAAAAATGTCTGCCCTAAAGTTCCTTTTGGCCTCTTAAATAATTTATACCTGTGCCCCCGAGTTGCCTTGTTTGGTGCTAATTCAAAGAACGTCTCCCACTGCAGTGCTTCCTTTCCAGTGATAATCTTATGAGCTTCGATTAGATCTCCTCTGCTCCTCCTTCTGTCCAGCGTTGTTATTCCGCAATGTCCCGGCATCTTAAATTAAGAAACATCAACACTTGTAACACTATCACTGAAAGCATATTATTAAGATGTCTGAAAGATAAACACTAAAATGCTGTACCTCAGCTTGTTGTTTAATCCATGAATTAATAGCAGATATTGTATAGTGTCAGTAATCAACTGTGTTCGACAATTCTCGATTGTTCGCCCTGTCAAAGAAATACCCATTCCAATTATGACTCTATCGCCAGTATGGCAAGGATGGCACAGGCAACTGAAGCCAGCTTTGGCTACATAGTCGAATTCTTATTTAAGTAGGCCATTATATCATCCAACAATTGTGAATATGAAAAGTAAGCGTCAAACTCAGTGTCAATGTTATTATCAACTTTTGCTGTGAACAAGTCTCCAAAAATGAGTTGCTTTCTGTTGGCTATTTTTTGGTTCCATGCTTGAAGCATCGACACACTGAATTAGCGTGCTTCATCAGTTACTTTTCAAGTTTTCAGATGCTTACATTTGCCAATTTTAGTCGTTATGATTATCAGTCACTAAATCCTCATTCTATAGCAAGTTATATAAGAGATGCATATGAAGACGAAGTACAGAAATACCTTTCTTTTCTGTTGGGTATTCGATTCCTGGATGTCTCGATTGCATTTAGCAGATCCAGCGGCATGCAACTCTTCATTTCAAAGACCTCAGTTTTTTCAAAATAAGGCCAAATACTGATTGAACCACTGCAATTTGTAAACGAAACTCTTCAATTTTTTCTAGTTAGCTTTGCAACATCGCAATTTTCCATTTTCGACCGTAAACTTGCAATACAAAGCAAACACGAAAATAAAGTACTGAGAGCAAATACTATACAACGACTATTTTGCCATGGAGATGGACCACAGATAATATATTTAAGGAGGCAACATGTCTCAAGTCGCTATGTTAATAAGTAAGACGATTTAACTGAACGCTGATATGAATTAAAGAATAAATCAAATGAATAAATTATATTTATGAACTCTGTTACCATTACTGCGGTAATACCGCCAATTCTTTACCCATCTCCACGGTAATAACGTACAAAGATTTTAAAAAATCGCGCTTTTACCGCAGCTTTTACATTCTGCGCCATTACAGCGGTAACCGTTTCCGTGTCATTCTGCGGTGCTATCTAAAAATGATACCGTATTTATTTTGTATTATACTAGACAAAGCATCTTTTCAAGATTTGGGTTTGAATCTGAATTTGAACAGGACCCATTTCGTCCTTTACTGAACCAAACCCTAGAAAACAACTTTACATTGTTTTACAGTGGCTCCTCGTCCATATTCGCACTAAAAACACTTAAAAATCACGGCGCATCTCTAGATTCTCTTCACGTGATAACCAATGCAACCATTATAGCAAGAACAATGTATGCTTCTCCTGCCTGGTGGAGCCTAGCTGACGAAAAAGACAAATCTCGCCTGGAACGCCTAATGCAGAGTTTTTCAAACTGTGGTCCGCGGACCCCTGGGGGTCCGCGAAGGATATGGCGGGGATCCGCGAGAGTGTTCTGAAAATAATGTGATGCTTAACACTGCATGGTTTTAGCATTAACAGCCTGTGTTTTCAAATTCATACGCTACTTATAGTATCCCTGTAACTGTATGATCCACAAGGATCCAATTGGGTATTCGATCACACCAGTTTTGTGATGCTGCTGATAGTTATTCTTTGCGTACTAGGGCCTACAGTGGCGTAAATAAGATGCAGGCTTAATATAATATGGTCACGTTACATTTCTAGCCTAATAAAACGTGTGTTTTAATAAAATTTACTACCGTAAAACTTTGGCCTTTTTTGAACTTGTTTTAATAATAAAACGATAATGTGACTGAATATGGTTGGCTTAACAATTAGATTAGATGTGCATAGGGTTAAAGAGAAAACGTATAAAGCAAACTTTTTTGGGTAATAACAGTTGAACAATTTTTTTAAAACTTTTGGGGTGGGCCAAAGTCACCTCATCAGGTGGGGTGACTTTGTCACCCAATAGTTTTTCAGTTATTAGACAAAGTAAACCTGTTACTGGGGTCACTTTGGCCCGAAGAATATGTTTAAAAAATATCTAAACTTAAAACTAACACTAAGTGACAATGGTACCATACCGGTACTGGCATGACTAGAACGAATTGGTACCGTATGCACCGACCAGTCAAAATATCCTGAAAAGTGAAATTTTAGCAAATACATTAATTAATTTAAAAAAAACATTATATAAACATCGCTAGTACTTTAGAATATGGCCAAAGTGAAATTTGAGCAAATACATTCATTTTAAAATAGAAATTATATAAATATCACCAGGAGTACCGTACTTTAAAATGTGGGTCAAAGTGAACCTATACTGTGGTCAAAGTCACCCCAAAAACTTGGCTTGCATTTGTAAAGTACTTATTGGTGACATCGTGGAGCAAACGCTGCGCCATACACGTGCCACTACAATGTACATTGAAAAGTGTTATTATCACCCACGGTATTATTAACGGTCTTTCTCACCGAAAAATAAGTTTGCACAAATGTCATCTTCAAAATTTAACTTCTTTTAGGCTTACAAACATTTCGGGAAAATTTCAACAAATTTTACAATGAAATAAACGAAATTTTTTTTAAAATAATCGCTACATGTTTACTGATTGTTATTCGTAAATAAAGTCGAAATCACGTGATAACTACGGAAGGTCAGAAGGTTACAAACTAATTTTTCAATTTGGGCCAAAGTCACCCCGTTTTACGGTATATAATTTCTGCTAATCGACTGCTAATCATTTCTGTACCTAATGTAAGCGCGATGTATTTGAAGCCTTCATCAGAAGTAGGCCTACAACTAGATTAAATTTAAAAAGTTTAAGATATTCACAAAACAATCTTTGAAAGTCTACAAGTGTTTCATTTAGAAAATCAACACTGACTCTGAGTCTGGTTGCTGAAGCTCTAGCTAGGACTCCAGTTGTTTTTACATAAACGCTATATTTTCTTCTCATTGTAACTCTGGACTGACTTGGGTTTTCTGAAAAAACATACTTGCTCTATAGTCTATAGCATTAAGTATTACAGGACACAGTTAGCTAAAAAAAAATGTAAAAAATGGACTCTAGTGGTTCCTCCAGTGAAGGCTTCATTTGCAATATGCTGGTCTATTTCCTGATTGTTTCCTCTGGACTTGTAGAATTAGAAATTTGTGGACTTCGCCTGATTTTAGCCTTTAAATGATTGATAATACAGAAATTTGCAAAGCATATCCCTATTTCGTTCACGTTCGCTGTTATATGCTAACTATATATAGGCTAATTTTGCTGTTTGTATTATAGATAACTTTCTGAAACGTAAGAAAACAGTGCTTAGGCCTATCCAAAATAGCACCAATTATGAACAGTTTTTGCAAAGCAAAGCAAGCACATCCCTCTCGCTGACATTACTGGTTTTTGGCGAAACCGATGTTATTCATTTCTTTTAAAAATGACTGTTCCATAGTTATTGCAGGGAGTAATTAACAATTTATTTAGTGTTACCTTTTATGTTATAGTAGTCCTCAGCGTCATAAATAAGCAAGCGTGTATTGTGGAAATAGTCTGTCTGCCTGTTATTTTTATTAAATTTTAAGTGATAGGGGCCTACATTTTGCTTTGTAAATACTGGGGTCCGCGAGCTATGCCTAGAAAAAATAGGGGTCCCTGGTCCAAAAAGTTTGAAAACCTCTGGCCTAATGAACAAACTTAAACGATCCGGCTATATTCACGCTAATTCTCCCTCTATCGCAGAGCTTGCAAACAAAGCCGAAACTGCATTATTTAAAGCTGTCCTGTGTATTGAAAACCATTCACTAAGATGCCTCTTCCCTAACCATCATTTAACTCCCTATTTTCTTAGAGACAGACCTCATAACTTTAACCTCCCTGATAAAGACTCACGAAACTTTATTTCTCGTATGTTATTTGCCAACTCATACTAAGCTATTTTTTTCATGTACACCTACAGCGTTTTGCCTGTTGTTCTACGTAATAAGCGAATATAAACATAAACATAAACATACTTATTACTTGGTGCTTGACAACTGCTTCTGTGCTACCATTAAAACTATGCTTATAGTATATTTTGACTCATCCTGATATTATTTCGAATGTGTTTATAGGATGTTGTGGATCGACACGAAATGCAGGAGAAGGGGCTTAATCATCCTCATATCGCATGTGGTGGTAGGTTCTACACTGTTAATAGACTTAGGCCTATGTGATTTTGCTGTCACAATCAGTTTTCGTGCTTGCAGATTCTCATGCACGAAAATTATAATTAGCAACTTCTGTAGCACCAGCGTCTAATGCAGAAACCACAAAAGAAGGCCGCAGTACCCAATAAGTCAGTAAGTTAACTGGACAAGCCAACAGAACGGGATGTCGTGAATCGAGAGTGAAGTGGTGCAAGAGAAAAAAGCAGAACGAACACAAACAGGAATACGGCTCCAAACGTAAGATCAAACCCTAAAAGAGGCAAGGTCAAGGTTAGACCACCTGGAAATGTCGCCCTCTGCACAAATGATTGCAGGGCTGAGTTCGAATCTCTTCTGTGAAGATCTATGTAAGTAAGTATGTCTTAATACAGGATCCGACTGCTAACACAAATTTCTTAGTAATTTTCATTTATTTCGTACCTAAAGTGTTTATTATACATCCACTCCGTTACTGCATTTTTGCAATGATTATGAATAAATTTAATTAAAATAATATTTTTAAATATAATGTTTATAAGCTATACAATGAGTGTACCGACGATTGATGTGGACGCATGAGAGATAATATATTTACCGTGGTGATACAGCATTTATCCACTCGTTATTATAAGTCTTGTTATCCTCGAGACCAACAAGGTCTTGGACTCGAGTGCACTCGAGTTCGTTTCTAAAAGTCTTGGACTTGGTCTTGAGACCAAAAGTCTTGGTCTTGGTCTTGATCTTGAGGTTTAAAGTCTTGGTCTTGGTGTTGATGTTCAAAGTCTTGGTCTTGGTTTCGCAAGACCAAGACCAATACTCGGGTGTGAATATGAACAGTCATTTAACAAAACTCAAGAATTAAAAAATTTATTAGTCCTGCTTGCGTCATACGATCAATATCTATGGACAGATACAAGTCTTGTTGGTCAGGAAAATTCATTGGCAGCAGCAACAGTTTTACTGTGTCAGACGATATGGTAAACCATGGGAGGATTTTAAAAAGACATTTACATCCAGTGCTTGAAAAGTGACTGTGTGTGCCAGCGACTTCAGCACCTGTATAACGTATATTTTCACATGGTGCAATTTTAATGAAGCCAACCAGGCACTTCCTGGTCAGAAAATTATGAGCGAATTGGTTTTTATAACATACAAAAGACAGTTGGAATAACATTTTGTATGAAGGAATTTTGTAAATACGAATTCGGAATTCTCTGCAGTCTGTATTTAAAGTTGATTTGCTTGAATAAAATAAAAGACTCGTGTTTTCATTAAAACAGCGAGTATTCCGACTTGACAAATTTTTAGTAAGGAATAGAAGTCTTGACCTGATTGTGATTTCTTGGGTCTTGGTCTTGGTCTTGAGTTTCAAAGTCTTGTCTTGGTCTTGGTATCGAGGTTCAAAGTCTTGGTCTTGGTCTTGAGGTTCAAAGTCTTGGTCTTGAGGTAAAGGTCTTGACAACAAGACTGGTTATTGTAAATGTTACCCTTGAGGTACTAAAATTTATTCCACTGTCTGGGTAAGTCGTCTACTTAAATTATCATTTCTAATATAATTTATTTAACAATATATGACATTTTAAATAAATTTTTGTTTCGGCAGACTGTTTTTTAAAGTTCACTTTTCACATTCTGTGCTCAATTCTCGACAGGTAGTAACGGAGCGGACTTATTGTATGGTAATTTTTATGTAATTTTGATGTTATGAGCAGATTTTTAACACATCATAAATATTTTAATGTTTTCTGTTTATTTGATCACTGGGAATGATTGGCTGATTTTTATTTTGTTATTTGACTAAAAAATACATTCAACTTTACATTGATTAGGTCCCTTATTTTTATTTCCGTAATGGAGTGGAATTTCTTAATAAAATTAAAAATGTGATGGAGTTAAATAATCATTTGTATTGTAATTTCTTTTATATTTATTTTTATAAATATTAATGATAAAACTAGGCAACAGGAAGCTGTCTACTATATATACATAGCTCATATGTGTTTGGTAACGGAGGAGTAACGGAGTGGAAAATATTTTAGTAGGGTCTATTTTTACAGTGATTATACCGCATTCAAAGCATCAGTGTTTGAAAGGCGCCCTAGCCATGATGCTCTGTGGTTAATTGTGATAATGTTTTTTTTCTTTTCCAGTGCACTTGCGGATATAAATCCAGCACGAGGAACGAAAAGTTGCAAACCGAAGAGTGCAGTCCTGCGTCTTTTAACAGAACTGCTGACAATTACTGAAAATCCTGTAGCTTGAACTTTCAGCATTTGACTTGATTTCTATTGTATAGCGATGCTGACTTGAATTATACCTGCAGCATTGTGATAATGGCCCTGTAGAAGTCATAAATTAGATAGTGCAATATTATCCGAAATTTTTATATTTACGTATATTTCTTCTTTACTTTTCTTCATAGTAATACCGGCTTTATAGTCAGTAGTGCGAGTTTGAGAATTGTCTGTTATGATGTTTAAATAAATTATATGCTTCAACCTCTGTTCATGTCAGCACTTGTGCTTTATCATATATGCATGGCAAATTAAAATTTAATTTTTAAGCTCCTATAGCCTATATATAGCCTGTTGTGTACAAACAGATCGTAACGAAAAATATTACTCCTGTAATGAAATAGGTGGTATGCACTTCGCATGTCCACTGTGATCCGCATTTAATGAACCCCAAATTCATCTAAATATACAAGCTACCATTAATTAGCGTTCACAGGCATATGTTTGATATTTCAAACTGAACTACATCGTCATACAGTGATGTTATGGTGTAAATCTAAACATTTGTTTCGTATAATGTATTTAAAACTTATGGTGATGAGCCATTGACTCCAAGTCTTTTGTTAGTCAGATAAATAGCTGTTATTGAAAGGTCTGCAACAGTAAAAATAAGGAAAATATCCAAGAAGCATTTCATTGTAAAAATGAGAAAATAAAATTCTAATAAAAAGCAATTAATAAACAATGAGAAGGCAAAAATGAGCCATTAATAAACGGCCACCCTCCGTTAGAAGAAGATAAATAAAACGTAAATTCAAGTCAATTCACCGTAAATATAGGACAATTAACCCGTTAATAAAAGGACATTTGCCGTAAAATAACGGCAAAACGCCCTAAAATTTAAGAAAATCCCCGCTAAAAAAAACTGATATTAATCGTAAAATTACGCCTAATTCCCGCATAAAAACGGGATATATACACGTAAAGAATACGAATAATCGCCGTAAAAATAGGAGAATTCTCCGTTAAATAAACGGGGATTTCACGTAAAATGCTCGTAAATTGAAGGCATTTTCTCGTTAAAATACGTCGAATTGCCGTATAATTAACGGAAAATCTCCGTAAATACACGATGATTCGCCGTAAAAATAGGAGAATTCTCCGTTAAATAAACGGGGATTTCACGTAAAATGCTCGTAAATTGAAGGCATTTTATCGTTAAAATACGTTGAATTGCCGTATAATTAACGGGAAATCTCCGTTAATACACGATGATTCGCCGTAAAAAGAGGGAAAATCGCCGTAAAATAAAACGGGGAATTATCCGTAAAATAGAGGGTGGCCCGTGATTCAAAAAACGGGAGGCCCGTCATTTAACGGGAAAAGATCTGGCAACGCGGTTGACGGGCATTTGACCCGTTTTTTTACGGGAATTTTATTACAGTGTGCAAATAGGGATTGGCTTCCCTTCCATTAAGCACCAAGGCCTTGATCCTAACTCTCTTTCAAACTATCGTCCTATCTCAAACCTCTATTTCCTTTCAAAACTTCTGGGAAAATGTGTCTCCTTTCAACTGATCTATTACCTTAACTCTAACTCTGCCTAAAGTAAGTAAATTAATGTAAATTAGGTAAATAAAATAATGGTCTGGCTCCAGTTCCGTCTATCGTTTTTGAGTTTAACTTAAACTCATCGACCGACGACCGACGGTGCGACGCCTTCGGCTAGGCGAGCGATTAACCGCTCGCCCGTACCTTTGCAAGACGAGCGACCAAGGGAGCGATCGATCGCTCGCCTCAAGTGAGAAGCTCTGGTTATACTCCGCTTAGATGTATGTGCACCAAAGTGCGGTTATGCAGTTGGTACAATAAAAAATATACCTACTTACTTACTTAACTCATAAATTATTTGTGTCATTTTTAATTCTGTTGATTAGCTTAATTAATGTTTAGTTAAATCGATTTTAAACTGCAGAAAAGTTATTGATATATTGATACTGTGATACGCTTGTGCAATCAAGCTTCATGAATATCAAATTGGTACCCGCTGATTCGATTCGAGATTCGATTCGAGATTCGATTCGAATTCGAATCTTTACCCCCGATTCGATTCGAAATTCGATTCGACTGAAAATTTGTGATTCACAGGTCCCTACCCTCGTAGTATGTCGCTAAGTTAGTCATATTAATCATACTTAGGGTGTTGGGGTCCATATGGACCCAATGTTAAAACTGTGACGTTCGTCGCTCGAGATCAACTAACCCTTCATCAGACGTGGTACCAATTTGTGTCGGTCTTACCCGAGACGCTGCTTCGTCGTCGGGCTGGGTTCGGCTCCAGCCAACTGACCTTCTGGAGTCGCCCGGGTCACTATCCTGTCTACTTCTGCTGTAGACGAGCGGTTCCCTGTCTCCGCTCTCAGTGCCCATTTCTCCAAGAGGAGGTCCCGAGGGTATCGCTTGTTTGCGAACAGTGTCGCTGTCAAGCTCCATCTCACTTTCGGACTCTGCCACTGCCGCGGTCGCCGGGTGGGCAACGTCCTCGTCCTCAGGATGGCCGTCCTTTAGAACAGGGTTCGCTCTCTTGCCGGCAGGAGTCCTCAGCTTCCTGTGAGATCTCTTAGTCAAAGACTTCCTCTTTTTCTCCACCTTAACCGAACCCTCACGTACCATTCTGCATCTCATGACTCTCGAGTTATCGTCAATAGGGGAAAACTCTGAACGTTCTCCTGTCCGAGAGGACAAGGTGTACATCTGACGAGTCGTCACGTCGTGCCGTCTCAAACACGCGAACATCTTGCGATAATATATATACGTGTAATATTAACGCGGTATACTGGTCTCACGACACTCTCTTCTGATAGGACAGGTTCTAGGTCTAAAACCTCCCTAACCGCACGCAGAACTGTGTTCCGACCGGCGCACGAGGTGGGCCCTACTTCGCACTTCGGTCAGTTCTCGGAACTACGTGTTTCGATCACCAAGTTATTTGCTCTGAATAACGATTGGTTTGAATACAAGATTTTCCTGACTCTATCGTTTTCCTGGTCTTACCGCACTGTAATCAGTTGTCGGGCGGTCTTTTCCCGTACTGCGGTCTTTCGGTAACAGTGGTCTTTCCCAGTAACTATTTTTAGTTACCGGGCGATGGAGCCCCTCCAACGCTCCACCGGCGTGTCAGCCATCCAAGTGTCACAATCCAAATGTAACGCCGACCCCGTAAGGTTACCAGAATGTCCTGAATTTTGTTCCCAAGAATTTCCGAATTTTGGTTCCCTAACGAAGGTCACGCTTACTCCCACAGGTAACCGGACAAGCTCCGATCGCGGGGTTCTTCAAAACCCAAGAGGGAACTTCCTGCCTGTCGCCAAATTTACCCTTATTATCGTTTTTGTACTAAACTGGTTTTTTCAGGTATCCCGACGGTCACTTCACCGAGTGCCGAAGTCGCGTAAAACTCTCCCAGCCGAGGACGCCGAAGTCGCGTAAAACTCTCCCGGCCGAGTACGCCGAAAGCGCGTAGAACTTCCCCTGTGTCGAGTACGCCGAAATCGCGTAAAACTCGTCTCAGTGTATAAAACCAAACACTGTCGGATCTTGGAGTTCTTCGAACTCCAAGAGGGATTTCCTTGCCCGACGCCAAATTTACTCTTGGTTTCAAGGATTTCAGAATTCCAGAAAATGGCTACCTTAAGAAGGTCACCTCTACTCCCATGGGTTACCGGACAAGCTCCGATCGCGGAGTTCTTCAAAACCCAAGAGGGACTTTCCTGCCCGTCGCCAAATTCACCCTGGTTTTCGATCTCACACTGAATTGGTTTTCCTGTGTATCAACGGTATCCTTCCCCGAGTATTACTCAGCCGTAGATTTCCCACGATCGCGATCTAGACCGCTTCGCGATCAACGGAGGGATCCAACCCGCCGGATCGGCGCTGTCGGCCCGTCTCCCAACAGTGAACTTCTTTAGCTGTACTCGGGATCGCCTGATTATATTATTCGAACGCCCCTTTCGTCCGTAAATATATTTGTACTAACCGGAAACTCGAACTCTGACTCGGTCGTAACCAAAATCACTCGCCTACCACACTGAGTGCAGTATATTTGAATCGGTAACTGAATCGCTAACCAACAACGCTGTTTAACAGTATTGCTATGTATGAAGAGTCGAACCAACTCTTCACGTATAAAGCAGCGCACCGTGAGGCAGGCTCTATGCATCCCGAATTAACGCGTCTGCTCGCTATGCGCTGGCCTTACACCTTCGATCGGGCTTCCCTACCACGGTCGTTGCCGGACAGTCGCCTATTGAAATTAAATAAAAATTAAATGATCGATACTGGGTCTTCGCATGAAAAATTAAGATAAACGATGCTGTTCCCTTCGCATGTAAAATTAAAGAAAACGATGCTATTCGCATAAAATAAATCTTCCCACATACGCACTGTGGCCTTGACCGCCACACTCTCCCCACCTTACTTAGATGCGGAGCATCTCTGCCAAAATCGGGGACCTTAATCAAACGTGACAGGAACATCCCCAACCCAGATCCACTTAGAGAGCAAGGAACCAAATGCACCTTTGGTTATAGGGCGGTATATCAGCAATCTCAGCACCCTGCACGTACGCCAAACACGATGAGAACCGTGATAGCGACAGCCTATTTAATGATGCTTTCGATCTCTCGGCACCCTGCACGTACGCCAAACACGATGAGAACCGTGATAGCGACAGCCTATTTAATGATGCTTTCGATCCGAACCACCACCCTACTGGCAACCTGTCGTACCTGACAAATCGCCAACCTTAACAGGCCCTCTATCATGAACCTGGGCTCTACCGGACCCCAAGGGCCAGGAGAACTAAAGGAGAGAAAAGTCGCCCACTGTCTCCCGATCTGGTAACCATCGTCGATCAGTCACACCCGGTACCACTTCCAAATCGTGAAAGCAAAATAAAAGCGGACAACAGTTACAAGTTATCATATTTACGCACATGATCTAAGTCCTAACATATGCTTCTATCGCATGATGATCTATCCTAAGTGCGCACTAAGGTAGCGCACTAAAGTATCATGAAACGGTAACCAAGGAAATCGCATTGCCCCGAATTTCCTTAACACTCGTTGTTACGAGCATTATACTGTCGAAAAGAAACTCTGTCATCACAAGGAAACGGAAACATGGTTCTCCAATAATTCGCTTGTAGAACCAACGCAATGAAGCGTTCTAGTACTGGAATCTTTACTCGTTTCAGTACTAACCACTAAGCCAATGTTTAACCGAAACATATCATCAAAAGGAAACTTAAACAGTCATTCACTGACAATCTGTAAAACCAACGCAATCAAGCGTTGATGGTAGCACAGGTACTGTATGCTCCCAGATACCGCTCAAAAGAAATACTCTCATCAAAAGGGCAACTGAAACATGGGTCTCGACTAGTCAATAAAACCAACGCAATTAAGCGTTCATCTAGTTGGTCCTAGATACACGTCTGCTTCAGAAGGTCACTAACAAGGACTTCTACAGTCGTAGTCATCCATCCAAGCGAGGTCTTCGTCTCGTCCGTCGTCCAGGTGGCAATTCTGGATCAGCGGTCTCGTCTGGATTCTCTGAAGGTTCCTCTGGTTCATGTTCTGCATTAGGATCTTGAGCCAGGACTGGCCAGTCTACTGTAGGTAACTCAAGATTTCTGTCCCTCTCCGGTAACCAGGTACTCGGAGGTTTACCGTAAAACGGCTTCAATTTATCCACGTGCACAACCATTAGCGTGGATTTCGGACTCTTCTGAATCCGGTACAGACACGGTCTATCGCTGTCAGTATGTATTTGTTGCCTTTACTTGATACAGGATGCGGACCAGTTATATCAATTCCGAATCTCTCCATTGGTTCACCGACCACAGGAGTCTGCATGTAACCCTGTCTTGGAGGTTTCTCCCTTCGATAACGAGCACAGCGATCGCACCTTTGGCAGAACCGTCTAACATCGTCCTTCCAACTCGGCCAATACGCCCGGCGTTGCAACTGAGTTAAACTCTTCCGAATCCCGAAATGTCCTCAGGCAAAGCTTGCGTGTGTTAACTGAAGCATCTCTTGCCGTAGAGATAAGGGCACAACTAACTGAGATCGCTCAGCTTTTCCTGTGTTACCCTGAATCCAGCCTCTGTGTAACACTCCTTGCAGGACTTCCAGCTGATTCCAGTTGCTCACCAACACTTTCACCTCTCCGTTAGCAGGTGATAGTTCTGCCTGTGTTGGATGATGCTTCGACTCCTTCCAACCAAGGACCGTACCAATACTACAATCGCTCTGCTGTTCTCTTCGAAGAAACTCCTTTGTCCAACGGATTTCCTGGCCTGTATCTTCACTGGTAACCTCGGAGCGCGTTACTTCTCCGATCGGACGTGCCCACATCACGTCTTCATTCGTAACTGTCATGGTAACCACTTTAGGTTGTTCCTCACCCGGACCTCTAGACATCGCGTCTGCGTTACCGTGTTTTGCTCCCGGTCTGTGACATATCTCCATGTCAAACTCCTCTATCATCTCTAACCAACGAGCCTGTTGGCCAATCGGTTCCGGTGTTCTGCGTAACCACTGAAGTGCGGAGTGGTCTGTTCTGAGTAGGAATTTACTACCCAGTAAGTACTGACGAAACTCTTTCAAGAAATACACCACAGCTAACAACTCTCGCCTGGTAACGTTATAGTTCCGTTCCGCCGTCGACAAGAGCCGACTCGCGTAACAAATCACTGTCTCTTCTCCTTCTTGTACTTGCGATAACACCGCTCCAATGGCGTATGCCGAGGCATCCGTATCTAGGATGTACTGGCCCTCGTCGTTCGGTAACCCAAGTATAGGTGCGGAAACCAACTTTCGTTTAAGTTCTTCGAAAGCTCCCTGACATTCGTCAGTCCAATGGAACGGTACATTTTTCCTGGTCAGAAAATGAAGTGGTTGAGCTACCACCGCGAAATCATGTATGAAACGTCGGTAATAGGAGCAAAGACCAACGAAGGATCTGACTTGCCTCAAGTTCCGAGGAGCAGACCATTCTTCTACGGCCTTGATCTTGCTCGGATCCGTCGCGACCCCTTCTTCACTCAAAACGTGACCAAGAAACAATACTCTCTGTTGTAACAGGTAACATTTGGATGGTTTCAGCTTGAGATTATACTCTTGTAATCTCCTGAAAATCATCTCTAGACGTTGCATGTGCGTCTCTACGTCCCTCGAGAACACAATTATGTCATCCAAGTAAACCAGACAGATGTCATAGTTTAGCCCTGTCAAGACTAAGTTCATTAGTCGACAAAACGAGGCCGGACTATTGCACAATCCGAAAGGTAACACTTTGAATTGGAAGCTGCCCCTTCTCGTAACGAACCCGGTCTTGTGTTTGTCTCTTGGGTGCAAGGCCATCTGGTGATAACCTGCTCTCAAATCGAACGTACTGTACCATCTGGCGCCACCCAGGGTATCTAAACTCTCGCGGATAAGGGGTAACGGATGAGCATCTTTCCGTGTCTTCAGGTTCAGTTGCCTGTAATCGATACAGACACGCATACTGCCATCCTTTTTCTTAACCATTACGACATTGGATGCCCATTCCGATATCGAAGGTTCAATGATTCCTTGTCTCAACATGTCTTCTACCTGACGATCAACTTCCGGTAACATGGAAAGCGGTTGACGTCTCAAAGGTTGCCGAACTGGTTTCTCCTGTCCCGTATCGATCTCGTGTTGGATCACCGAAGTGAATCCGTTATCACTTTCGTTAAGGGAAAACGTTGCGCTGTACGTTAGCACAAGTTTTCGTAACCTGATTCGCTCTTCTTCCGAAATGTCGGCTGGCACTTCTTCCCATAGTCGTTTTAGGGTCTGTTCGGCAAGTGGGTTGAGCGTCTGCTCCGCCACACTGGCCGTTGTACTAATCTTCGATCCAAACCGGTCAATCGTACTTTGCTGCTTTCCTCGGCGTTCCTCCGGATAACCTGGGCCCATAGGCTTCTCCGGGTTTTCGCTTCGGTAAGGCTCATCATACGATTCCGTTCTGGCTCGATTAACTGTCACATCGACTACGTTCACTCGCTCCAGCGGACATTCAGTCCGTTTCTTGACTAGCGAATCTCTGTCTCCAACATTCAACATCCTGATCCACACTTCCGTGTCTCTTCCTGTCACCAACGTACGTCCGATTATCAAATCTTTTGATAATTCCATTGGAATGGTCGTCCAATCTTCGTTATCTTTTTGGAAATGCGGGTATACGACCCAAGCTGGAACGTCAACTTCGCTCCTTGGAGGAACTATTATGTCCTCTTGCACAATAACCCTCCGGCACATGGACTCGGTAACGACCTCTTTCAGAGGGATCTTCTCGCTCCCAAGGAAAACGCATCGACTTGCGAAGTCCCATCTTGCCTGATTGGCTTCCAGCCAAGATAACCCCAAGATCACTTCTGTCACTTGGTCTGTAACTAGACAGGGTACAGGGTACACCTGCTTTCCGATCCGAATCTTAAGGTTAGTTTCACCATCCACCTTAATCTGACTTCCATTAGCGGCTAGGAGTCGCTGTTCTGACGGTACTAGTACAGCGTCTAGCACGAAACGTCGTGGCACAAGTGACATTTCACTTCCAGAATCAAGTAGACAGTGTATACGTTTTCCTGCCAGTCTCGCAACCACGTAGGCCACCCTACTGCCTTTGACCAGTCGGTTTTGGGTTTCCTCTTGTATCGGTTCAGCCTTTGTAGGTTCACTGGTACCGGTTGCACCATTCGTCTCAGCGTTTCTCTGAGGACAAAATCGCTTCATGTGTCCTTTTCGTTTGCACAAGTAGCATTCGATATCCGGGTTACGCAACCGTGTGGGCGGATAAATCCGTCGCCACCCCACATTCGGTTCGGTTGTCCTCTGATCTCCCACAGCTAGATCAGAACTGTTCTCCCTTTCATGAGGTTTTCTCGGAACGATGCCCAAATTCTGATTTATTGTCACTCGATCAAGTTCTCTTGAAAGATTTTTAATCTTTCGCTCGAGATCTTCTAGACGACGAGACTGTTGCCCCTCAGTGCTCGAGTCTTTTCGGTCTTCCATGGTAACTTTAACTCTCGCGTGTCTCCGGTCTAAATCACCACCTTGTGTCGAAGATCGACCATAGGCATCCAACCTCACCGCATGTTTATACGCCGCTTCGAGGTTAACTGGTTCTCGCTCGCGCACCTTCTGCCCCAAATCTTGGTTTGCCAGTGCATCAATGAAAGCGTCACAAGCGACCGTCTCGACGATATCACTTGTTGGTCCTGGGTATGCCAAAGCCATTAGCCTTCGTACTTCCTGCACTACACTACTCAGCGTTTCTCCGTGAGCCTGCCGGTAAGTGCGAAGTTTCATCCGATATAGGCTAGTTTGGTCATCAGACCCGTACCGGGCCTTAAGCCGCTCAACAAGTTCTCGCCAAGACACGTCCCTCTGTGCACCCATGTCCCACAACAGCTGCGAAGCGGGACCCGTTAGGGCACACATTAACTGGTCTGCTTTTTCCTGATCACTCCACCGGTTGCACCGTGCACAAACTTCGAACTTTGCTAGAAAGGCTGCGATCGCTGACTTGCCGTCGTACTTCTCTAGCTTGATTCGTATACCGCGATCCGATCGGTCTTCGCCTCTTGTCCGCGTAACAAGTGATCTTCCGACACTCTTCTTGGGATTTCCTCTCCGGTTGTCCTCATCGTTACTCCTGGAATCGTTTTCCTCGTCTGTCCTCACCTCTGACCGGTGCCGACTCTGTCCCCTCAGAGTACCCAACGTCTTCCCTGTACGCCACTTAGAATACATCGTAGTCATCTCTCGGTCGTCTGACGTTGCACTGTCTTCATCAGAGATGTACTCAGCCTGTCTCTGACCTTTTCTACGAGGCTCACCACCTGCGTAGTCTTTGGACTCCGATCGTTTATATTTATTGCGAGAGCTCTGAGAGTTTCCGTTGACGAACGTAACTCTTCTGTCTTCTTCGCGAATATCTCTTTTTCCTGACTCTGGCGGTCTGTCAGATTCGTCGTACCTAAGACAATTACGACTTCTCGAATCTGGTTTGTGCCCTTTAGAGTACCGCTCGTGGGTCTCATCCCAGGCCAAATGATCTCTGCCTCTTCCCATGTTCGATTCTCTCTCGGTTTCTCTATCAAGTGCCTGTTTTAAACCACGTCTCTCGTACTCTGGTAGACGTTCCTTACCATACGTCTCCCTTTCAGTTTTCTCATAACTCTCGTGTCTTCCTCGTTGGCGGAGGTTTTTCCTGTCAAAGACTCCGGTTCTCATGGCCTCTTCTGGACCAACACTATCGGTGTCTGAATCCGAAGAACTCACTGACGAACGTAATTTCGCCTCAACTCTTCCTCTTGTCAACAGACGTTGTCGACTCGATTGCCTTGCCGTTTTTCCGTGTGACTCTCTCCCGCTGTCCTCGGGAAGATAGCGGCTACGTAACTTTTCCGAAGTTTCCGAAAGCGAAACTTCCTCGCGTGTCTCTGTGTTACCTCGGCTCCGTGCCGACTCTTCGACCTGCAGCTTCCCTCGGCGATCCATCTGGCAACCTGGGCCCGTAGGTTTCCCCGATGTCTCGCGTCGGTAAGACTTCGCATGCTGAGCAGCAGGAACAGACAGTCCTTCAAGTTTCGAGCTCATCATTGCCACACTCTGTCGCAGGTAAGACATCTCCGCTTGCCAATCTACCTCATCTGTCACAGGTCTTGGGCGACCTTCTTCCATGTTGGTAAACGGTACTCGATTACCTTCGTTTCGCTGATGCGCCACGATGTCACCACTCGTTTTCTGCACTACAGCGTCACCCCGCGGTTTCAGGCCTGTCTCAATGTCTCTTGGCCTATCACAAGCCTGTCTCAACTGTACAGGTTGCTTGCCCCGTACAATACTAGGTACTTGAACCTGCACAAGGTTCCCCGATCTATTGTCGAACGTTCTCTCATGTATTATACGCGGAACTCTATTGTCGTCGAGTGGTTTGGACCTGTCAAACCTACTCTCACCAACGGTCTCTCGCCAGTGTGTGAATGTCTCGTTATTCACATCGTTCCGTACTACCTCAGTAGTCTTTGGAACGGTTATCAACCATCCGTTATCCTCATGGAAACCTCTTTCACGCCCACTGCGGGTTCCAGCTTCCGTTTCAAATGCACTGGTTTCGTCAGGTGCACCCGTTTCATCAAGCAACCTTCGTTTGCTTTTCCGTTTACGTAACTTTGGACGCGCGCCTCCGTGCTCACTATGGGGCACTTCATCCGACTCGTCCTCGGTATCTTCCTGACCTTGCCTGGTTCTGTGACAAGAAAACGCTAGAACCCCACTTCTGGTACCAGTTTGTGACGTTCGTCGCTCGAGATCAACTAACCCTTCATCAGACGTGGTACCAATTTGTGTCGGTCTTACCCGAGACGCTGCTTCGTCGTCGGGCTGGGTTCGGCTCCAGCCAACTGACCTTCTGGAGTCGCCCGGGTCACTATCCTGTCTACTTCTGCTGTAGACGAGCGGTTCCCTGTCTCCGCTCTCAGTGCCCATTTCTCCAAGAGGAGGTCCCGAGGGTATCGCTTGTTTGCGAACAGTGTCGCTGTCAAGCTCCATCTCACTTTCGGACTCTGCCACTGCCGCGGTCGCCGGGTGGGCAACGTCCTCGTCCTCAGGATGGCCGTCCTTTAGAACAGGGTTCGCTCTCTTGCCGGCAGGAGTCCTCAGCTTCCTGTGAGATCTCTTAGTCAAAGACTTCCTCTTTTTCTCCACCTTAACCGAACCCTCACGTACCATTCTGCATCTCATGACTCTCGAGTTATCGTCAATAGGGGAAAACTCTGAACGTTCTCCTGTCCGAGAGGACAAGGTGTACATCTGACGAGTCGTCACGTCGTGCCGTCTCAAACACGCGAACATCTTGCGATAATATATATACGTGTAATATTAACGCGGTATACTGGTCTCACGACACTCTCTTCTGATAGGACAGGTTCTAGGTCTAAAACCTCCCTAACCGCACGCAGAACTGTGTTCCGACCGGCGCACGAGGTGGGCCCTACTTCGCACTTCGGTCAGTTCTCGGAACTACGTGTTTCGATCACCAAGTTATTTGCTCTGAATAACGATTGGTTTGAATACAAGATTTTCCTGACTCTATCGTTTTCCTGGTCTTACCGCACTGTAATCAGTTGTCGGGCGGTCTTTTCCCGTACTGCGGTCTTTCGGTAACAGTGGTCTTTCCCAGTAACTATTTTTAGTTACCGGGCGATGGAGCCCCTCCAACGCTCCACCGGCGTGTCAGCCATCCAAGTGTCACAATCCAAATGTAACGCCGACCCCGTAAGGTTACCAGAATGTCCTGAATTTTGTTCCCAAGAATTTCCGAATTTTGGTTCCCTAACGAAGGTCACGCTTACTCCCACAGGTAACCGGACAAGCTCCGATCGCGGGGTTCTTCAAAACCCAAGAGGGACTTTCCTGCCCGTCGCCAAATTCACCCTGGTTTTCGATCTCACACTGAATTGGTTTTCCTGTGTATCAACGGTATCCTTCCCCGAGTATTACTCAGCCGTAGATTTCCCACGATCGCGATCTAGACCGCTTCGCGATCAACGGAGGGATCCAACCCGCCGGATCGGCGCTGTCGGCCCGTCTCCCAACAGTGAACTTCTTTAGCTGTACTCGGGATCGCCTGATTATATTATTCGAACGCCCCTTTCGTCCGTAAATATATTTGTACTAACCGGAAACTCGAACTCTGACTCGGTCGTAACCAAAATCACTCGCCTACCACACTGAGTGCAGTATATTTGAATCGGTAACTGAATCGCTAACCAACAACGCTGTTTAACAGTATTGCTATGTATGAAGAGTCGAACCAACTCTTCACGTATAAAGCAGCGCACCGTGAGGCAGGCTCTATGCATCCCGAATTAACGCGTCTGCTCGCTATGCGCTGGCCTTACACCTTCGATCGGGCTTCCCTACCACGGTCGTTGCCGGACAGTCGCCTATTGAAATTAAATAAAAATTAAATGATCGATACTGGGTCTTCGCATGAAAAATTAAGATAAACGATGCTGTTCCCTTCGCATGTAAAATTAAAGAAAACGATGCTATTCGCATAAAATAAATCTTCCCACATACGCACTGTGGCCTTGACCGCCACAAAACCAACTGATTATTGGTAAAACATTATGCAGTAGCAATAGGATATGTGGTCATGTTATACTCATTTGCTTTCTAACAAAATGGTGGCAGTTGTTATGACTTTATTGCGTGATAAAAGTTAAAAAAAGGAGGGAAATTGGGAAAAAGCAAGAAGGCAGAGAATTGACAAAAATTTCAAACTTGTCATTGCATCTTAGTATTTTTTTCTGCTGTTGTCGTTGTATCTCAGTAATATTTAGAACATCAGATGAAGATGGAAGTCCAGTTTACTACTTATCATCACTTAACTATAACAGGCATAAAAAAGCTTGATACTGTTTTATGATAGGAAAACAAATACTAAGCTCTATTAAAAACGCAACTGACACGTTGTTTACTTTATTTTTCGCATGATATGCACACCACATTACTGTGTCCACCACTTACAAAGGATCTGCACTTGCTACACACTTTCCGTATCCTCCTCCTATCTCAGTCTTTCTCGACCCCCAGTCACTACTCACCTCAAGTTCTCCAACCGAGCCATATCCAACACAGCACCACCCCTATGGAATGATCTCCCCCTGAATTCCGCAGTTTCTCAGTGCCTCCATCATCATTGCAACCTGTCCTTCATCCTCCTCCTTTATATAGCGCCCCTTCAAGTTACTTACTCAGAAGCGCTACCAGTCCAGCCATGGCTAGAAAGAAAAACTTAGAGTGATTTATGTAACGCAGGCAAATTGCTCAGAGGTAGTTGGCATAGTTCAAGTAGGAGCCCATTCCAAGTGGAGGTACCAACAACTGAGAAAGCCCGACGATGCCTAGAAGGACGGGCACGTGGGAACAAGAGCTCCCATCTGGGCGAGGAGCGAAGTGCCCAACGCGATACGACGTCGTTCACTGACTGGGCGGCAAATTTCGCGTAGGAAAGATGGTAACAATGGTAATGATGATTGGCTATAAAAACTCACCCAATGCTACGAGAAGGTATGGTTCCCAAAGTGTATGAAACAGGTTCCTGGCCCAACTGCATATTTTAGAAAGAACCGGGACTGTCTCTTGTGCAAAAACAGATGCGATTGAGGCTTGCAGCAACATTCCTTCAATTTGTCTAAGGACCATCATCGAAGAATGTTTTGCAAACAATGATGCAGCAGAAGAGAATTTGTTTGGAACGATCAACATGTCAGTAGGCACTGATAATATAGATAGCAACCAACACCACACCAGGCCTAAAAGGAAACGTGGAAAGTGCAAATTTTGCATACGTGGAGAAAACAAATAATCGTAATCGTAATCGTAATATCCTATTCACGAGCGCTACGTCAGATCAGAGGGGGTTTCCAGGGATTAGTCCAAAAGAGGTCCAAGTCCGATTTCCAGAAGGCCAAACCAAATCATGGGGTTCCAGAGAGTAGTCCAAAAAGGTCCAAGTCCGATTTCCAGGGTACCAGATCAGGTGAGGCAGAGCAGCTGTCAAGGCGGGTGTCGTTTACGGCGAGAATAATTACAAGGCGGAGGATCAGATGAGTCAGTAATAATAATAATAATAATAATAATAATAATAATAATAATAATAATAATAATAATAATAATAATAATAATAATAATAATAATAATAATAATAATAATAATAATAATAATAATAATAATAATAATAATAATAATAATAATAATAATAGCAACCAATAAGAGGAGGTAAACGTCACAACCTAACATCAACCATAAAAAAGCGGGTTGAAAAATTCCCCACGGACTGGCCACTCAAATGGGCGGAAATTTCATCAAACAGCCTCACTGACAACAACCGCGGAAGAAGAACAAAACTGAGTGACGAGCAGGCGGTGGCTGCGGCGGTGGCGTCCAAGTTGGAAGACGGTAACATAAGAGCGGCAGTCAGAATCCTATGCTCAAGCGACAAGCCGGCGCAGGCAGACCTCGAGACCCTGGAAGAACTGAGAACAAAACATCCGGAGCCTCCGCCCAAACGACATGTGATCTCGCCGACAACCCATATACCGCCCTTCCAAACCACCGAGGATCAGGTTAGAGCTCAAATACGCTCTTTTCCGGCGGGTTCTTCGGGAGGGCCGGACGGCTTACGGCCACAGCATTTGTCAGATCTGATGAACTGCGCCGATATCGGGGCGGAATTTATCTCAGCCATCACCGGCTTAGTTAACCTCCTCCTGACAGGAACCTGCCCGGAACAGATTACACCGATCCTGTTCGGAGGCACACTCCTGGCACTGAGAAAGAAAACTGGAGGCCTGCGCCCCATTGTAATAGGCTACTACTGGCGCAGACTCACATCCAAATGTGCAAACACCCATGTAGTTCCAAAAGCAGTGACCTACCTCGCGCCGAGGCAGGTGGGAGTAGGTGTACCTGGAGGGACGGAAGCCGCGGTTCACGCGGCTAGGCGATTTCTGGAAGAAATGCCTACAGATTCGGTCCTGATCAAGCTAGAATTCAGCAATGCTTTCAACAGCCTACACAGAGACCGCATGCTCACCTCGATGGATGAGATCGCGCCAGAACTGACATCATATATCCGTCTTGCTTATGCTGAAGCTTCGATACTACAATTCGGACAATATACTATTCTCTCACAAGTCGGTCCCCAACAAGGCGACCCGTTGGGACCGCTACTGTTTTGCCTGCCGTTGCAACCAATGCTTGAGAAATTATCGTCATCGCTTGTGCTTGGATATCTGGACGATTTGTCTCTGGGAGGAAGGGCCTCTATTGTGGCGGAGGACGTGAAAACACTGGAATACGAGAGCGGATTGCTAGGTCTGCAACTCAACTACGCAAAATGCGAAGTAATATCGCGCATGGAGAGGGGGAAGTTCCTTCAAACCTTCAACACTTTCCCGCTATCGCACCGGAAGCGGCCTGTTTGCTTGGCGCACCGCTGTCGTCCGAGGAGGCCCTAACTGCAAGCCTGGAGTTTCGCTGCTCGGAACTGACGCTGGCGCTTTCAAGACTGGAAAATATTGCAAAACATGATGCCTTAGTCCTCCTCAGAAGCTCACTGTGTTCACAAAAGCTACTACACACCCTAAGATCCCACCCCTGCAGCGGACATGCTCTACTAGACAAATATGACGAAATACAGAAGAAAGGTTTGTGCTCAATCCTCAACCTTAACCTTACCGATATGCAATGGCTTCAAGCGTCCTTACCGGTCAAGACGGGAGGACTGGGCATACGTCGGGTCGCTTCGCTTGCGCTTCCTGCCTTCTTGGCTTCCGCTGCAGGCACCCACGTCCTTCAGTCTTCCATGTTAGGTTACGACCAATCCATCACCGACGCGCGCGTTGAAAAGTTGTTACATTGATGGAACGCCGAAAGTCAAATCACACATTCAGATAATTACGCAGCATACAGACAATCGTATTGGGATGGTCCTCTCGTGAAGAAAGTGGTGGACTCATTGGACGCCTCTCTGGTCGACGCTTACCACCAAGCAAGATTCAAAGCAGCCTCAGCACCACACGCCAGCGACTGGCTGTTCGCACTACCGGTGTCATCATGCGGGCTGCGATTGGATGACGAGGCGGTAAGAATTGCACTAGGCCTCAGACTGGGGACGAATATATGCGAACCGCACGCATGTCCCTGTGGAGCAATGGTGACGGCGGACGGGTCACACGGGATGTCGTGCAACCTAGGACCTGGCAGAATCGCCAGACATGCGGCTTTGAACGATTTGATAAGCCGAGGCCTATCTCGAGCGGGCGTCCCTAATATCAAGGAACCACCTGGACTGTCGAGGACGGACGGGAGACGACCGGACGGACTTACGCTGATACCATGGCGCAGAGGACGAAGTCTTGTATGGGACGTCACCGTAACTGACACTGTGGCGCCCTCTTACCTTCATGCAACGTCCGCGACATCAGGAGCAGCAGCGGAACTAGCGGCCACGAGAAAGAACAACAAGTACAGCCAGATCCGCGCAGACCACTTTTTTGTCCCTCTAGCTTTCGAGACCTTAGGCCCTATCAATGACGACGGAATGGCCCTTATAAAAGACTTGGGGAGATACTTAGCTTTAACCACCGGAGACCCTAGGGAGACTTGTTATCTACTCCAGCGGTTGTCAATCACCATACAACGCTTCAATGCTGTTGCCTTCATAGGAACTTTCATGCGGCCAGAACTTGTCGAATGATGTTTTAAAAAAAATAAATGTATAATAATAATAAAAAAAAAAATAATAATAATAATAATAATAATAATAATAATAATCAGCAACATTAAGTGAGCAATATTTTAAACTCGAAGAAGGTTCATGTCTACGATTGGCTAATTTTTCTGCAACATAAGGAAACAATCAAAGAATAACGCGGATGGAACGGGTTCGAGCCTCGCCCGCGGCAGTTACTGCATAGGGACATTGGTTCACCCATAGATATACCCATCCACTCACAATTGCTCTGCGCAATCGACGTTCTGTACAGTAGTATGGTCGTGTGCACTCCTGAACTTTGGAAGAAGGGCAGTATCAAATACCTTGTATCAGAAAGAAATAATCATGCTACAAACTGTTCCTGCATTCATTGCAGTGACCTAATTGGCAAAAAGCTTTGTCTAAGTTTTAGAGTGCTTCTGAAATACACGCAGCTCTGCATTTTCTAAATTTTGCTTTAACTCAAATTCACGTTTGGCTTTTATCCTGGCTTTAACGCTTTCTATACACATACGCTTGAGGCAATTTAAATTATATTCATATTTAAATATTGCCAAAAAAAATCATTTGCAAACCATGTTTACGCAATATATTTCCTCTACCCACATTCACACCTTTTGTCAGTTTGTGTTTACGTGAATAGGCAACACTGCATATGTTTCCCGACTTATGCTGATGGATTTGATTTCGGCTGAATTCTGTCCTTTATCAACAGGACAAATTGACATCAATTAGTCCTTTATCTAGACATTTAATATAACGCCGCAGTATTACTCCAAAAGGGCTACAAATCTCATTTAGAACAGAACGTACGTCAGCAAGCAACCTAGTGAAGATGATATTAGAAGAGTCCAAAGTTGAAAGATGACACCATGTCCAGAGTTTCTGGACTAAGTTGCGTAGCTGATCCAGAGCGACGACAGGCTGTAGCGTCAATGATAGGCCCTAATTACTAAATTTTAGTCTAATGAGTGCGCCAATGCTTCTGGACACTAGTATGATAAACACAATAAATCCATTTTTGGAGAATGCTTTCAGTTTCCACATTGTTTGTTCACCCTACAGATGATCGATTTATGGGTTATATCAGTTACGACTTTGTTCAAGCGAATTTCACAGCAAAATGTAAATCCTTTTCTTAAACTGTAAATCCAGTAACTCCTGGCTTGTGACACCAGTGGCAAGTCTACGCTTTACTGATTAGTCCGATTACACGTTTACTCACATTAGTGACAGTGAAACCCATTTAAACTAGTTATTAAGCAGATCTATGCTACTCAGCGAAACGCATTTAAACCAGTCAATATAATCTACTAAGTAGTATATTCATAGGCGCCGACTTTTGCTTTTGTCTCTTGGTGCCTGGGTCCTATCCCTCCCTTACCCTTCCAACTCTCCTTAGCAATTTGAGTTTTAGCGGATTTTAGGAGAAATAAAATTGTTTTCTTGTCAAAAGTTACGAGGTTAGAAAAAGTATTGGAAATCGGTGACGACGTTCTAGTGTTATTATTTATTTTTAAAAATTATATATAAATAAATTATTTATTTATGTACGAGCTGTGACTGTAAGATCATGCAATGTTGGGTATTTGTGTTGCAGTTGTACTTCTCAAGTTGTCAGATTAATTAGTTGTAAAAAATTTGAATTTAAGGTCCGAATTCTTCTGGATGCCAGGCACCCAATGAACTTTCTCTCTGGGTGCATTGGCACCCAAGGCTCCCAAGAAGGCGGCGCCTATGATATTAATATACTGGTGTATTAGTCTATAAAGTGGCTATATATTAGTATATTTTATAGTATATATTACATGTAATAAGTGAATTTGTGTGCTAAATGTAAGTTTCTACGTGGAAGAGAAATATTATAGTTAATATTATCTCTACCGAACTATGATGTGTTTGCTTCGTGTGATTCAGTTGCAACTACTGTGTCTACTTGTACGATGTGGTGACAGCTACCACAGTGGCGAGGATGACGTACGCTGCGTCCGCTTGGTGGGGTTATGTGGGGCAGAGGGGACGTGAGAGACTACAGGCAATATTTAGGAGACTGATTACAGCTGGTTATCTTCCTGTGGACTACCCTAGATTCGAACAATTGATCCGTACTGCTGATTCTAAAAATTTCACGACCGTCCTCACATGTCCTACACATGTGCTTCATGTGCTATTACCTCCTGTTAAGCATACGGGTTATACTTTGCGACCCCGTGTTCATAATCGGGTTCTCCCGACTGCTGACAGTCTAGCTCGTAAATCTTTCATAATTAGGATGATTTTCACCGGAATATAGGCCTTAGTACTTTAATCTGGACGTGATATACATGTGTAAACCAAAATGCGGTTAGCAGTTGGATTAATAAAGGATATACTTACTTACTTACTTACTTACTTCCAATACAAACAATGATGTACTCTTAGCTGTGGCCATAGCAATAGTCCCCGGCGCCGCCGCCATCCGCCGCCGCCGCCGCTAAGGCCTCAAGTCGAAACCAGTCGCTAAGCTATCGACTGCTAGCGACTTCGTTCACTTAATATTTGTCCTCTTGTTTTAATCGCGGATTCCAAGTTTTGGTTTGACGAAGACATTAGCAGCAGGACATGAGCAACATTTACAATATACTACAATACAATATTCGTTTGTTGAGGAAAACAAGCTGATATATGCCGCAACTTGGTACTGTATAAGAGAAAGAGTTTGCTCTATTAATAAAAGTTCTTATAGAGAATTCTTTTTGATAAAGGGAAATTATGCACTGTAATACTGTATTACGAAGATGGTGTTGATGATTACGAAAAGGGGGATATTAGCAGGGTGAGATTTGTTGGGTTCAACCCTCTAGTCTTTCTTAAGACCCAACAGTTAAGTCTTCATTGCACACCCCATTGGGTCGTTTCCAACCCCATCAGTTGTGCTGGTATGATTTGATTATTCGATTCTGAATCTCTGAAAAAGTGAAGAAATTTCCATGGTGTATCATGACATCATGTATGCATTTTTGAATTTTCTCAGAGAAGAAATTGATTTTTGATTCGAGTTTGACATGCAAAAGTGCTAGCGTTGAAATCTCCTGCTTTCAAGTTTCGCTGACATCAGTTTGCAAAATACGAATTAAATATTCACATCCACAAGGATCAAAGTCTAACCCACCCACAGTCTTTTTTCTACAATTCTCACACTGGGAATAAGTTCCGGATTAGGGCCTACATGATTCTCGTTCTATGCTATACTGTCTGTGAGAGACACGCACCAGCAGTTTCGGCGAACTGGTTGGCCGTAAGATCCTCCTCGCTTCATTCGATTTATCAAGCTCTCAATTTCACGAATTCACATGAACATTAATTTTCACAGTCATCGATCTGTCCTCTGTCAGCATGACAACATGGAGCGGAGCCCATATTCCCACATTGGACCCGTATTAAGCCCATATGGGTTCCATAGGTTCCAATATAAAACGGAAATGATGGTACGGTCAGTACAGTATGCGGTGAAATGCATTATATTGTTAGGTAATAAGGTATGTCTAATAGACATACCTAATTACATGAGAAGTCGATAGCAAGTCGCTAAGTCAGTCGATAAGTCTAAGCGACTTAGTCAGTCGATAAGCAAGCGACTTAGTCGACTGAGTCGCTAAGTCAGTCGCTAACTCATCAAGTCAGTCGGTAACTCCTTAGCGACTGACTCTGGGGACTATATAGCAATGGGTGTTCTATTCGGCATTTCGCTTGTGGGGATTATAATCTTGTTGGTCATCATGTTGCGAAATCTACCAGCCAAACAAAATGTATCTTCGTTTTCCGTTCCGAGAATATTATTCTTATCTTATCTTATCTTATCTTATCTTATCTGAACATTTATAAAGCGCTTCTCTCAGCAGAGCTATACAGAAGCGCTCTCAACGTGACAGGCCCGTAAACAGGTAAGTCTTTAGGCAGCGAAAAGAAGCAGGTGTGATCCCCTCTAGAATTATACTACGGACTGCAGGGGGAAGGTCATTCCATAGTGACGGATCCACTTGGCCCGATGCTGGCTCAGGGAAGTCCGCGATCGAGGTACAAAGAGATCAAGTCGGACGGAGGAACGAAGAGGACGAGATGAGCGGGCAGAGAGTGGTTTACACATCAAATCACAGAGATATTTAGGCGCTAAACCCTGCTGGGACTTAGTTACTAAGAGCAAGACTTTCAATCTGATCCTAGACGCCACAGGAAGCCAATGAAGTTCATTGGTCATGTATGTGGAGATATGCGAGTAACGTGGAAGACGTGCAATAAGTCTGGCTGCAGCATCCAAGACCGACTGCATTGAGGACAGACGCGTCTTTTGAAGTCCGATTAGCACCGAGTTACAATAGTCGATGCGTGTACAGACAAAGGCGTGCACCATGGTCGTAAAGACAGTGGTGGATACTGACCTCCTAATGGCTCTAAGACGCCTTAGTTGGTAGTGACAGGAGCGGGTCAGCAGTGTTAGGTGCTCAGTGAACGTTAAGGCACTGTCAAGCGTGACACCCAGATCACGGAAACTAGAGGAGAATGTGAAGTCAGGAAATAGTGAGGCCAGTAGCTGGAGGTCAAGTTTTGACAATTACTGTTTGGTTCCAAACCAAATCAATTGGGTTTTTGAGGGATTAAGGCTAAGTCTATTTGCCATCATCCAGAGGTGGAGACCCGGTGCTAATGACTCCACCCTACCCACCATAGAGATCTGCTCAGATGGCGAGCCATGTACTAAAGCTTGAATATCATCAGCATAATTATAGATGACCCGAAGCTAAGTGTTTAGCCAACACAGAAGCGATGTCTGAAGAAAACAGTATGTATAAAATGGGGCCCAAGACCGACCCCTGCGGGACACCTAGGTCAACCCTAACCCATAGTGTTCTAGTGTCACCCAGGACAACCATCTGTGTGCGGTCAGTAAAATAAGAAATAAACCAAAGGAAGGGAGTGCCACATAAACCAACAGATATTATGCAGGCGCTGCAGAAGGAGCTCATGATCCACCATATCAAAAGCAGCAGAAACATCAAAGAGTGCAAGGAGAGACAATTGAGATCGATCAATAGCCGTGTATATGTCAGAGAGGATTGAAAGAAGAACAGTTTCAGTGGAGTGGTGACTCCTAAAACCAGATCGAGTTGGAGGCAGGAGTCCAGATTGTTCTAAGTAGGGCACAAATTGAGCAGCAACAAGTCATTACAACTGGAGAGTTTTGGATAAGTATGATAAGTTGGAAATAGGCCGGTAATTTTGACAAACATTAGCATCCAAGTTAGGCTTCTTCAGCGCTGGAAATACTACAGCACGTTTCTGGGATGGTGGAAGATAACCTTCAGAGAGTGACCTGTTAAACAAATACACAAGAAATGAAACAATGTCATCAAGTACATTAACAATGATGAACGGAGGGAGCGGATCCAGCTCACAAGACTTCAATGCAAAGTCATGTGAAATAGTGAGGAGTATACAAATAAAATAAATATTCGTAAAAAATATGAAATACTAAAATATATACATGTAAGACACAACAGGATTGAACGCCGTGTTACACACTGTTTTCACAAATTGAGCATATGCAAAAAGACTACCTATGGATTCCAAATAATGTATTGTATAAGTAAAAAGCCTTAGAACCATGGCCCTACTCGAATATATGAGGCAAAACATATATTTGTCGTCCCAAGTTTAGGTTCAGCTAAAAGCGTTTGAGATTATGGCAAAGAATGATTACGAGTAGCTTTAAGCCCGAATTGGCGAATTTCTACTTACAAATTAAAGGGTCAATGATCCGGTTGAAGTCACTAGATGAAATTGCAGTTTGTAGAGCAAAAAAGTCACCAGAAAGGTGTACCACAGGAAGGTCTTCCGTAAATATCCTGGTGATTGAAGTAAAGGTCGTAAAGATTGTATGCCAAATTAAGTATGGGCCAAATCTGCTTTACTCGTCGCTCTTCTAAAACTGTGAACGTCGCAGCCCCTACAATTGTCTTATGGACTTTTCTTTGGATATTGACGTGATTACGTTTTGGTTTTAGTGCGCCATCGGTACCTGCCTTGTGAGTAGGGAAACTTGTTCGATTCTGGTGCATTTTGAAATAAACAGTGCAAATGCCCATCACAGGTGCAAATGCCAATCACAGGTGCATCAGGAGCATCAGCCGCAGGAGCTTCAGCTTCAGCAGGAGCTTCAGCTTCAGCAGGAGCAGCAGCTGCAGCAGCAGCTGCATCAGTTGGATTAGCAGGAGCAGCAGCTTCAGATTTTATTGAATACATACATGTATACATACATGTATACGCACATGTATATATACATGTATACATTCAAGTATACACACACAGTTGCTGTGTGCGTGTATCTTAGGTGTTCTGTTCGCGTTCTCTGTTATAAAATAACATAAATAAAAAAATACTGCTGTGAAGTGGATTCGATCCCGCGACCGTGCGGTCTCAAGGCAATGACATATACCACTGCTCCATCGACGCTAACGGTATGCCCAAGAGTACAACTCCTTATAAGCGTTTGTAGCCACGAACCGACTAGCGGATGAATATCGAGCAACTAAACAGAGTGGTCGCTGCGTCGATGCATGCGGGCGAGAAATTTTGTCACGAAAGAAATCTGTGACAAGATTTTCCTGTTGGGACGTTTTTGGTCCGGACGTGACAACTTTGGGGGTCAAGGCCGAATCGATTATTAGCCTTGTGCGTTGACTGTGTTGTGGATTCATACAAGCCTGCAATTACAAGAATATGTAATTAGACGAAGTAACTGAACAACATTAGATATTGACCTGCGTTTTGTACTTTGGTAAACTGTAACATTTTTGAACTCCGGCTTTTTTTGGCAATTGAAACACTGATATTGCCTAAATATGTGCATGTAGGCCTACACATATTTCATATAGGCTACATGTATGCATGTATATTGCATAAGTGGGAAGCGGTGGTGTAGCTGTATATTCTTTGCCTTGTAACCGGAAAGTAACTGAAGTAACTAAACGAGATTGAGAGTCCTTCCTTCCTTCCTTCCTACGTTCCTTCCTTCCTTCCTTCGTTCGTTC
Source organism: Allolobophora icterica (assembly GCA_963556255.1). Classification (NCBI taxonomy): domain Eukaryota; kingdom Metazoa; phylum Annelida; class Clitellata; order Crassiclitellata; family Lumbricidae; genus Allolobophora; species Allolobophora icterica. The sequence goes on along the minus strand of OY744613.1, from coordinate 47,535,193 downwards.
GTTCGTTCCTTCCTTCCTTCCTTCCTTCCTTTGTTCCTACGTTCGTTCGTTCGTTCCTTCCTACGTTCCTTCCTTCTTTCCTTCTCTCCTTCCTTCCTACATTCGTTCGTTCGTTCGTTCGTTCGTTCCTACGTTCCTTCGTTCCTACGTTCCTTCCTTCGTACATTCGTTCGTTGTTCGTTCCTTCCTTCGTTCCTACGTTCCTTCCTTCCTTCGTTCCTACGTTCCTTCCTTCGTACATTCGTTCGTTGTTCGTTCCTTCCTTCGTTCGTTCCTTCGTTCCTACGTTCCTTCGTTCCTACGTTCCTTCCTTCGTAAATTCGTTCGTTGTTCGTTCCTTCCTTCGTTCCTACGTTCCTTCCTTCCTTCGTTCCTACGTTCCTTCCTTCGTACATTCGTTCGTTGTTCGTTCCTTCCTTCCTTCGTTCCTACGTTCCTTCCTTCCTTCGTTCCTACGTTCCTTCCTTCGTACATTCGTTCGTTGTTCGTTCCTTCCTTCCTTCGTTCCTACGCTCCTTCCTTCCTACATTCGTTCGTTCGTTCGTTCGTTCCTTCCTTCCTTTCTTCGTTCGTTCGTTCCTTCCTTCGTTCCTACGTTCCTTCCTATCTTCCTTGCTTCCCCGGGTGGCATAAAGCCTATGAACGTGCCTCATGTATATGTGTATAGAGATATTTGAACAGCCGATTTTAAGTGTTTTAATAATAAGTGTTGGATGGTGTATCCAAGGCACAGGTAGACACAGAAGCAGAGAGACAGAGGCAGAGATCAATTCTGTGGCAGCAGCAACGACTGGGGCAGAAACAGCAGCAGCGACCTGAATATGTGTGTGGGGGGGGAGTGCGTTTGCAAGTGGTCCAATAAAGAATATATTTACTTACTTACTTACATAAAATACCAAAAACAAGAAACAGAAACAAGAAGCAAGAGAACAACTATCCAATAATGCTATCCACCAAACACCCACCCATTCATCCAACAATCCAGATGTTCATCCAACCTTTCACTCGTCAGCCAACTATACAACCATCCATCCATCCAGCTATAAATCCATCCATCCATCCAACCATCCATCCATTCTTTCTCTCGTCCATCCAACCATACATACATCCATCCATCCATCCTTCCATCCATCCATTCTTTCACTCGTCCATCCAAGCATACATACATCCATCCATTAATCTTTTCACTCGTTGAGCCAACTATACAACCATCCATCCATCCAGCTATAAATCCATCCATCCATCCTTCCATCCATCCAGCTATAAATCCATCCATCCATCCCTCCATCCATCCATTCTTTCACTCGTCCATCCAATCATCCATCCATCCATCCATTAATCGTTTCACTCGTTGAGCCAACTATGCATGCATCCATCTATCTATCACTCATCCAGCCAACTATACATCCATCCATCCATCTATCCATCCATCCGTCCTCCCACCCACCCATTCTTCAGCCCATTCACCCATCCAGCCAACTATACATCCACCCACAAACAAATTCTTCCATCCAATTTTTCACTCGTCCATACAACCATACATACATCCAACCATTAATCCTTTCACTCGTCCATACTTGAATCTACCATCCATCCATACGTCCAAATATACATATATGCATGTAAAAAAGACATACAAACACATCAACATACATCGTGACGTGCCAAACGTTGGCTTATTTCGGATATATATGTAAAGGTCAACATTGCTGAATTTTGTTCCCAATACCTGCCAGCTTTCTACAGTAGTAGGCTTACTCCAAGGCGATTTAACATACTAGTGGAACAGCCTATTGAGCTGCTAGATTATATGGCTTTTCTTAAGACTTGGGTCATACAAGTAGTAGAAGTTGTATCAATCTGGGCCGGTGTGATAAGTAAGTTGTAACATTAGGTTGCAAATGGAGATTTCTCACAGTTTCGAATGGAGATTCTAATGTAGCTTTATCATACTTTTATTATCAACCCAAGAGTTAAACGAATCGTTATATCCTAACCATTTAACAAAGGATTTGTTTCCGCGTTTTTTTATGATCTTTTCGATCCTATAAATTTCCTGAGTCGTTTTCTGTAGTTCCTTTTCGTAAAAAGATCCTTGAATCTGTTCTCCGTTGAAATCTGTTATCTTATAGGTTGGAGGATCTGTGTATTGAACTTGTGATACAGTAAAGATCTCTTCGGACCATCTAGGCGTAAAACCCGCCTCAAAGAATTTCTTCTTCTTAGAAATTCGGACTCTGTCGCCTATTGAAAATTTAGGTTTATCAAGTGGTTCTGGATTCAATCCTCTATATAAATTTCTCCATACAGTGGTCTCATTTTTCTTCATACTCGCTTTTATTGGAGTCATTTTGATGGAAGAGTGTCTAGTGTTGTTATAACGAGCAACCATATTTTCTAAAACATCGATATATTTCCTAGTCGAATTAGCTGTGAAGTATTTGAACATTCTCTCCTTCATAGTTCGATTCCATCGCTCGATAACGGATTTCTTTTCTTCATTCTCAGTAGAATATAACTGGATTCCAATTGATTTCACGTTTTTATTGTAAAACTCCTTACCTTTATCGACCCACAGTTTCTCGGGTTTCCGTCCGCTACTAGAAAGTATTTTGGTGAAAGCATCGAACACAGATTTTCCGCTCTTATCTTTAATCGGGACAAGCCACCCGTATTTTTAAAATATATCGATAACACTTAATAAATATTTAACGTTATCGTTATCTTCCGCGAAAGATTGCATGTCTATGAGGTCTGCAGCCCAAATTTGATCGATACCTTTAACGTAAACCTTCCTTTTTGTAAAATGTCGTATTACCGGTTTATGTAATTCTTCAGCCAGTTGATCCGTCCATTTTTGAGACGCATTTACAGTGGACTTTAAATCGGATGAAGTTAGACCTAAACCAAGATTGGCTTTTGTCGCTAAAATAGGTTTAATTATCGCTCTTTCGACGCGCTCACGTAATGTAGGATTGGATATATTATTTAATTCATTTACCATTACTCTGTCGGCGGCATTTCTGGCAGCGGTATCCGAAAACTGGTCATAAGCTAAATCATGACGATAAACTGCTTGGTCGATTCTGTCCACAGGCTGACTCCAGTCTTTAGGGGAGGCGTCAGGATTCAATCTTAAATCTAATCTTGTTCCGGGGCCCGTAAACGAATGTCCTGGGAGATGCAATTCTCCAGGAAATTTTGACCATGGCAGTTTTAGATTTTTCGTAGCTGAATTTAAAGACCCAACTAGATCGCCTCCTCTTTTGGCAGTGAAACAAAACGAGTTTTAGTTTTTCCGCAATCGACACAGAGGCCTCTAATCATAATTCTTTTATTTTTACTGATGAAATTTTGAATATCTCTCATTTCAGTATCTCTCTTGCACTTTACGCAATACATCTGTTCCATATAGATTTTAATATAAAACTATTTTTATAATTAAAAAAGAAATGGAAGTTAAAGATTTATCCTGGAACGACGAGACATCTAAAAGATTTAATAACCCGTTATTACCTAGAAGTATAAGGGGTCTGATCGTTGGGAAGTCTGGATGCGGTAAGACTACGCTATTATTAAATTTACTTTTGAATCCAGGATGGTTAGATTACGACAGCCTACAGGTATTTGGAAGATCTCCCTTTCAACCAGAATATAAAATACTTAAAAAAGCATTCGAAGAAAAGTTATCGAAAGAAGCAATTGTCAATTTGTTTGGTTGTCAAGACGAGATTGCAAGGTTAAATGTATCGCCAGCATTAGTCGTTGAAGAAATGGCTAAAAGCACAGTTAAAAAATCCGATATGAACTGTCGATTCTTTGAAACTTCGGAAGAAGTGCCCGATCCGAGAGACTTGAATCAGCATAAAAAGAACCTGATGATTTTCGACGATTTACAATTAGAAAAACAAAACAAATGTGAATCGTATTACATCAGAGGAAGACACAGTAATGTTGATTGCTTTTACCTCGCTCAAAACTACTTCAAACTGCCTAGACAGACCATCAGAGAGAATTCAAACTTTATCTGTTTATTTCGTCAAGACCTTAAAAATATTAATAATATATACAACGATCACGTAGGCGTAGATGATATGCCTAAAGACGAATTTGTAAAACTGTGCAAAACTGCGTGGGAGCGTCCGCACGGATTTGTAGTGATAGATTTAACCAGTAAAAAAAACAACGGTAAGTATAGGAGTGCGTTGGATACATTTTATATGCCTTCAGCATAAAAATAATCTTCATAAGATATATATGATATATATAATGGAAGCGCGGTTGGAAAAGATAGTTCTGAACACAGAAAAGATCGCTCGTAACACAGAGCCTAAAGAGTCATTCAGCATTTTGGTGAGCGAAAGGAGCACGCAAATAAGAACAAAATTTAATCCTCTGATTCAACTTGACAAAAACAAAAAGTATGAAATGTGTCTTGTTAATCTTGAGACGTATAATTTCTTCCCGAATATATATTCTTTAAACAACAAATTTGTGTATTCGCCGGATAATGGTAAAACGTGGTTTACCATAGAAATCCCAGAAGGGAGTTACGAAATCGTAGATATAAACGAACACATTCAGAGAATCATGAAACAATCAGGACATTATGACGAAACGGGAGATGCGTACTGTATAACGTTACAAGCGAACAACAATACTTTGAAATCGGTGTTAGATATCGGTGCTAACTATCAGGTTAATATGACAATCGAGAACTCGATTAGAACTGTTTTAGGATTTAATAGCCGAGTGTATTCAGAAGGATATAACGAATCGGAGAACATAGTAAATATAATGAACGTAAATAGTTTGAGAGTAACCAGTGACGTAATCGGATCTTCGTACTCTAACGGAACAACGGAAAACATTATATATTCCTTTTTCCCGAATGTAGGCCCCGGATACAAGATTATAGAAGTGCCCGTTAATTTAGTATATCTTCCTATTACGCTATTTACGATTTCAGCAATGGAAACAAAACTCACAGATCAAAATGGAAAACTAATCAACCTTCGAGGAGAGGAGTTGTCGATCAGGTTTAAAATTAGAGAAGTGTGAGAATTAATTATCGTGGTATTAAAGTTTTTAATTTCAATTATATATATATAAAATGAGTCGATATACGAATACAAAAGTTAATGTTTCGGATGGACAAAAAGACAAAATTAAACGCGCAGTTGAAGCAGGGACAGGAACGAGTATAAGACTAACTCACGGAGATCTATCCGGGGAACACGTTTTAGCTCTTACACGAGCACAAATTAATAAAATGGCGAAAGCATATCAGAATGGGACTGGTACTACGCTCAAAATGAGTAAAACGCAAATAGACCATAATATGAAAGTCGAAGGTGGTTTTCTTCCAGCGTTATTACCACTTCTAGCTACAGCTGGAAAATTTCTTCTTTCTAGGGTTCTGCCAAGTCTTGCAACTGGAGCTTTAAGCGGATTAGCGAGTACAGGAGTAAGTAAGATAATGGGATCGGGTGTTAATGGAGGTGCTTTATACATAAAGAAAGGAGGAAGAAGCTACAAGATGGTTCCGCACGCAGCAGGTCTTTACCTGAAACCATGGTCAGGGTCGGGATTAGACGGTGTAGGAGAAGGACTGTACATGCGCAGAGGTTCTGGATTTGTCAATGGTGCAGGATTAATTCTTGGAAACGACAATCCTATTTCAAAAATACTTTCTAACATCCCAATCCTTGGTCCGCTTCTTGGAATGATTTTGTAAAGGTTTTAATATATATATATATAAATATATATAATGTCGCGATACGGTATGCCAATGCACAAGTTTATAACAAAACGCAATTCTCCGAGCAGAGTTAGAACTCGACCAGAATCAGTATTTTGGTTGCCTAAAGAAGTAACGCATCGGGCTATAAGACAACCGGGCTCACAGCGTTGGGAGATTTTCGCACAACGAGCGATCACAATTCAACCCAGATCGTCGGTCTCGCAAGAGCTAGGATTTGGCGTTCGACTAACTAGGGGAGTCTGTCTAGTCTCGCTTAGACAGGCGATTAAAGAAAAGAAATGTAGCTTGCAAGATTCAACCATTTGCGAAGATGTAGAAGACATTGTTATTACCATTCAAAACAATTCCGATTCTGTAGTTATCATTAACGAAAAAGATTCGCTATGCTACATTAATTACCACGTTTAAATTTTAAAAATCTTAATAATAATAATAATAATGGAATATAAACAAATGGAAAATTCAGCGCAATCGTATCGTTTTAAAAAAATTAACGAAATTCAAAAAGAAATCGAACAAGAACGCGATAAAAGGACCGCCTTAAGTACAAAGTATCGTAGGAACATAAGAATGATTAGCATTATCGACAACGCTCTAATAGTAACTGTGATCGGGCTCAGCAGCTCGGGTCTGGCAGCTCTGGCTACTGTAATTGCAACTCCGGCCATAGCGATAGCAACAGGTACGGCAGTAGGTGTAGGATTGTTAATTATTATCGGAGGACAAGTTAGTAAGAAGCTTGCACTGAAATTGACAAAGCACGAAAAGATTAAAACGTTAGCGGAAGCAAAACTAAACACTATCAGTAGCCTCATTTCAAAAGCTCTTGTGGACGACAATATTTCAGACGTTGAATATTCGCTAATTCTAAGCGAGTTTGTGAAATTCAACAATATGAAAGAAAAAATTAAAAATAAAACCAAAGTTAGCACAGAAAAATTAACGTTTAACGAGAACGTTTTAACTGGAACGTAAATTAAACGTTCGAAATCAACGTTCGAAATTACGTTCGAATTTACGTTCGAATTTACGTTTAAAAAATATAGCTATAAGCTTATATAAATAAAATATAATGTCGTTTCTAAAGATAACCGATCCCGCAAAAAGAGATTTTATCGTTGAGGAGTTTCTGAAATCGAAAAAGAATATTCGACAAAACTTTTTATCCGAGAGATTAGGAGACATCGGACTATAACGAGAATTAACGAGATTGTACAAACCAATAGTCGACTCGCAATCAACAATTTCAAAAGAACAAAAGGCTTTGTTATCTACTATAAAAGAAAACTCTGCCGAGACAGCTAACGCTCTAAAAGCGCTTCCCGCTTCTATTTCGACATCGTTAAAAGCCATTCAGTTTCCTCAATACCCTTCGATACAGGCTTACGGAGAAGACCCGGTAGAAGGTATAAAAACGTTATATGATAGGCCTATTAAAACCTTAGAACTAGGAGATGTTGCGGTGAAGTACCTGCAGCAATACGCGTCCGATAAAAAGACGGTAGACACAACGTTCGGTATAAACTCAAAAGCCGGCCAATTTTATATAGGCGACAGTCCTATATCGATCGACGGCAATAACGTGACGGTAGGCGATAGGCCTAAGATATACGAAGGAACTCCAGGACTTTGGGAATTATTAACGATGGCCAAACCGGACGAGTCGATTTTCAATGCAAACGATCGGGAAGAATATGCCGAGATTCTGAAGATAACGAATGCTATGAGGCAGCCGAAAAATCCAAGTAAACCAAAATCCTCTAGGAGCTAAAAATATAAAAAAATTATTAAACCGATATGGGACTCGATGATGTCAAAGGCGCAAGGTAAAGGAATAGGCCTACAGCGTATCGTCATTCCTCAAGATCCTAATGCATTAATAGAAATGTTATCTCTGCGAATGGCCAGCTTCGAGGCGGGCAATACGGGTGTGAGAAATGAGATAGTTGGTATATGCGACGAGTTACTAAGACAAGGAGCGATAAATAAAAATGAATATAAAAATATAATGCTATTAATATAAAAAATGTTAGTAGTTACTAAAAGAAGGTATAAGAAACAATACGTTATCGGAGGGGCGGGAATATTCGATATTGTTGCGGGTTTTTTCAAGAAACTATTTACGTCGAATGCGGCTAAACAAATAGCGTCAACCGCTCTCAGCGTAGGAAAAGATGTGGCTAAAGACATCGGGCAGAAAGCGCTGGATGTTGGTAAAACTGTCGTTGCTGACGCCGGGAAACGATTAGTCGATAAAGCGGTTGCTAAAATTATGAGTCCCAAAAATTTACCTACTACAAGTTCACAAACGCTTTCAGCGCTTTCAGCGCTTCCAGCGCTTTCAGCGTTCCAACCGCAGCTGAACGAAGGCAAAGACTTGCTAACTCAAGAAAGTAAAGACGTGCTAACTAGACTTATTAACGACGGAACGCGTTCGAAGAGTACAAATATAAATAATTTAATGATGGGGCACGGTATGAATTCCAATGCAAAGAGCGCTATTAGAATTCAAGATCTCGTTAGACGTTTAAGCGGAGCTGGATTGAAAGTTGCATAGGTTATTTATATTTAAATAAAATAAAATCATATATTATTAATAAAAAAATGCAATCAGATATACTAAGATTCACGGAACAACCTTTGACGGACGAGAGTATCGAACGATACGAATTTCACGAGTACGAACCTACTGCGAGAACGAATCTAAACACAGAGAGATTCGTATCAATATTGAACTCCAAGACTTGTTCAGCCACCCTTCAGAGTCTTATTTGCTATTCGAAGGAAGACTGACAAAAGCGGATAACACCGCATACGTTAATGCCGATGCAGTGGCTGTTACGAATAACGGGCTAATGCATCTATTTAGCCAAATATCGTATTCTCTGTCGAATCAAGAAATAGAAACGTTATTTCACCCAGGTCAAGCTACCACGATGCTCGGACTGCTTAAATACCCAAACGATTTTCAACTGGCACAAGGTTTAAATCAGCCGTGGTACAAAGACAGTGGTGCAACGGCCGTTGTCGCCGATAACACGGGGTTTGCGGTCAGACAACAGTATCTTATTCGAAAACCGAATGCTAAGGGAACGTTCAGCTTTATAGTTGCATTAAAGCATATCTTCGGTTTTTGCGATGATTACGACAAGATTGTTTACGGTTTGAAACATACGCTAACGTTAGTGCGCAAATCCGACGACGACGCAATTAATAGAGGCCACGATGCAGCGGCTGGAAAAGTTGCAATAGAGAAGATATCGTGGTTTATGCCTCACGTTATTCCATCCGATATGGAAAAAATGCAGTTATATAAAACGATCGAATCGAAAGCATCGTTGGCTGTAGCCTATCGCGCTCGTCAATGCGATACCATAACTGTTCCTCAGTCGACTACTTTCAGTTGGAGACTTAGTGTCAAGACATCTCCGGAAAAACCGAGGTATATAATAGTAGGATTTCAGACAAGTCGTGACGGGAATCAAGAAGCTAATCCGTCGATCTTCGACCATTGCGATCTTAAGAACATGTACGTGATGATGAATCAGGAAAGATACCCGGCTGTGGACTACAACCTATCGTTTCCTAATCAACAATTCTCGAGAGCGTACCGAGCAGCGGCAACGTTTAGCGAAAAACTCTACGGAATGGATCAGTTGATAACGCAGAGTAATATAACACCGAGTGATTATAAAGAACTATATCCGCTAATGATTTTCGACGTTAGCAAACAATCTGAGCGATTAAAGTCGTCGGTCGTCGATATTCAGATCAAAGCTATATTTAATACGGCAGTGCCGGCCGAAACCGAAGCTTATGCTATCGTAATTTCGGACAAGTTGCTAGAGTTTCAATCGGACGGGCAGAAGCTAAACGTCGTCTACGGTAGGAGCTCGTCTTAAATCGCCGCGATTTAAATGCTAAATGCTAAGGGTGAAGGCTATGAATAAAAAAATTTTTTTCTTAAACATACATAAAGAGATGTTTACTTATATTAGTAATAAGAAGATGAAACTTCCAGAGCTGAGAAGCTTACTGGTCCAGCACAACGTTAAGGGTTGTGCTCATCTCAACAAGCCCGAGCTTATAGCTCTATTGAGCGCAATGGAGATTCTTGCTCGCGATGTCTCAGAAAAAGAGAAACTAGAGAAACTAGAGAGGCGACAAAGGCAAGAACTGCAGAAAGAGCAGCAGAAAGAATATCGGAAAGAATATCAGAAAGAATATCAGAAAGGATACTAGAAAGAATATCGGAAAGAACGAATATTGAAAAGAAACTTCTAGGAAGGCGCATATGATAGAGCGAGGTATATCAGAAATCAGCCGAGAAAAGTAGAAATCTTAGACCTAGAAACCGGTGATGTTGTCGTGTATCCGTCGATTTACAAAGCAGCTAAGGCGCACGGGCAAAACGCACCAATAATAGAATGGTATAATGGAAAAGTATGGAGAAATAGATACAAAATTAAGGTGTACGATCGCATTAACGACAAAACTATCGATTCCGTTGTGAATGAGCTGTGAGATTTTTGGGAAAAAATAAAATAAATAAAAAATTAAACATAAATAAATATTTGTGTTTTTCTTAAACAACACTTAAAGAAATGAATATATATATGTATATATAAAGGAATGGACTACAAGTTGAAAACTGTAACAGAATTGAGAGTCATGGCAAAACGGAGCGGCATGGTCGGATATTGGAAACTGCGAAAAGCGGATCTGATTGCTGCTATGAGCAACGATGGTTCTAATGGAGGAGGAACCTTGCTCGACTCTCCAGTTCCCGATATTCGAACCCCAATTCTTACTCCGACCAAATATATTTCCCCGCCAAATAAAGTTCTCAGTGAGTTGAAAACTAAGGTTAGGTCGAATATTAATTCTTTTGCGGATTGGTTAGTTAGTTACATACCTCCTAAAGTGAAGAAACCTGTGAACGAAAGATTGGAATCGTTCAAATCGAAAATAAAGAGTCTCTTTGCTAAAATCAATACAAAGAAGTTTGAAATTCGAAAGACTGCATCGGCTATTAAAGGATTCACTAAACAATACAATATCGATGGTTCTTCTGGAATCGATGCCGTGTCTTTTCTTAACGCCGTTAGACCGCAGGTTTTTAGTCTGTTGTCAAGAAATCGTCAGGTTAAGGTTCAACTCGTTCTTACATGTACCATGGAGCGCGTTGATATGAAATCTGGAGAAGAAGAATCCGCGAATGTTCCATTCGTCTCGAAAACTGAAGTTATTTTAGATGCTACCGATATTAACGAAATATACGATAATGCAATAAATAAGATCCCAGAGACTATGGCAAGTTTCCAGATGCGGGGAAGTAATTGGAGATTCGTGAATGTTGTAAAGTTAGATGTCAAGACTGCTGTTTATAAACCACTGAAAGGCAGTTCTTACATTCCGTTGCCCACAGAACTATCTAGCAAAAAAGCTATTATCAATATGAAGAATAATGACGAGCAATGTTTCAAGTGGTGCATTACTAGAGCGTTAAATCCAACGGGCAAAAATCTCGAAAGAATTACGAAAGAATTAATCAAACAATCGAAGCAACTCGATTGGAGCGGTATCGAATTTCCGGTCGCTGCAGATGCTAATATAATAAACAAGTTTGAGAGAAATAATAATATCAGCGTTGACGTATTCGGTTATGAAAATAAGATAGTATTCCCAATTTATGTGTCGAATCAACGGGACGAAAAAGTTTCTATCGTTGAACTATTGCTTATTTCAGACGGAGATAAGAAACATTATTGTTGGATAAAGAATTTTAACAGATTGATGGCTTCAAGAACGGAAAAGTCAACTATATCAATGCACTATTGTAGAAGATGTTTAAACGGTTATACAAGAATAGAAGCGCTTAATAAACATACCGAGTACTGTTCGCAAAACGCCGCTCAAAAAATAGAAGTCCCAGAACCGGGAACTACGTTAAGTTTTAAAAATTATAATAGGTCGATGAGAGTTCCCTTTATAATTTATGCAGATTTCGAATCTTTCATCAAACCTATAGACACATGCCAGCCAGATCCTCGCGTGTCTTATACCGATAAATACCAAAAATACACACCTAGCTCGTTTTGTTATTACGTAAAATGCTTCGACGATATATTATATCAACAAGATCCTGTAACGTACACGGCCGAAAGCGAAGACGACGATATCGGTCAAATATTCGTAGATAGTCTCGAAGAGACTATAAAACGAATCTACAATCAGTTTAAATTTCCGAAGAAGATGATATTTACTCCAGATGACCGAAAAAGTTTAAGGAAACTACTTTATGTCATATCTGTGGAGGGGCGTTGGGTACAGATCGGGTTAGAGACCACTGTCATTTGAGCGGTATTTTTAGAGGGGCCGCTCATAATGGTTGTAATCTAGACTATAAAGTTCCGAGGTTCTTTCCAGTAGTATTCCATAATCTGTCCGGATACGATAGCCATCTGTTCGTAAAAAAATTGCGAGGTGATCAGAATGAGAAAATTAAATGCATTCCTAATAACGAAGAGAAGTACATATCGTTTAGCAGAGAAGTGATCGTCGATAAGTTTCTAAACAAAGAAGGGAAAGAAATTAACGTTAAACGTGAATTGCGATTCATCGACAGTTATTCATGGCATCGAGTCTTGACGCTTTATCTAAGAATCTGAAGAAAGAACAATGTAAAAATCTTGGTGCATCATATTCTGGGATACAGCTCGATCTTTTACTTAAAAAAGGAATTTACCCGTACGATTACGTTGCTTCCATCGATAGATTTAACGAAACCGAACTACCTCCCAAGTCCGCATTTTATTCGAGGCTAAACGACTCAGATATTAGCGACGAAGATTACGATAACGCCAAAAATGTATGGAATGCATTCGGATGTAAAACGTTTAGAGAATACCACGACCTGTACAATGTTTCGGATGTTCTACTCTTAGCCGATGTTTTCGAAAACTTTAGAGACGTGTGCATGAGTAATTATCGCCTAGATCCCGCATGGTATTACACTTCTCCGGGACTGGCCTGGGATGCTGCTTTGAAGTTGACCGGTATAAAGTTGGAGTTGTTGAGCGATTACGATATGATTCTGATGATTAAGCAAGGAATAAGAGGCGGAATCAGCACAATTTCGAATCGTTATGGGAAAGCCAACAATAAGTATATGACGGCGGATAAATTCGAGAGCAGCGAGCCTTCGTCATATATAACTTATCTAGACGCTAATAATTTATACGGTTGGGCGATGAGGAAGCCTTTACCGACTCGTGGATTTAAATGGATGAGCGACGACGAGCTAAATAATTGGAATGTATTGGGATCGTGTATATTGGAAGTCGATTTAGACTATCCTCAAGAAATCCACAATCTCCACAACGACTATCCTCTGGCTCCCGAGAGCATCTCGTCGGAATTTACATATAATATACCAAAACTAATTCCAAACTTGAACGATAAAAAGAAGTACGTGGTACATTACGAAAATTTGAAGTTGTACGAAAGTCTCGGGTTGAAGATCGCGAAAATTCACAGAGGGATATCATTCGAAGATAGCCCTTGGTTGAAGTTTTATGTAGATCTAAACACAAACTTGAGAACGAGTGCCACAAATAACTTTGAGAAAGACTTTTTCAAATTGATGAACAATAGCGCCTTTGGAAAAACCCTTGAAAGAATCGAAACTCATGTAGATATAAAATTGGTATGTCACGAGAAGGAAGCTATCAAGCTAGCTGCAAAAACTAATTATGACCGCCTGACGATTTTCGACGAGAATCTAATCGCCGTTGACATGAAAAGACCGAGGTTGTTTTATAATAAACCGATATATCTAGGCATGTGCATATTAGACTTAAGTAAAACTTTGATGTACGACTTTCATTACAATTTTATACGACAAAAATACGGCGATAGAGCTAAATTGTTATTCACCGATACAGATTCGTTGGCATATGAAATACAAACAGAAGATTTTTACGAGGATACCGCCGAAGACGTTGCGGTTCGATTCGATACGAGTGATTACCCTGAAGATCACCCATCGGGTTTAAGAAGCGGAATGAACAAGAAAGTACTCGGTATGTTCAAGACGAATCCGCAGGAAAACAGATTTTCGAGTTCGTAGGTTTAAGAGCCAAGTTGTACTCGTATAGAATTGATGGCGAAGAACATAAGAAGTGTAAAGGCATTAAGCAAAATGTTGTTAAGAAAACGATAACTCACGATGATTACAAAAACTATTTTTTTACCAAAAGAGAACGACTAAGAAAAATGAACGTTTTTAGATCGTATCATCATGATATTTATACCGAGCAGGTAAATAAAGTTGCATTATCCGCGGATGATGACAAACGAGTAATAATGGAAGACGGTATTCATACATTAGCGTACGGACATTACTCGTTACGCTGCGCACATAAAGAATCTATTCGTTGATTATAAAATGAGTTTTAGAAGTGTTACAGAAATCGACGTTTGCGGAGTCGTGTTACCGAATGTTCCTTTGTCGAATATACAACTGCTAGACGCCGCTAAGAAGAAACTAAATATCACAAACTTCAGAGGCGTGTTCCTACGAGACGAGTTGCCCGAGAGACCGAGTAGGCCTACTAACGAGAGCGGCATTCTTAACCTAGATAAATCTAGTGGAAGTGGGATTCATTGGGTGTGTTGGATCAAGAAGAACGGCGAAATTTCGGCGAAATATTTCGATGGCTATGGTTTCCCTCCACCTACCGAGCTATTGAAATATTTAAGCTGTCCAGTTTATTATAACAGCGAACGAAAACAGCCCGATAACGAAGTGTTTTGCGGTCATCTGTGCTTATACGTGTTGAAAATGATGGACGATGGCGCTAATTTTCAAGAAGTTATAAACGGTTTATTTTAATATATATCTATATATATATATATATATTATAAAATGCCTGTGGATAAATTCGGACATACTGATGTTGGATACTCGGAAAGAGTGATTGCCGGAGGAGTTACACTGTCTCAAGCAAATGCTACTTTCCTTCGTATGGATGGAACAAACGCTGCAACTGGTAATATTAATTTGGATTCTCATAAACTTGTCAACGTGTTAGAGCCTACTAATTCCCAAGATGGTGCTACCAAATATTACGTAGATAATGCTCATAAAAAATGTTATCTCGGATATATACCTAATTTAGAAACCGACGAGAGTAGTACCGGTTTCGTCGCTAGTGCCAGTTCACACATAGACGGATATCGAGCGTACGGAGCGTTTAATAGTCTCAACGCGGATGGTTTGAACGGATCTTGGGTTTCTAATGAGGCTTTTATCGGATCTTCGGTTCCTAGTGAGGCTTTAGATAAATGGATACAGATAAAATGTCCCGAGCAGGGCAAAAATTTGGCGAATCGCGTTGAAAGCTATCGATAATGTATATAAAATAGACACGGCGTTTTGGACCATATCAGGGCGTAACGACTGCGATTCGACATTTACGAGGTTATTAACGTCAACGACTCCGTTATTGAGAACCGCAACTGCACCGTCATTTTTCAATATTTCAACGAATACTGCGTATCAGTATTGCAGATTTACGAAAACACCTATTCCCGGTCACATAAACGTAGGACTTCATAGCATACAATTATACATTTACGATACTTAAATCGATAAGTATAATTGTCCTCGTTTGAGCTCATGAGCTCACCAAACGGTTTATTTTATCATAAATAAAATATATATACATTGTATATATATATTATAAAATGCCTGTGGATAAATTCGGACATACTGATGTTGGATACTCTGAAAGAATAATTGCCGGAGGAGTTACATTGTCTCTAGCAAATGCTACTTTCCTTCGTATGGATGGAACAAATGTCGCGGCCGAGAACATTAATTTAGATTCTCATAAGCTTGTAAACGTGTTAGACCCTACTAATTCCCAAGATGGTGCTACCAAAAATTACGTAGATTTAAACAGCGGTGTAAACAAAGTTTCTAAGACTGGTGACGTTATGACCGGCAATCTATTTTTAAGTGTGGGCTCGGATCGTCAACGTAATATGGGGTGTAAGGATCTACGCGGAAACAAACTGTTTGCTTTGATACTGGGTAATCTGTTAAACAAAATAGAAGGTTATTTAAACCAACCTATAACGTTGCAATCGATCGAAGGTTTCTTGTGCAAAGTGGGAACGGAAAATATAATTCGATTCGGTAAATCCTCCAGTAACCATAAAATCGATGTTTACCAAGATATCGTTATGAGAGAAAAATCTATTACCGATTTAAAAGACCCCGTTAATCCTCAAGATGCCTCCACTAAAAATTATGTAGATAACGCTCTTAGTAGAGCGGATAATAATGCTCTTAAAAAATGTCATATCGGATACATACCTATTTTGGAGGCTGACGAAAGTGTTACCGGATTTATGGCAAGTGCTAGTTCAACTGTTACTGACAAGTATCAAGCGTATGGAGCTTTCAATAGTCTAAATGCAGATGGTTCAAACGGAACATGGATCGCGGATAGTAGATCAATCCTAAATGTCTGGCTGCAGATAAAATGTCCTGAGCCGGTTAAAATTTGGAGAATTGCGTTGAAAGCGATAAGACACAACAGAGGCACATACCAGATTACAAACTGGATTTTAAACGGAAGTAACGATGGATCAACGTTTACCCAATTACTAAGATCGACGCAGGCATTATTAAACACCGATTCTGCTCCGTCATTTTTTAATGTTTCAACGACTCCGACTGCGTACCAGTATTACAGACTTACAGTAACAAGCAACCCCAGTCACACTGTGGTAGGAGTAGAAGTCCTACAATTATACGTATACGATACATAAATTGGGGAAGCAAGTCCGTCACACCGGATGACTCTGGCACAGATACCAGATCATTGATGCGTAAGCATCAATTTCAGGAGCATTGCTCCCTGTTGCGTGAAACGATTATTAATTAAAGGAAGCTCATAAAGTCGTTCATCCCAACCATTCATTCATTCATTCATTCATTCATTCATTCATTCATTCATTCATTACAAACGCACCGGATGATCTTGGCACAGGAAAGACACTTAGGCCTATTGCACACACACACAGTGTGTGTCTTATGTATTCAATAAAATCTGCAGCTGCTGATGCTGCTGCAGCTGCTCCTGCTGCTGAAGCTCCTGCTGCTGCTGCTGCTCCTGCTAATCCAGCTGATGCAGCTGCTGCTGCAGCTGCTGCTCCTGCTGAAGCTGAAGCTCCTGCGGCTGATGCTCCTGATGCACCTGTGATTGGCATTTGCACCTGTGATACGCATCTGCACTGTTTATTTCAAAATGCACCAGAATCGAACAAGTTTCCCTACTCTTGTGCGTTAGACACCGGCGTTTTAGAACCTATAAATTACAATTACACTTTATTGAAAAACTGATTTTGCTGTTATTGTATGCACAGTGCCAGATTATTTTAAAAGAACAGAGAATATTTCTGAGCCTGAAATACTGGATTCTTCAGATCCTTCTGCACCATCCCAATACGAAGAGCTTAGACGTACCGATGAAATTCGTTTGCAACCGAGAGCTTACGAAAAACTGACGCCTAAACCTCCATTGTATATAAACCAAGCATTTTGAAACATGAATCAGACAACTTTCACAACTAGACACCAAACCGCGATTTTGCTAAATTCTTAAAGTAAACTAAACAACTATTCTAGACGTATTGGTTCAGTGTCTGCATGCATCGTAGTTTCACTGCTTTTCTTATTTCAGATTGAATTATATAATTCCCAATTGGTACTGTTAAGTTTTCTTACAGAGTTTATTTTCTAAACACTTGGTTTAGTTTAGTTAAGTTAGAAACAATTGAACAGTAGTCGGTTTAACAAATTCAACATGTTCTTTATGATGCCTTCATTTTGTTTTCCATTAATGTGACAGCTTTTCTTTCACATATCTAATTCTACATGTGTCATGCACGCAACATTTCTTGCAATGCAGAATCGTATGCTGATATGTTTCATGCTTAAACTTTTAGTTTATATAAATTTAAGTGGCAATTATTGTGACATAACTTGTGCTCATCTTGTTTCTGATCACTAGTAGTAGCAATATAGTTTGCTATGTAATTTGCAGTCGGATATTCGTGTCTTCTGAAGTTAAGTGAAAAGGTGAAACAACTAACGAACGGCCAGAAACCAGTCTTTAAAACAGGAAGTAAATCATGTTTAAGTCGGTTGTTTGCTGTGTAGCATTGATCGGATGTTACGCTGGCAAAACCTGTGAGCGTGAAAAACAATCATTTGATGGCGACCTTTAGGCCTAGTCTGATCAAAAGTGGTTTGCATAGTCTTGATCAGTGTTCCCTGCAAGAATTACTAGTACGAGTCTGACGATGGATAAAGCACAGCTGTTGTTGAATATTGGCAAATATAGGTCCTACTTCAATTCATGTTTACGACGTTTCTTGTAGATGTTCCTGTGTTTGCCTTTCATAAATGTATTATCCTGTATTTGTGATCTTAGCCTCGCTGTATATAGGTAATTTCGTGAACGTTCAATATAAAACTGCGAGTAGGCCTAAGTAGGTATGTTTGCATGTGTGTATGCGTGTTGGTAGGCCTATGTATGTATTAAATATGTCCCTATAACGCATACATAATCTATGCATGCGTATATGTTGGTATATTTTAATGTATGCGTGTATAATTCATGTAAATGTGTGTCGTGGAATCAAGGGATTGGGTATCGTTGGTCTTTGCATTAGGCCTATCCGTTTGGAATGACAGTTGAAGTAGTTTAAGCGAATACCGCATTCTTTCAGCTTTGAAGTCCGTGTAGCCTAGCTATTGACCGTTAATTCGAATTTGAACTTCAGGCTTCATCTGTCTGCTGATATTTAAATAATTCTTTTGGATCAAAGGATTGCGAGGAATTCTCTATTTATTAAAAACTCTAAGCTTCACCAGGCTTCAAAAGTCTGAGTAGTGCTGCATTTCAACAACGTTAAGAAAACAAAGTTAATTCATTTTCTCTGTCTATGTCTGTCTGCCTCACTACACCACAGCACTGCTTCTATTTGGTAGGCCCAGCGGAACATTACATATGCGTGTTTGTATGAATGATTGCATTACTTCTATACACTTCAGAAGATCTTTAAGCTATCCGTTTAAATGTTAACGCTCTGACGTCGCGAGTTCAGTTTGGGTTTAATTACGTTCTTGATCACGCTTTCAGCGACCAGAGGCAAAGTAGTTGACTTGTCAAACAGCGCCATGTGCTAAATTTAGGAAATAAAGTCGCTAGTACTTCACACCAAGAATGTTTCCTCGTATATCGGTGAAATAATTTGAACCGAGTTTCATAGACTTTCAAAAAATGACAAGTTTTCATGGCTCTCGCTAGGTGGCAATACATTCTGGCAAGCCACTATACTAAGAGGTCATTGCATAATAATTAGGGCCTACGTAACGCTCGAGGATGGGTGGGTGGGGTCCTTGAAAACGTTACGTAACGTTACGTGGGTGGGTGAATGGAGATGAACGTTACGTAACGCTTTTTTTTATAAATGAATTTTAAATCAACATCGAATGACACATTAGACACGATCTAATCGAAGTTCAAGCTTAGAGTAATTGATTTAAACTTAACTAAAACACCTAATAGTATAAATCAACACTAAGTTAGTGTTTAGTAGGCCTACATTATCACGATGCAATAGGCCTATATGGTATTTTACAATAGCGCCACCTGGTGAAACTTTATTTGAACTTTAATACTCGTTTGTAGTGTTCTGCAATTTCGGGATTTTTCGCAGGTATTCAATTGTACGCATGTAGTTGTTGCCTGGTTGTGGGGTACAGGATTGGAATATTTTAACGGGATTTGGCTTATTATAATCCAAATTCAATTTACATTCAACTGATATACGGTATTTCACAATAACCTGCGTTAAAAGTTATTTCTGGGTTGGTAAACCATCCGCCGCATATCTTGGGTGTCCTTGGTATATGCTATGGTTGTGGGGTACAGGAATGAAATATTTTAACTGGATTTGGCTTGTTATAATCTAAATTCAATTTGCAATCGACTGATAATATGATATGTCAAAATAACGTGCGCTAAAAAAATAATTTCTGGGCTGTTATACCATGTGCCAGTATGACCATCAGCCCTATATCTTGGGGATGTCCTTGGTATATGCTGTGGTTGTGGGCTACAGGGTGGTAGAATAATCACGCAAAATGTACCATACGAAGCCCAATTGAAGGCTTTAGGATGTCCTAAAACCATTTTTACAAATTTCTAGCCGTTCTAAAGTTATCCGTGTAAAAGCGGGTCTGGGGTCCGGTCGGACCCCCCTTGGGCATTCGAGGGTTAAACATGGCCTTCCATAAGCAAAGTTGAAGGAACTTATATTTTAACTTTGTAGGCCTTTTAGTCAAAGTAATCCTCGCAGATGATCTTAGAGCCACGGCCCAACTCAATAATAAAGGGACATAGGTGCATTTTCCATGTTTTGATAAATTACGGCTTTATGTAATACACAAGAATGGCTATGTAGTTGCTTTAAGTCTGGCTAGGTATCCACAAACTAAACTGTTTTGTTTAAAGGCTAAAATGGTACAAGGCTGGATTGATTGTACGTAGCCTAGCTTCTCTGACGCTTGGCCTACATATCGGATGGCCTTCTTTGTTAAATTTCGACTGGGCTTCTCCAGCGATTTTTTATTTTGAAAGGGAATTAACTGAAATCATTCACCGATTGATGCAGAAAGTCAACAGATGAGCAAGAAATGTCAGCAGAAATTTGTACGGCATGAGGTTCATTTTAAAATATCTTGATGTTTGAAGAAAAGGTCACAGAAATTTTAGGCGAAATGAACGCCAAAATCTCTCCCACTTTCGTAAAAAGCGTAACATTACGTTGTTTTACGCTGCACATTTCCAGATGCATTTAAAACAACAGGGAAATTCTACAACCTGAAATACTGGATCATTCGAATGAAGCGTCAGCACCAGCCACATACGAAGAACTTAATCGTACCACTGATTCGCAAGCGACCACCTACGAAAAACTGACTTCTAAACCTCCTCTTTATATGAATCATTTATCTCAAACCTGAATTCGATCAAATCTACAGCGCAGCACCAAACAATGATTTCGTATTTTTACATTTTTCAGTTTGTGCGTACATCATAGTTTAACTACGTTGCTTATTTGATATTGAATTATGTCACTTAATTCGATGGATATTTTTTTATTTGTAGCATCACTTTTAGTTGTCAAGTAATTTTACTCAATACTTGATTCAGTTAGAAATAATAATAATAATAATAATATTTATTCTTTAATTAAGCGCCTGCAAACGCACTGCGCTGTACATGTACATGTTATAAATGCGATAAACCTTAACTACTAACAGAACAGACATCCTGCAATACAAGGCGCAAATTGCAGCCTACAAATCATGTTTGCCTGTGGGAATCGATCTCTGTACCTCTCGCACTCTACGCCAGATGTTATCCAATGCGCTTTCGGGCCCCCTACAGACGATTCAAAGACGATTCAGTTAAAAAATAGTGAGTTTATCAAATTTAATATTTCCTTAAATATGTCCTCGTTTGTGGTCCATCAATCTTGCCATTAGCTTAGGAGGCGGGAGTTCAGAGGGCATTCCCCTTCTAAATTGAGCGTTCGTGTTTTTCGGTGGAATGAGAAGGATGTCTCTGAGGCAGAAGTAAACTCTTGCGACCCCCCCTCCCACGTAAATTTCCCTTACGCCTATGAACTTTGCTACTTTCTTACATATAATGTGCCATGCACTTAATAGCAACTGTTGCAAATGCAGCACCGTATATTGCAGCGGTTCTCAACCTTTTGAGACTCAAGGACCACTTATAACTTTTGTGTCTTGGTCGCAGACCACCATTAAAAATTGTGCCACTGGCACATTTAGTACAAAAGAAAATTTTCCCATAAATTCGCGTATTATTAGTTTCATATGGCCTACTGGCATCTAGCCGATTCTAGCGATTGAAACAAAACATAAATTTAAAAAAATTCAGAAAATCTGTCTGTTTGTATGTCTTTAATTGTAAAAAAATATAAATTGTAGGCCTTGCTCGCGGACCACCAGGCATATGGCCGCGGACCACCAGTAGTCCGCGGACCACAGGTTGAGAACCGCTGGTATATTGGATAATCTCATACCTGAAACTTTCTTTCTGACAAGAGTTATAGTACTCCTATTCTTGAACATATTATGGCCAAAAGTAAGATGATAGTTTGCTGTATGATCCATAATCGGTTAGGTTTGTCTTCTACAGTGAAGTTGAAACGCGAAAGAGCGAGTTACCTGCTCTAAATCAATCTAAACAGGAAGTTACTTAGGGTTTTAGCAGGATGTTTACAATGTATTAAAGGACGTCTATTAAAAGCACTTTGTAATGGCGAAATGTATCCACATGAAAGTCAATTGACTGCGACCTTTGTTATCAGCACAGCCTTTACGTGCTTTGTTTGATCTTGTTCACTGTTGAATGCATTAATTATTAGGATCTGATGTTAAATATTATACGACTGCTCTTGAATACGGCATAAACTTTTACAACCCGTACAGTAAATCTACAGTATTGCCTTTCATGAGCATTACTATACAGGAGCACTCTTTTTTTAAACTACGTCTTATTATGCGGACTATTGGATATCTATTATACTTGCAAGGTACCAAGTAAGCAAGTAAGTAGGCATGTATTCGAGTTCATGTGTGGATGCATTAATTATGGGCTTAATTGTAGTTGATTTTTAAATGACGATCGTAGCTGATATCTGTCCCAGATGTCTGCTACCCGAATGCAGAAGTAAGAGATGTCGATCGGCGTATGATGATGCAGTGCTTTAGACCTATTGGAATTCAGTCTATGCGAGGAACTTATGGGTTGTATGATAATAATAATAATAAGTTAAAAGCGATTAGCCTTGAACAGTAAAAGTCTCACCACAGTAATAACAATCGAGACATCATTCACATTATTAGGGACATTCTTTATTTTTGTCTGTCTGCCTCACTCTACCTATGTCTCTGTTTTACTCAATCTCGTTACTGCTTTCACTGCCCACTTACGTATGCACGATACAGATCTGGGCAAGTTTAGAAAGATTATACGCTTTTGCATACCTGCCACAAGTGCAGACTGAGTCGCATTGGATTCTTCATCATGATTATATTCATCAACGGATAAAATGACTCATTCCACTAAAGCTTGATATCGATCTCTGGAGACCTCTCTGATACGACGCAGCGCTCGTGAGTAAGCTGGTGAAATTTGAGTTTACGATTACGATTACGAGATTGCTCTAAACTTGAAAATATGGAGGCCTTTATCTTTGGCAAGGTAGAAAGAATTTCAAGATTTTATGTGCCTCTAGCGCCTCTAGCGAACTGGACTGTAAGATTAGTATTTCGTTTTCTTCATTATCTTTCTACGTGTAAGTTGGCAAGTAAGTACGTACGTGTGTGTACGAGACTACGAATTTGCGCATGTCTGTATGTATTTAGGTATTTTAGGTGTTGAGATCAAAGAATAAAGAAGGCTGTGTCCGGCGTCATACGCCGCGGTTGATAGGCTATGCCAAGTGGCTACAGAGTTTGACGCCAGTAATTGGATTCTCTTATGCAGCTACACAAAATCAAAAACATTTCTGGTATTGCTGGAGATGTCGAGTTTTCATAGATGTCGCTAGGTGCCAGAAAACAGTTAGGCCTACATTAAGTTTTTCTTCGTAAGGTATGGTAAGCGTTGTAAGGCCGATAGTGACGAAAGGTCAGATTACTTTTAGCAGGCATTCAAGAGGTGGAGATTTTCACTCTCGATAATTATAGCATTGTCCTTCGCCAGATAGCAGCCAGTTTCATTTTTAGGCTAAGTATTGATTAGCGTAATATCAAATTTTCTATAGGGCTACACGTGTAAAATTAAGTTATGGCAGACGTCAACCGTACGGCCTTGACAACAATAAGATGTCGTTAAACATTTTCTAATACGATAGAAATCGGTGTTGCAGTGATTTACGATGTTCAATGTTCATTGTAGTGACAACTGACATTTAACCCATTAATGCCCATGGTGGCAAAACTGTATGAAATTCTTTGAGTTGGTAGATAATGGGGATTGTTTTAAGCAGGGCTGTAGTCGAGCGTATACGCGGGTATACAGCGTATACCCACCTCTAGAGACCGTATACTCACCTCAAAAAATATTTGTACAAATCTCTAATTAGTTTCGGAAAACTAACCATTAGCGTATACTCACCTCTAATTAGTTTCGGAAAACTAACCGGTAGCGTATACTCACCTCTAATTTTACCACTACAGCCCTGGTTTTAAGGGAAAAATGTGGAAAAATTCTGCGGACAACGTTGAATAGAAATATACGCATGGAAATTCTTGTCCCTACAAAGGGACAGTGGACACTACCGGTCACAGGTTTTTTTTAAAATGAAAGTACGTGAAATATGACTCACACTACAGCAGTGACATGTTATTCAAGTAAAAAACTGCAACATTTCAATGAAAAGTAACATATAAACAGATGAACAGTAACATATAGAAATGTCAAAACCAGCGGTTAGCACATCTGTCCAAATGCAATTATGTAAATGCTGGTGAAAATGGCTAATAGCTAGCAAAAGTCAATACTGTTACACCGGAATTCTTTTATGTAGGTAATTATTGTGTATAAAAACAGCGAAACAGTAAAGGTGTAGGCCAACACAGCATTTAGCACATTTCTTATATCTATGCATGTAATTTCCCAGTTCTGTGTGTCGATGAACGCTCTCACAGGCGCCCGAAATTGGTCCCGCCCACGAACATTGGGCACTACCGAGATAGAGGTACACATGCAAAGCCAGACGGACAGACGGACGGACGGTCAGACAGACAGACAGAGGGATTGACACACAAAGCCCACATCAGTTATATGTTTTAAACAAAAAGTACAAGTTGTTCGGGATAATATGAAATATCGCTAAATGGACCGGTGCCTTTGTTAAAAAATATATAATTTCGAGATACATTCATATATTTTACAACAAAATACACAATTCTTGTCAGAAATGAATGGTGAATCGAATGCTGTATTGCAAGATATGCAGTCTTGTTATCGAGACCTTAAACCTCAAGACCAAGACCAAGACTTTGAACCTCGAGACCAAGACCAAGACCAAGACTTTGAACCTCGAGACCAAGACCAAGACTTTGAACCTCGAGACCAAGACCAAGACCCAAAAAATCACATTCAGTCCAAGACTTCTTTTCTTTACAAAAGGAAGGTAAAAACTTGTCAAGTCGGAATACTCCCTATTCAGGTAAATTAACTTTTTGTATTGTGTTTAAACACTTATAAAGCGCCTCTAGTAGGGTAAACAGTTCAGAAGCACTCCCAGTGCGCAAGGCCACAAGAAAAGAAATAGGTTTTTGAGAAAAGCAAAAAGAAAAAGACATGTTACCAATTAAAATTTGAGAGCGAGTAGAAGGAGACAGTGTATTCCAGGGAGAGGGACCAATTGAGGCAAAAGATCGGGACTGCGCCATAGCTGTTCTAGTATGAGGAACTAAATAATCCAGTCTGTTCGAGGAGAGAAGTGGACGATGCGAGGAGACAGAAAGAGGCCGGTGAACTACATCAATTAAAATTTATGGGCGATAACCCGCTGTGTCTTGGACACCAGAATGAGGATTTTAAACTTAATACGTGCAGAGAGAGGAAGTCAGTGCAGTTGCTCAAACATGAAGGACGAAATGCGTGAGTACCGCGGCAAACGTGCTATAAATCCATCAGCTACATTTAGGACTGACTGCAGAGGCATGAAACGGAACTTAGGAAGTCCGATAAGAAGGGAATTGCAGTAGTCAATTATGGAGCAAATGAAAGCATGGACCAGCGTGGTGAAAACAAAGGATGAGACAGATCGTAGAACAGCCCTGAGACGCCTTAACCCTATGACGCACACCTTTCGAGCCAACACATTTAGCACACCTGGGGTCTATTGGACCCCATCGATAACACGGCCCCCAGTTCTACAGTTTTAATAGAACATGGAAATGAATGATCCTAGTTTAGGTGGGAGAGAGTGCATGCAGTTATGCAACATGTTTGGATCATGGCATAATGTTATATTCACTGTAAGAAATTTTTTATTGTGATGAACAATAATCAGTTATTCAAACGTACGCAGACCGATTACACAGCGCTTTTTACCGGGCTTGTGGTGCTGCCTGAAATGTTGATTGCTGGTCAAAGCCGAGTTGTCTATCGTTATGTTTTTTCCAGTTTTGTACCATGGAAGTACAAGTCTTTCCATTATTGACGTAACCGGGATTATGCAATAGTCAATGCGTTATGAGACTATCAATGTTACAGCCTGGGGTCTGTTGGACCCCAGGTATGCTAAATATGCCCGAGGTGTCTATCTTATTTTTTTTACTCTTTAACCAAACACATTAATCTCTTCAAAGTTATCCACAAACGTAGGAGGATGAATAGCTGAGGAATTAGAAATATATCAGATTTTTACTATTTGCGTCGACGTAGTAATCAAGAAACTGCCATCGCTGGGGTCCAGTAGACCCCAGGTGTGCGTCATAGGGTTAAGTGGAAGTAGGAAACACGTGTAAGGTTAGAGATGTGATCTTTGAAGGAGAGAGAGCTATCAAGCTTAACATTAAATGCAGACTGCAGAGAATTCCGAATTCGTATTTACAGAAGTCCTTCATGCCTTTTGTATATTATAAAACCAATTCGATCAGAATTTTTTTGACCAAGACGTGCCTTGAGGGGCCTCATAAAAATTCCACCATGTGAAAAAATACTTTCCAAAGGTGCTGAAGTCGCTGGCACACACAATATCTTTTTAATGTACAGATCGTGAGCCTTTTTTAAATCCTTTCATGGTTTATCAGACAGTCTGGCTTCAGAAGAAGTCTCGGCAGGGCTTCCAGACACAGCATAACTTAGTTGCTGCTGCCAATGGGTTTTCCTGACCAACAAGACTTGTATCCGTTCCTAGGTATTTGTCGTAGGCTATGATGGAAACAGTCTTGATAAATTTTAAATTCTTAAGTTTTGTTAAATGACTGCGAGACCAAGACCAACACTTTGAACCTCAAGACCAAGACCAAGACCAAGACTTTGAACCTCAAGACCAAGACCAAGACCTTTGGTCCCAAGACCAAGACCAAGACCAAGACTTTAAAAAACGAACTCGAGTGCACTCGAGACCAAGACCTTGGTCTCGACGATTGCACAAAAAACCTTGGTAGCCTGAGGGTCAAGGCATTGCGTAAATAAATCCATGTTACTCAGACCTATTGAACTGTTGTTGCCACTAAATATATAATGAAACTCACTTTCTTCATTAAATTGTTCAGTTTTGCTTAGAAATGCGACACACTTGGGCTATTATAGACGTTGGTTGCTTGGGTGCAGAAGCTGACTTCATAATTTAAGCTTAGGTGTGTAGACTACTGTATGTATGTATGTATGTATGTATGTATGTATGTATGTATGTATGTATGTATGTATGTATGTATGTATGTATGTATGTATGTATGTATGTATGTATGAATTGAGAGACTTGTCATCGAATAGGAGACGGTGGAGTGTGTTCACCAGGACGATCGCTAGAGCTCCACGAGCTGACAGCACAAGGTGACAAGGTGATGTATGTATGTATGTATGTATGTATGTATGTATGTATGTATGTATGTATGTATGTATGTATGTATGAATGTATGTATGTATGTATGTATGTATATATGTATGTATGTATGTATGTATGTATGTATGTATGTATGTATGTATGTATGTATGTATGAATGTATGTATGTATGTATGTATGTATGTATGTATGTATGTATGTATGTATGTATGTATGCATGCATGCATGCATGCATGCATGTATGTATGTATGTATGTATGTATGTATGTATGTATGTATGTATGTATGTATGTATGTATGTATGTATGTATGTATGTATGCATGCATGCATGCATGCATCATAGTAATATATCAGTACCTCACAAAGCGTTAAGCAGACGGATGTAACAAATGTGCGTTTTAAAACAGTTTAAAGAATGTTTTGCGTAGGGTCGAGTGCAACAGTATGTAAATGGAAAGTATAAGTTAAGGCGATTTTTACTGCGAATCGTGAATGCAATGGAAGACTGTTTCACGAATATGGTCCAATACACGATTTGCTTGAGTTTAAGTGCGGAAGCTCGGCACATGTATACCTCCATTGGAGTGGAGATGTGGACTACTCCACTAATTCTCCACCAGTGGCGTACGGAGCTGAAATGCCGCCCGGGGCGAGGGCCCAAAATGCCGCCTTTGGTCACTTAATTTTCGATATGCTATTTTCTCTAACATATTACATGACGATCGTGTTACATATACAATTTCATTTGATACAGTTTATGACCTTTTTCTTTAACCTTTTCTGGATTTTCACTTTCACTGTATTTTGTAATTATCCTTTTTAGCTATATACTGAAATCTATTTTATTAGATAATTAAACATTTTATTGCATGAAATCTATTTTATTAGATAATTAAACTTTTTATTGCAAGAAATCTATTTTATTAGATAATAAAACATTTCAGGCATGTTTTGAGGAAAATTTATCACAGCACATGGCGAGCGGCGCCTGGGCGTATACAAATAATAACTAATTATAAATTACAATTCATTTCCCGCACAAACAGCGGTTAACAGGCTTTCATCATTGCACATTTAAAACAATTCCTGAAATATTTTATTGCTCGACTTGCGACTGTCGCTGACTCGTGCGTATACAGTACAGTGTACATACATGTATTGGGCCTAGCCTACATATTAGGCCTGTGTTATAATTAGCCTACCATTAGTATCATTAGGCTGGGCCTATGCTATTAACGTTATCTTGCGAGCTTTTTGTGCGCAGTAGAAGTTTAGGTTTTAATAACAATCAAATTAAACAATTAAACATTGTATTTTATTTGCCGGATAATCGTATAATATGTTCATAGTTAGTAAACATTGTAAAACAACTGCAGTCGGCAGCATTATTTCAAAAACGCAAAAGGAAAATGCAAATAGCGAGTAACCGAATTTCAAAAATAACTGAATACTATCAGAATACTACTAAACTCTGTGGAAAGGATAAGTGGTAATTTCAAAACCAGATAAGTTTTAAGATTAATTTTAAAAAAGGACAAAACTATATAAGTGGTGAAAGGCTGTGGTAGTGATATTGATAGTTTGTGATTAAATTTCATTCTAAATCATTAATTCGTTTAGATACCTACCCAGGCAGCACGCAAACGTTTATTCAACGTTTTGTTTTAGTTAGAAACGTTGTATAATGGTTGACGTTAGAATCTAAACGTCTCGGTAACGTTGCAGAAACGTTGGCAATTAATGGGTTACGTTACAAATGTTTTCCTAACGTTGATAAACGTTTGCACAAAAATCTCAATTGACGCTGTAGTCAAGTTTTTTGCACCAAGATTGGCTGAATTTTGTTCAAGGTGAAAACAGCAACGCTTCAATACAAGCCTCTTTGACGTAAGGCTGATTAATTTAAGTACCAATGCACAAACGTTTCGGTAACGTTCCGGAAACGTGTGTAGGCAATCGGTTAGCCTAAGCAAGTTTCCGTAACGTTCCAAAAACGTTTCAGAAATACATGACATTATGCTATGTCCACGAATTATTTGCACGTAGGGGCCTAAGTCAACGGCTTTTTGTACCAGATGAACATAAATAGCGCGGACATGAAGCTTCTCTAGCAGTGGGACGATTTATTCATGATCCAAATTACAAACGTTTTTATAACGTTGTTGAAACGTTAATTAATAGACGTTATCCGACAAGAGTTTTTCTTACGTTACTTTAACGTTTCAACCAAATTCTCGTTAATTCTATATGTAGACGAATTGTTTGCATGTAAATCAATGGCCTTTTGCACCAGATGAACATAAATAGCGCGTACATGGAGCTTCTCTAGCATTGGGACGATTTATTCATGTTCCAGGTTACAAACGTTTTTAAAACGTTGTGGGAACGTTAATTAATAGTCGTCATCGAACAAGAGTTTTTCTAACGTTACTTTAACGTTTCAACCAAATTCTCGTTCATTCTATATATACACGAATTGTTTGTTATAAATCAATGGCGTTTTGCACCAGGTGAACATAAATAGAACGTACTTGAAGCTTCTCTAGCATTGGGACGATTTATTCATGTTCCAAGTTACAAACGTTTTTATAACGTTGTGGAAACGTGCATTAATAGACATTATCCTACAAGAGTTTTTCTAACGTTACTTTAACGTTTCAACCAAATTCTCGTTCATTCTATATATACACGAATTGTTTGTTATAAATCAATGGCGTTTTGCACCAGGTGAACATAAATAGAACGTGCTTGAAGCTTCTCTAGCAGTGGGACGATTTATTCATGTTCCAAGTTACAAACGTTTTTATAACGTTGTTGAAACGTTAATTAATAGACGTTATCCGACAAGAGTTTTTCTAACATTACTTTAACGTTTCAACCAAATTCTCGTTAATTCTATATGTAGACGAATTGTTTGCATGTAAATCAATGGCGTTTTGCGCAAGATGAACATAAATAGCGCGTACATGGAGCTTCTCTAGCTTTGGGACGATTTTATTCATGTTCCAAGTTACAAACGTTTTTAAAAGGTTGTGGCAACGTTAATTAATAGTCGTTATCCGACAAGAGTTTTTCTAACGTTACTTTAACGTTTCAACCAAATTCTCGTTCATTCTATATATACACGAATTGTTTGTATGTAAATCAATGGCATTTTACACCAGGTAAACATAAATAGCGCGTCCATGAAGGTTCTCTAGCATTGGGACGATTTATTCATGTTCCAAGTTACAAACGTTTTTATAACGTTGTGGAAACGTGAATTAATAGACGTTATCCGACAAGAGTTTTTCTAACGTTACTTTAACGTTTCAACCAAATTCTCGTTCATTCTATATTCAGACGAATTGTTTGCATGTAAATCAATGGCGTTTTGCACCATATGAATATAAATAGCGCGTACATGGAGCTTCTCTAGCTTTGGGACGATTTATTCATGTTCCAAGTTACAAACGTTTTTTTATAACGTTGTTGAAACGTGAATTAATAGATGTTAACCGACAAGAGTTTTTCTAACGTTACTTTAACGTTTCAACCAAATTCTCGTTCATTCTATATTCAGACTTTTATGGTTTGCATGTAAATCAATGGCGTTTTGCACCATCTATACATATAATATCCATATAGTGTCCGTCTGTCGGGGGACGCTACGTCACAAACGGGTTCTGTTCTATTGTGAAACATAAACAGTTTGTCTTGACGACGGCTGTCTTTACGACGGCGATAACCAACGATACATATAGGCCTATAATATGACGTCATAATATGACGGGCAAATACACTAGTATGAACATAAATAGCGTGTACATGGAGCTTCTCTAGCTTTGGGACGATTTATTCATGTTCCAAGTTACAAACGTTTTTATAACGTTGTGGAAATGTGAATTAATAGACGTTAACCGACAAGAGTTTTTCTAACGTTACTTTAACGTTTCAACCAAATTCTCGTTCATTCTATATTCAGACGAATTGTTTGCATGTAAATCAATGGCGTTTTGCACCAGATGAACATAAATAGCGCGTACATGGAGCTGCTCTAGCTTTGGGACGATTTATTCATGTTCCAAGTTACAAACGTTTTTATAACGTTGTGGAAACGTTAATTAATAGTCGTTATCGAACAAGAGTATTTCTAACGTTACTTTAACGTTTCAACCAAATTCTCGTTCATTCTATATACACGAATTGTTTGTATGTAAATCAATGGCATTTTACACCAGGTAAACATTAATCTCGCGAATATGAAGCTTTTCTAGCATTGGGACGATTTATTCATGATGGAAGTTATAAACGTTTTTATAACGTTGTGGAAACGTGCATTAATATACGTTATCCTACAAGAGTTTTTCTAACGTTACTTTAACGTTTCAACCAAATTCTCGTTCATTCTATATATACACGAATTGTTTGTATGTAAATCAATGGCA
Source organism: Allolobophora icterica (assembly GCA_963556255.1). NCBI lineage: Eukaryota > Metazoa > Annelida > Clitellata > Crassiclitellata > Lumbricidae > Allolobophora > Allolobophora icterica. Next base: position 47,503,293 of record OY744613.1, on the reverse strand, counting down.
TTTTACACCAGGCAAACATAAATCTCGCGAACATGAAGCTTCTCTAGCATTGGGACGATTTATTCATGTTCCAAGTTACAAACGTTTTTATAACGTTGTGGAAACGTGCATTAATAGACGTTATCCGACAAGAGTTTTTCTAACGTTACTTTAACGTTTCAACCAAATTCTCGTTCATTCTATATTCAGACGAATTGTTTGCATGTATATCAATGGCGATTTGACCAGATGAACATAGGTAGCGCGTGCATGAAGCTTCTCTAGCATTGGGACGATTTTATTCATGTTCCAAGTTGCGAACGTTTTTATAACGTTGTGGAAACGTGAAGTAATAAACGTTTTCCGAGTAAAGTTTTTCTAACGTTACTTAAGCGTTTCAATGAAATTATCGTTCATTCTATATAGGCCCATATAGATGCGTTGTTTTGCACATTAATCAATGGCGTTTTGTACCAATTGAACTTAATAGTGCGTGAATATAGAAGATTCCCTGGCACTAAGACTATTTATTCGTGATCCAAGTTGACAAACGTTTTCGTAACGTTGTGGAAACGTGTTGTAATAAACGTTACCCGATAAGAGTTTTCCAACGTTACTTAAGCGTTGCAACCAAATTATCGGTCATTCCATATATATATAGGCCTATAGACGATTATTTGCACATAAATCAATGACGTTTTGTAGGCCTACCGGTAAGTAGGATACCGGATGAACATAAAATCTTAAAAGTTGCAAGACTAACACAATTGCACACAGTTTCTTTTCTTGATAACGACGAAAACAAGTCGGGTAAAATAAACGAAGAGTTTTCCAAACTGTGGGTCGCGACCCAAAAGTGGGTCGCGAAGCTCTGGCAAGTGGGTCGCCAAATTTTTTAGAGAAACATTTATTTTTTGCAGCAACAACTTTTGGCTATGATTGGAATATAACTAGCTGGATTGTAATAAATAATATTATTAACTGTTTTTACCTAAATTTCCTTTTAATGCTTTAAACTTCCAAGCGCTGTACGGAAATCCGCATATTTCAATACTAATTTACGAAGCAAATTTTAGTACACAATGCTTAATTTTACACAGTGGGTATTTAGATTTCCAACATATTCACACGTGGGTCGCGACCCAGAAAAGTTTGGGAACCGCTGCTCTAACAGGCCTAATCGGCGTCGATCGTATGATTTCTGATAGGCCTAAAATACCTAGGCAGCACACACACGTTAATAAAACATAGGTAAATGGTTAGTGGACATGTTCGTCTTTTAGCCTAATTATAAATTGATATCAATACCACTTTCCGTTTCGTTTATTCTTCGTAAACATTTTTAACTTCAACGATATTCTTAGCTTTGTACAGTTAGGCTAAACTTATGAACGTATGATGTTGAAAACTTTAAAAACATGTATTCAAAAGTCGAATTTCTGCACCTTTAAAATTGCTGCTCCAACCTCCATGCACAACGTGAAACCCTTTGCCGTATAATATACAACCAGACTGCGTTATGTCAACTGGTCAAATAAAGAATATACTTACTTACTTTTAATTATAAACCTTTGGCCTATCAAAGATCCTGGAGTCACTGACTCTGAGATCTTTGGCCTATTCATGGACGTAAAAATAAAAATAAAAATAAAGTACACTAAGGTTTTAAAGTAATTCTGCTTTTTTATATTTACTGGTCATAGAAATAGAATGTATGATTGAGCGAAAGTACGTAGCAGTAGAATGAAATTATGAAAGTATCAACACGCCACGAAACATTTAGTCATAGCGCTATAAAACTGTTGGTGACCGCCATCATGGATATCCGGAAAATCAAAGTTCATGGGAAGGGGTTCGTCGATATCTCGTCCTTCTTTGAAACAAAGACAAACACGTGGGGATTCGTTTCAACAGTTTCGTGTCGGTAGAAAAGGTTTTTCTTTATTTTCAAAGCTAAATTGCGTGTTATTGTTAACAAATGTACTTTTAAAATAATTGTATACATTTCTTGAAGTTGTATTTGTTTTTTTTAGCACATATTGTTTTTATGAAGTGGAAATTAACTAAGTTCGGTAATTTATCGTTGAGGGTACAAACTTAATTTTTACGTTCACGGTTCACACTTAGTACTAATACTAACAATATTCGTTTATTAAATTCAGACTGACAAATGTGCTGTAAGATTACATGATATGGCGGTCTAAGTCCAGATGTTAAAATTCTGGTGTTAACATGACTTGAACTTCTGGTTGACATGTTTAAGCTGCATAACATTTTCAACAGTGGTTTGTTGTATGAAATATGACATGTTAAAGAATTTCTCTTCGAACTTTGCTATTAGTAATGCATTGTAGACAAATTCATTAAGGTGCATCTGTAGTTTTAATTTTCAGCGCCAAAACGATAGATCTGTTATATTGCATAGATAATTTGGCAAACTTGCACTATCGGGGTCCCTAATATTAATTAGATACATCCTTACAGACCCAAATTCAAGGGGACTCTGTATTACAAGAGGTCACCTACTGACACTAATAAGCCTAGTTAAATGGAAGAAGGGTTAACATGTGCTTCAAAGATGCTAATAATGAAAATAGCACCAATGAGACTAATAAGACTAGTTTTGGAGACAATGGTTCTGACTATTGAAACAGCCGTATAGACTCGAAACATGCACAGTTTTAAAAGAGTTAAGCTTTCTTTTCACCTTACTATAACAGGAACAGCACAGCGAAGAGAGGAATGGCATCATTGAAAGTGGAAACCTTCCAAAGGGCAGAGAACTTAAAGAAGAAGAAGATAACAGGAACAGGGTAACTACACGCATTGCACTGTTGACCACAGTAGAAAATTGTGATTATTAAATTATTGCTGTTCAGAATTCACTTTAACATTTCCTTTGAACACTTAACTTGAACATTTCAGCTTTAAATTTAGCTTAAAATTGTTTACTTTCTTAATGTTTTTACTATGTGACTTTTATATAGTCTCAAGATTGGTTGGTTAATTGTTTAATTAAACTAATCTTGTTAGTCTGTGAATATTTGTCGATCTTGTTTAATTAAACTAGGCCTATTAGTGTTACGATGAGACCTCTTGATATACATAGTCACCTTGAATTTCGAATATAGCCAGGTTGCAAAATTAGGGACCCCATTAGCGCAAGTTTGCTGATAATTTGGGATGACTAAACAATAAATTGCCAAATTTTCTTTAAGTAATTTAAGTCGATTTTAAATTTAAAGAACAATATCATATGCTTCAAATTAGTGAAGTAATTGGATTCTCTGCCTACAGTGTCCTACATCTTGGCTTAGGGAGCTTGTGATGGTCCCCAGATTCCATTGTCTTCGAAGCTGCATTAGTTGCCTTGTCCTTGACCCACACTTTTTACTAGCCTTCACTGCCACCTATATTGCTCTTCTAGGAGAATGAAAACAAAATGCACAAATAATGTAGAAAATTAACAAGTTGCTCAATGATTGTTCATTGTAGATCAGATACAATGTCACTGGATTGCTGTGTAGAGGTGTTTGTTTCCCGACCGAATGACCCTTGACATCTGGAACAAAATTATATGGTATTACATTATGTCATCTTATAGGACTTGGCGCCCTAACATTCGTGCGGCTGTGGAAAGCGTATTGGAAGATATCAGTGTGGAGTGGAAAGCTGCAGAGGAAGTCGTTTCTGCTGAACCATGTCCTCCTTCAGCCGAAGGAGAACATTGTCCAGCATTTGAAGCATACTCAAACCATCTGAATCGAGGGTTTATTATTGAACTTTGGGCCAATTCTACAGAAAGTCAGACATTCTAGACATTTGTTTTGGGGAAATGTACAATGGTACTTTCAGAATCAGATAGTGACAGTTGAAATTATCACCATACAAAATGTCATGACTTGGATAAGGAGATTGAAGAACTTGTATATCATTACTCACAGACAGCGAAAGTGAGGATGACCGCCCCAATTATGATGATTCAGCTAGTGAGTTGTCATTCTAGGCAATTGCTCACTCTGTTCCAATGAATGCATTAGCAACATTGCTTTATATTTTAAGGAAACGACATGCTGAGTTACCAAAAGATCCCCGCACTCTCCTTAAAACAGCATGCACACGTGAAGTAGAGCCTTTTGTGCAGCATGTTTCAGGTGGAAAGTATTACCATTTTTTGTTGTAGCGATTGAGATTGAGTCACAACCAAGGTTCTGACTTTGTTAAAGAAGCTTCTGAAACTTATTTACAAGTAAATTTTGATGGTGTACCTGTGTTCAAAAGCATGAATGGACAGTTTTGTCCCTTAATTGGCAAGATAAAGCCATTTGCCAACAAGGCATTTATTATTGGTATCTGTTATGGTTTAAGTAAACCAAAAAATTTGGACTTCATGACTTTGTTCTTGAATGCCACCACCTTAAAGAAAATGGCTTTGTCTACATGGGTTATGTACACACTTTAATAATTTGATAGCTGGGAAGATAAACAAAACTAGTAGCAATTGGAACGTTGTGTGTTTTCTTTAAGTTAATCTGCGTGTTGTAGAAGGACTTTAGTAAATCATTTTCCTTGCTGACTATTCAGTTGTTGAGGCTATCCTATTTAAATATGAGTGTTGCAAGTGTGTTCGTATAAAATTATGAATATGTTCATAAATAACAGCTTTTCATAAGAAGTTTCATGTGTGAACATGTTCATATCACGCATTGGCTCATAGCTTTGCTTAACAATGTGAGAAACTGAAATAGAAAATTCGATGAAAACTGAAACTCCTTTAGATATTCAATTAAACTTTAACTGAAATAGAAATTGAGATGAGGCTATTTCTATTGATTGAAATGGAAACTGAAACTTTAATAAAAACCTGAAACTTTTATTACACTGTTAACAAACCTTTTCAGTTTTTGGCTTTGTGGACTCTGAATCTCTCTTACTCTCTTCTATTGTTCATTAGATTAATTTTCTGAAATTGGGCAGCCAGGAAAGAGCATGGTAGATGGTTCACTTGATACCTTTAATAATTCTTCAATCACTTTTAATATGAAAATTTAATAGGATATGATTGATCTTGCTATTCATTTATTATTTATTCGGTATTTAATTTTTCAATAAGTTGTTGTTTGGCGTTTTAAACTGCTGCATATGAGCTTAGGGGCCGTCCATATATTACGTACGCAAAAATTCGGGAAAATTGGACCCCTCCCCCCCCCCTGTACGCAAGCGTACTTTCTTCCGCACCCCCCCCCTGCGTACGTACGCTTGACGCACACCCCCCCCGCCCGAGAAGACCAGCGGCAGAAAGTGTCTCTCTGCACTTTAGGCCAGATTGAAGGATGAGTGAGGGCCAATATAAACAAATTATAGGTGTCTCGTTCACAGCACAGAATAACTTCACATGGCTTTTATATCATGTAATAAAATGCCATCGGACGACTATAGGACAATACAGAGTTATAAATAGGCTAATGTGGACGTCATAATTCGAAATTTATTTTGCGTACGTACACATTTCGGCCACCCCCCGTACGCACCCGTACGCAAAATCGCCAAAATCTGACCCCCCTCCCCCCCCCCTCTTTGCGTACGTAATATATGGACGGCCCCTTAAGCTGTACTTCTGTCCCCAAATGCAACTCACAATGTATTGGGACTTTGAGTATAAAGTTTTGTTAATTATTGTGTAATTATTATCTTATCACAGGAGCTGTTCGCATGGATCCCTTTCGGCAAATGCATTTCGTGCAGAAATTGAGAACAACCTGAAAGATTGACCAGAAGTTGCGAGCAAAAAAAAAGGCGTCGGTGTCCATCAGAACCAGCTCCTGTTGATTCGGACAATTAGACAGTTTATTAGATTGCTGTAAAATAATGAGAAAAGATGTTTCTACTAGTAGCTGCAACATATGACATTACTTTAGGCTTTATGAAGCTTTATAATTTTTGGCCTACATCATGCTTAGTTTTACTGTTTTGTACACATGATAAATTGTGGGCATAATATAAACATTGGATCAACATTGTGCAAACATTTTGATTTTGGTTATCATAACGTTTCATTATTGTTCGCATGTAATCGTTTTATCAACGTTTAAACAACTGCCAAAACTACATTTATTCAAACGTTAGAAAAACGTCTGCTAACCATATTTCAACGTTGGATCTACGTTATACAAATGTTTAAATAACGTTTTAATTTTGGTTAGCCTTTGCATGTAGCCTTTGCATGTTAACCTTTGCATGTAAGCGTTCTATCAACGTTAAAATAACTGCCAAACCAACGTTTATTCAAACGTTAGGAAAACGTCCACTAGCCATATTCCAACGTTGGATCAACATTATATCAACGTTAAAATAACGTTTAATTTCAGTTAGCATAACGTTTCCTTAACGTTTCCATGTAATCGTTTTATCAACGTTAAAACAACTGCCAAACTACCTTTATTCAAACGTTAGAAAAACGTGTCCGATAACCATGTTTCAACGTTGGATCAACATAATATCAACGTTGAAATAACGTTTCCATGTAATCGTTTTATCAACGTTAAAACAACTGCCAAACTACCTTTATTCAAACGTTAGAAAAACGTGTCCGATAACCATTTTTCAACGTTGGATCAACATAATATCAACGTTGAAATAACGTATCCATGTAATCGTTTTATCAACGTTAAAACAACTGCCAAACTACCTTTATTCAAACGTTAGAAAAACGTATCCGATAACCATTTTTCAACGTTGGATCAACATAATATCAACGTTAAAATAACGTTTCCATGTAATCGTTTTATCAACGTTAAAACAACTGCCAAACTACGTTTATTCAAACGTTAGAAAAACGTGTCCGATAACCATTTTTCAACGTTGGATCAACGTTAAAATAACGTTTCCATGTAATCGTTTTATCAACGTTAAAACAACTGCCAAACTACCTTTATTCAAACGTTAGAAAAACGTGTCCGATAACTTTTTTCAACGTTGGATCAACATTATATCAACGTTAAAATAACGTTTCCATGTAATCGTTTTATCAACGTTAAAACAACTGCCAAACTACCTTTATTCAAACGTTAGAAAAACGTGTCCGATAACTTTTTTTCAACGTTGGATCAACATTATATCAACGTTAAAATAACGTTTAATTTTGGTTAGCATAACGCTTATTTAACGTTTGCATGTAACCGTTTTATCAACGTTTAAACAACTGCCAAAACAACGTTTAATAAACGTTTTATTCAAACGTTAGACGAACGTGTCCGCCAACCATTTGCCAACGTTTTATTAACGTTTGTGTGCTGCCTGGGTATAGCCTACATATAGCGTATAGGGCCTGTATATTATGATTATGAATGGCAGCATAGAAAAATATGCTTTAAAGTAGACTGTTTAGGCCCTAGTAGATAAATGCGATTCCGCCTCCTTTTCTGCAATTCTTTTTAGTGTTTAACTTTAACGTATACCTCTAAAAGTAATGCCGCCCCTGACGATCAACGGAAGCCAAGCCGACTTGACCAAAGTGACGGATGCTTTCTTTCCTTCCTTCTCTTCAATCAATCAATCAATCAGTTTATTGACTCATCAAACATTACATAAACAAACACATTAGGTTAAACAAAATAGGCCCTAGTAGATAAATGCGATGTGGTAGTGATATTGATATTTCTTTCTTTCTTTCTCCCCTAATTTTTTTTTAAATTCAAAATTCACTTTTTATATTTTCAGCAGCCCTATTTTGCCTCCCCGGCAAAAGTGCCGCCCGGGGCGACTCGCCCCCTCTGCCCCCCTTCGGTACGCCACTGTTCTCCAATACTAGTAATATATATATTTCCATTTATTTTACTAATATACAGCAAATTCAATATTGGACCATATTTGTGAAACAGTCTTCCATTGCATTCACGATTCGCAGTAAAAATCGCCGATGTCACAAAAAACCTTGGTAGTCTGAGGGTCAAGGCATTGCTTGAATGAATCCATGTTACTCAGACCTATTGAACTGTTTTTGCTGCTAAAGATATAATGAAACTCACTTTCTGCATTTATTGTTCAGTTTTGCTTAGAAATGCGACACACTTGGGCTATAAACGTTGGTTGCTTGGGTGCAGACGCTGACTTCACTGTTTAAGCTTAGGTATGTAGGCTACTGTATGTATGCATGTATGCATGTATGCATGTATGCATGTATGCATGTATGCATGTATGCATGTATGCATGTATGCATGTATGCATGTATGCATGTATGCATGTATGCATGTATGTAATGTATGTATGTATGTATGTATGTATGTATGTATGTATGTATGTATGTATGTATGTATGTATGTATGTATGTATGTATGTATGTATGTATGTATGTATGCATGCATGTATGTATGTATGTATGTATGTATGTATGTATGTATGTATGTGTGTATGTGTGTATGTATGTATGTATGTATGTATGTATGTATGTATGTATGTATGCATGCATGCATGCATCATAGTAATATATCAGTATTTCTAAATTGTTCAAACAAACCATAACTGTTTCTTTAATGTCTCTCCTTTGTGGACCTTAATCTCACATCCATGTGCAAACAATCATGTTTGAACAAAATATACTTCACATTTGCTCCTAATGGCATACTGTGATGACCTAAACGTCCATAAAATTATCGAAGTGGATAGACTCTGTCGCAAGCTACAAAGACATGAGTTTCTAACGAACTTCCTGGTTTGGTGCGAGGAAAGAATACATTTAAGGCGTTTTTCACTGCGAATCTTGAATCGGGACATGGATATAAAATGTGTTTCCCCTTGTATTACAACATTTTCATTTTCATTTCTACCTGTATAACCACTAGGCCTACTTGATGATGCATAACAAAAATAGTTTGGCCGGTACTGTATGATTGTATGCAATTGTATGATTGTATGCAATGACTTAATATCCTATTAAAGATGATTGCTAGCGATGTGGAGACTTTAACTGAAAGTTCTTGTTATATATACCAAACTGTGGCTGTCGAATGAAATCCATAATAAATAAACTAATCTACTCTTGTTTGATCTATCAAGCGACCTAAGACTCGTCTTTCTGATTGGTATAACAGAATGAGAGAGGCAGGAGACCTTCAAGTCAGGATGTATTGGTTATAGTGAGTTTGACTTAAATGCACGCGGTTTTGAAGATTATATGGTGTACTGTATACCATAATGCACGCGTGTATGCGTCTGTGAATTTAGATCCAGTGGGGGCCGTATGCATAAGACGAGAGTAGATTATTCCCTGAATAGCGCTTACGCCCGGAGTAACTATTCCCTGAATAAGCCTTGGCCTTTGTTGGTATGCATGAACCCGTGTAGCCAGCGTATTAGTTATTCCCGGTGTAAACTGTGTGAGACAATGCATATCTCTGGGTTTTCCCCAGCGAAAATACCCTCATCATTACCGACCGTTCGGAACCTGACGCGGCACTTCGAATGCAACATCGTCAGGTATCTCGTCAAATTTTTAGCATTTTGTGACGGCAAACGAAAAGCAATATAAAGTTCGTTGTCGGTGAACGAGGCGAGCTAATTATGGTGCCTCTGAAACACTTTTTGACGTCTAAAATTTCCTCGAAGCGGCGAATCACAACGGCCGCCATCTTTGCTAATCGCCGCTAAGCTAGGAATAGCGGACTTACACCTAGGGTAGAATCGGAATAGCGTTATGTCCAGCGTAAGGCGGTACGCCTGTCTCACGCATGCCGAATTAACCCACTACTCCGGCGTAGGCCAGATTATTTTAAGCTGGGAATAAGAGTTACACCCGTCTCGTGCATTGGACAGCAGGATCGTACGCTTATGTGCGCGTGAGAATGTATGTAACTGTCTGCACGTTTGTGTTTCTATTTAAGGTGCAGATTAGGCTACGAACATTTACAATGGATCTCCATGATGTGTCTGTTTTTTTCACAGTAATCCTTGCATCTGATAATTTTAGTCAACAAATACCGCTTCTTAATCAAGTTATATATGCTAGCATGTTAGGTTGTATGGCTGTTCTTTCGTCTGAAAGAACGAGACAACGATGATAATAAGTCACTGGAATTTCCAAAGAAGTCTAAATCTCTGAAAATAATAAGTTCGTTGAGAATTCTCAATCATAACAATGTATCCCTACCTGGTTCCCTTTTAAAGTTACATGATTCGCCAATGTCCCATCCACCATTAAAACTGTTTCGGCGCCCTTGGATCATGGTTTGTACCCGAGCTAGTTGTGACCGAATTCATTGTGATGCACAGTTGCCACGGATATATATATATATATATATATATATATATATATATATATATATATATATATATATATATATACTAGGGTGTGTCTATAATTTGAAGTTTCAAACTTAATATCGGCCAGGTTGTTTTTGTGTTCCACGTTGAGAAGCATTAACATTTGCCAAATAAGATGAAAATCAAAAGAGATTTAGAACTGGAGCAAAGCCCGGGGAAAATAATCACTTAGAAAACAATGTCATGCATTGTAATTCTCGAAGATCCAAACAATTTCAACACTTAAACATAAAAAATAAGGCAAAAGCACACCAATCATGTATGGGAGGAAGCCTCTTTGGAGGTTCGTCGGATCCCTGATTGTTGCGCATGTTATAGACCATGCGCTGTTTTTCGTCGAAGGTGACTGAATCGTCAAAAAGGCTGAGGCCAACCAAGGTATCCGACAAATACCAAAGGTGTCGGGAAAATGCTGTTAGGGCGACCTGTGAGACTTCCTTGTCTGGGTAAGTATGGATTGCCTTCAAGAATTCAAGATCGTTCCTTGGGGCTTCATTGAGTGATGTACAGGTGAACCAGTACTCCACGTAGGTTGTGGTCACAAAAAGTGAAACTCGAAGTAGATGATTCCACATCTTTTGAGAGTAAGATTGTCGAGATGCCCTCTGGTGTTGTTGAATGGGAAATTGCTATCTGAAAAGCCACATTTTAATTGCATAAACCGCACTTGCCATCCAACGCGCGCGGTGAAATGCCTCTGGGTACCTGAACTTTATTCCTTTCGGTGGAATTCCTCCTAGGAAAATGACTGTTAGTTCTAGTAGCTCTTCGTAGTCGTCTCTGTGGTATTCAGCATTCAGTTGCTGCAGTGCGAAGATGATGACATTCCCTCGAATTTCTTTGACTCTTTGTGCTGCGTCTTTATCCTCCATTGATGTGCGATACTTGGTCTGATCGATTTGCGGCCAGAAGTCACGGAAATGACTGAAGAGTTCCAATTTTGGAGACCTTACAGAATCATGCAGTGAAAATACCTTTTCCAGAACAATTTCAGAAACATGATGTCGACAGGCAAGGTTCAAGAGGTCTTTTCCTAATTCCCTTGATGCATACGCCGCCCTTGCAACCCGTGTTACTCGCCGTTGTGTCGAAACACATTGGCCACGATTCTGTCTTCCAATCCCCAACTTCTGATCTCGGCCAAACACGCATCTGCCATGAAGGCAGTCCCGGATTGGAGTTTGGGGATGGCCAATAGTTTGATCACATCCTTACCAGATACCATTATTGGAAGACGATCAACACACACTCGTCCAGTTTCTGTAAAATCTGGCATGATCTTGCCGTCCCAGTGGATAGTAAGGGGAACCTTCGGATCGAAAGATTCACGAATCTCAGCTGCTAGGGCTGCACGGTTATCCTTCCTTGCTCGATGGATAGCATCATAGCAGAAGGACTGATGATCAGCTCACCAGCTGGTGCTGCATATAGATTGGATGCAGCGAGAGCAGAGAAAATGTGAGAGGCATTCCTGCTGATGGTTTTGGTACGATCTAGAGCTGCTGCAACATCACGGGTAACTACAGAGATTGTTCCCTTTCGCCGCTTTGGTGGTCCAGCTGACGTTGAAGGTTCTGGTTCTCTTTCTGAGCTATTTGATGACGCCTCTTCCTCAGATGATGTTGCCAACAGAGAAACCTCCGTCGCTACCGCCATGCTTGCACGATATCGTCATGGGCGAGAGAATTATTGTTGTAGACAGATTGCTCCGATCGGAAACCACGACATTATCTGATTGGCACAAACTCATTCGGGGATCAAACACATACTCTTACCAAGGGAGATAGCCACTCGCGTTAAATACCATGCCATTGATGTAGCACCAGGTGTCTCCTCTAGAAAACTACAATAGCTTAATTAATTACTATAATTATGTTGAAGATCGAAAACACGAAGAACAGACATCGTAACGTCTAAAATTTTGGCCAAACCGAGACAGGTCACCGGGTTCCTAATTTCGGTCGCCTTGCGCCAGTCCTAAATGTTCAGCTATCGCGATATAATTTCGGATATGGCGTTTATACGCTAATTTGCATGATAATTCGACCTGGCCGATATAAGATCTTTGAGTTAAAAAAATCATGTGCATCATAAAAACACCCTAATATATATATATATATATATATATATATATATATATATATATATATATATATATATATATATATATATATATATATAATTTATCGGTTTTACCTGCCTGGATTCAGTCGCCCAATGCAAGATATATTTGTCAGCATGTTTAACGTGATCTGTGTTTCCTTTTAATTGCTAACCAGGTATGTAGTGTAGATGCTTTATTATTAGCTGACCAGCCGTATACTTTACATTCCGCGTCATTACATTTAGGTAACTTCCACGTGTTCTAGTATATTGTGACAATGTTACCATAATAATAAGAAAATACCGCGAGGATAATTATTCACCTCCTTTAAAACTACATGATTGACGTCTTAAGTGTTGAGCTCCGTATTTCTCATTATCTCCAACATGACTTACAGACCAACTTTTAAACTCCATCAAAGAGTGTGAAACTGCTATATTCTCATCGTATACTATACATAAAAACTTTACATGAGATGCTCTGTTCTAACTCCCCATTTGAGAACCTTTTATAATTTAAGACAAAAGACATTATTGTAAAGCTTAAAATATGCAAGAACAAAATATCATAACATTCAATTGCTTGATTTGTTTCATAAAAATACCATAATAAAAATATCTGTAATATGGGGCTCGTTTCTACTCTAAAGTATATGCTGTTACTCATGCCTATAGTTTGCTAAGAAGCATAGTCAATAATTGTCTATAGTTACTCCGCTTATACAGTAACATTAAGTGCGAAGTACTTAGATTTTTCTGTTGTGTTTTCCGTTAATCAACTTTTATCCTCCTCCTCTTCTTCTTCGCTCTGGTTAATGTAGATTAAGGTTCGCTATTACTGGTTGATCGGGGAAGTTCGACACAGTATCTCTACAATGCAAAAATAATTTGTTCGTAGTAGGCCTACATCATAACGCTTCCAGTGTAAGAAATAAATGTAAGCAAAGTGACGCACCTCGGCAAGTACGAGTAAATGTAAATATGTATGCTAATTTTAGCTTAAACGTGAATGGAGAGTGTTTGATAGTAACACCGAGTACGACACAATCATGTAATGCAGTAAAATTATAGTTCTGATCAGTGTTTAACAGATTTAAGTTCTCACCAAACTCCTTACTTCCAGTGCCAGATTAACTATGGCGCAACTGGCGCACTTGCGCCAGGCCTTCTTTCGGGGGTAAAAATTTAAAAAAACATTGAGAAATCCGATTATCCGATCGAATTTGTTTATATAAGTCACAGTCCGGCTTATTTAAAATGTTTAATTTCTAAAACAAGCATTGCATATAAAATTTGGTGGCATTATAAAAACAGGCCTTCTGCAGTACTACTACTATAATGATGACGTACTAATTAATTGTGTACTGTAATGATGACGTATGACGTAATCAATTTATGCGCGGATCGACCCCATCTCCAAATAAAATATAGATATGCGTACGGTACAGACGACACAGTGTATGTTCCATGTAATATTATTATCTACTATTTAGTGTTTATGTAGCTGCTTATTTCTTTTTTTAATTTTAATTTTTAAACAAATAAAATAAGTAGGCCTAAAGAAAATGAAGATATTTGAGTCCGGTTGGCAGAAACGTCAAAGAAAACGCGAACTTGAAGAGGTAGGCAAACAGCAACGTGGTAGTATTGATAAATTTCTGGCAGTAAAAACATGAGAAGTGCCGCAATTTATAGATGGTGTCGACTCAGCGTCAGAAGCTGGATGCAGTTCAGGCTTAGGCCGCTCAGCAGTGTCAGCACTAATGCCAACAACAGACACCCTTGATTTCAGCAATGATATCATTGATATATGCCTAAATCTGAAACTACCATAGATCTACCAGTAAAACAAGAGAATCAATCTGTTGGAAACGTGCCACAAACAGATGCTGCTCTGTGGACTATAAATGAAGATTTGGTCAGTTATTGGCTGCAGATGGGACCTGAACCATGTCGTAATCAAGATGGCATGTACTCTAAATCCATAAAACAACATGGAAATAAAGTAAAATTGAATAGTACCAAAAGAAAACTAAACGATTCTGCTTTTTTTACGATCACACCAAACGGGGAAAAAATTCTCAGACATTGGCTCTTGTATTCGCCATCAACTGGGCGCTTATTTTGTTTTGTTTGTAAACATTTTTTTTTATAATTTAATTGGATAGACTACTTTAGTTTTGTTGCATTGTTTGCGCCAGGCCTCTAAAAAGTTAATCCGGCACTGCTTACTTCAGTTGGACTTCCATATTTATGCAGTGTATAGTAGGCCTATTGTGTCCTTTCATGCACAGCTTATTCGTAATCGTAAGCTAGAGATTTCTACAGCGCCCACAACAGCAAAGCCGTGGGAACCAGCTTATCCACAGGCGCTCAGTCAAATCATGGGCGTTAAAATGTTCCAAGTCAAGATCCAAAGGGGTTAAGCAGGCAAACAGTTAGACGACTTACGTGGATGGTGTTTAGAATTGAAACGGCGAATGAGGTAAGGGGAAGATGAGAAAGCTCCCTTCGCACAGAAATGTGTGATATTTATAGTTCTATTCCATCTCACGTCAATCGATGTTAACCGGCTCTCCACAAATTTCTGTATCTACCTTTTAATTCTTGGCCTATTTGTAATAGAACGTCATATACTTACCTTCAACTTACTTACTAGAATTGCAACCTTGAAATTTCATGTTCTAGTAATTACCTCAATATCTTCCCCTGTAGGGCTATTGAAGTTTGGGTTCACACTGGTATAGAGCACTTTCTTAGCATCTTTGGCGTTGATGTTCTTCTCAGAAGTTGTTTCTTCCAAAGTGAACATACGATCGGGATCTGTTGGTTCTTCCAAAGTGTATAGTCGATCAGGATGTGTTGATCCTACCACCTCGTAAGGGTTTTCAACGTCTCCATGAGCGGCTGTACTTGGGGTTGTTGCTGTTCTACGGTTGATAGAGTGTTCTGGGTTCTCGTCATCAACGCACATATTCCTAGATTGTTACAGTACAACAAAACTCTATTCCTACACTGTTGTTTCATTAAAACTGCATGCATTATATCTAAGAAATCATTTCCTGTTCATCCTCTTGTTATTGTTCTCCCAACTCCAATTCCGTCTGACGTTTGGATCTAACCATTGAGCCAAACTGATCATTTCTCCCTCATCGGTTTTGCTTTTGTTGACTAAGCACCTGTGAGTAAGCTGGATCTCACCACTTCCTTGGCCGCTGAATATCGCCACTATTCAAGAAACTATGATTACTATGATGTTATTGGAAATAAAGAAAACATTTAGTGGTGCCCAACCAAATAACTTCATTGACGACTTTAAGTAAAATGTAAAGGTCAAACATACATTTCTGAGTTGTTTTTAATCATATCGAACTATTAAAATTATCGCATCATTTGTAGTCTGGATAGCAGGGCCACCATCACTTTTTCAAGAAGTCATGTAAATGTTCAATACAAATCTAATTAACACTGGCTAAATAATTAATTTATTAGTTAGGCCCTAATCAGTTAACTTTTATACATTTATGAAGAAACTCCCTGAATAGAAGCGTGATCGCTGGATGTAATAACTTGTGGATATGCCACAATTTACCATGTAGACTTGCATTTTAACTTATGAGTGTCTCTGTGGTAACAAAAACCATTAAGCAGGCTCAGTGCTACTGAACTTCACTTGCCTCCGTCATAATCATAAAGCCAGGCACAATCTAAGAAATATTATGCAGTTTATCGATAATACGAGAACAATGCAAAGTAAACTATTCGCGAGCAACTAAATTATGTTCGTTTCACTGAATATCTGGCCATTTACGTAATGCTGAAGTAAGTTAGGAGATGCAAAAATGAATTATTAATATCAAGGAGAAATATGTTTCTTCCTACCTCATGCCAATTTCCAAGTTTTCTGCAAATCAAACAGGTTTTACATTTAAGCTGTTAGCTGTATATTTACCAATGGAATACATATATGTTTACTCTCTTTGCAAAACGCTATTAATTTCTTATTCAGCTTAAAATAAAAATTTCGTTAAAATAAAATTACGCAGGTCGATGGAAACGTGTATAACCAATAGCTTCTCTGTATTAAATGAATTATAATTAAAACAGTTGCAACAGTTTTTGTCAATGCAGCCAATTGATTATGACTGAGGTGTGATGTTTTGCAAAACTGGAAATCACTTTAAAGTGTTTGGTTTTTTTTAAACACTAGACCACAAATAAATCTTAAATCTTTAAAATCTTCATTTGGCATTAGCACACGGTCGCTCTAAATCTATAAACTTACCTTTTGAATCGTTTTTTCTTGAGCAATTTACTATTGCAACTAAGATCGGAAATACTATAATTCCAGCCACAATAGACATCACGATGAACAGAATAACCCACATGAATGTACAACCAGCGTTTCCTAAAAGCAGTAAAATTTTATGAAAGTATTGTAATCGCGCATTACGGTGAATTAAATCAATCACAGAAAACACTCAACAAGGCAATTTGATTTTAGAAGGACACGTGTACAGCCCATTAAATTTCAATTCGAAGACTATAATAACTGTTTAAAAATCCAGGCTATGACTAAGTCCTTCACAAATCCACTCTGCATTTAGCCTAATAAACGAAATATCGACAAGGTAATTAACATTAACATTTTGTGCATTTTATGCCAGCTAAAGGGAATGACCGATAGTGTAGAGGTTATCGAGCTTGGCGGGGTTCGAGAGGTCAGGGGTTCTAATCCCCGCACATAAATTTGTTTCCATATTTCTGCTCCAGTTTCAACCGAAACCAACTCGGCTGCAATTAGCATGCTGACCGCATACTGTCAGGAAGGTACAAATCGTGATGGTATCCCACGCCATAAAATAGTTATACCCGAAATAGCCTAGGTGCCGGGGTGGGAGTGGATACCACCCCCAAGTTTGTCGACTATAGCGTATTCATTATTTCTTCTGGAAGATAAACTACTATGCTATTCCTTAGGCCTATAGGGAATGTAGGGCTATATTTGCTTCTCTAGTTATTTGTCTTTTCAAAATAATAATAATACGCTTTCAAAGTGTGAAAATCGCTGATGCAACATAACAACGGTTCCTTTGTTCAAAATTATATAATTTGAGATGCATTCGCATATTTTACAACTATATAAACCATTTTTGTCATACATGAATGTTGAATCAAATGCTGTATTACAAGATACGATATTTGAAACCAAACACGAAATCGGAAGGGGCGGTGGTACCCCCTTGGTAGCCGATGTCGCAAAAACCTTGGTAGCATGAGGGTTAAGACTGCGATTTTCGAACTATGTCTTTAAGATCCCTGGTTCGCGTGCTTAAAATAGCATTTCGGCAAATGTTCAGAATTCAATTTCTACCTGTTTTGTAGCTCCTAGCATACTATTAACACTCGAGTGCATTTATAAGTTATAAAATTCGTTCGTTATAGATTGTAGACCTGATAATTCCACTTAACTCAACTACAATTAGGCCTACTGTATCATTTTAACATTAATAAGTCGCTACATTCAAAGAATAATTTCAACCTCGATTAACCTACCTCTTGATTCGTTCATGCATGGCAACATGCGCTGGAGCCACGGAAATCGTGCATTTAATTTTTCTTTGTTTCTGAATGTGGAAACTTTTTTTTCGTCAATCACGGTGTTTGACTTTAGGTTGTAATACACGAGGAACACACTCGTTGCGACAATGTTGCACAGACCATAGCCGCCCAAAATAGCAGGGAGTAATATCGTTGGAAGTACCGGAATGTTAGTCGTACCTTTATCATATACTGTAGGTATGTCTGAAAGAAAGACAACCTTGAACGGATTTTCCTAGCAAGTACTGTAATCGCAATCATAAACTCCAACTTTCGAAGCGCTACTCTACAGCTAAGCGCAAAGCAATAGCTTATTCACGAGCGCTGCGTCGTATCAATGTGGCTGTCCAGAGACCGATATCCACTGGAGATACACGTTCAGTTGCCAAAGAGACATAGCAGCTGTTACGACGGGTTTCGTTGAGGACGAGAAAGCTTGAAAGGCAGAAGATCAGATGGATTAGAGTAGGAAGACGTGAGACTAAAATTTTAAGTGGAAACCTGAGGGGTGATTAGTAGATGAGCCTGATGCAGGTGACGGTTAGCCATTGGCGGTATTGGTTGACGAACTGAGAATATGCGGAATTCAGAGGAGTTCGTTCAAGAGTTGAGGTGCAGTGTGGGACATGGATCGGTTGGAGATCTTGAGGCGAGTAGTGAATGGGGGCGGGAGTGAGTGATTTAGGAGGATCGGGTAGACAGGGGTGATTGGATGATGAAGAGTTCGCAAAGGTACATCGGTTGGGTGTATTGCAGTGAGTTGTAGTTTAGCGTTAGGACTTTGACTAGATGCGCTCAGCGATTTTCAGCCAGTGGAGTGATTTGAGAACGTCAGTGATATGGCTATGCTTAGGCGTCACTGTGACCTATCGAGCGAAGGAATTTTGGATGTGTTGTTGACTCATGATATTGGAAGATTTGAGGTTGAGGAACTGAGAATTACTGTACTAAAGCTTGGAGTGGACAATTAAGGCAGCGATTTAATTAACCATAACCACGCGTTTGTTCTTATAGCTTGTATGCGATTTCTAATATTTAAACTCCCTTGAAAACATTAGCTCACTGCTTAGAGTCCAGTCCGCGTATACACTATTTTTTCGTAGTCTTATGAAAGTGGCAAATAAGAAACCGAGAAGTCAAAGTAGGTGCTGCTTAGTGGTAATGCTGTGATTTTAACTTACAGTTTATTACTGAAGTTTTGACCTGTATTTGCATCTCAGTAATTGAATTGTTTTGCTTTAAGGCCGAAATATATTATGTCTATAAGTTAGCCTACTGTGAGCGCCAAGTCTGTCATGAATATCCTCTTCTAAATTTAGGCTACCCACTGCTTAACGTCTAGGATGCGTGTCAATTTAATTTCTCACATACTATTTGAAATTCACATACACGAGCAGTCTTGTTTTTTTCTGTCTACAGTAGGCTAATATATTAATCTACATTAAGTTTCGCCTTTGAAACTTTTGACACGTACTTGGTCAGACAAAGTAAAAATAAAAATAAAATGTTACTTTATTTTCTACAATATGAATAATACCACATTATATACATAAATGCATGCTGATTCTCTCGTTTAAAATTTAAATAAATTAAACTTACCACAGACTCTTTCTGCAACGGTGTAGTTTGTTGTTGCGGTGTGAGTCACATTTCTAATTCTGTTATATGCTTCACATGTGTAACTCTGATTTACTTCTGCCGTTGTCAGGTTTTGTTCTTCACTGTCGTTGAAGGTCTTGTTCCAAGAAGACCATTTATATTTTGGCGGAGGATTGCCCAAAGAGTTACAAGTCAAGACAAAGGTTCCGCATACGTCACCAGAACTTGTTATGTTTGGACTAGAAGCGTTGTCTATAAGAAAATCAAAGTGATATAGTACAAATATGTCTTATTATAAAAACACACAAATAAAATTGTAAGCATAAACGAACTGAGATTTAAGATCTAGCTTTCACTACACAGCCGCATTTGCTCATCAATATATCAACAAGTTTTCGAGTCTTCCAACGTCAGCACATAACAAATAAGTACGCTTCACAGATAAAAAGCAATTATTTCAAATTTCTCTTTAAACATAACAAGAGTAGTGTCTCGGAAAATTTTCATGATTTCAGCCAACTTATCCAGATAATAGCTATAGGGAGACTTTTACAAAGACCTTTAAGCTTAGTAATATTTTCCATCATAAAACGTCGGTAGGACTTAATATTTAGTGCACTGTTCAATTTTCAGTTTCCTGCATATACTTGAAACACCAATTTTCTTGTCTTTACTTCATTTGTGAATATTAATTACACAATATGTTCATACGTTCTTATCCGAAATTTTGTGCCAGATTTACAGTTTGATGTAATCGAATGCTTTCCATAGCGGCGTTATGAAATATAAAAATTATAATTCGATGGTAGTTATAAAGTGAAACGGCATTCCATGATCACAAAACATCACCGAGACCTGTGTTATTTATTAGGTCAAGCGTGCATATAATATATGGCGGGGATTTACAACCCAAGGGACCGTTGTAGACTGGGTGGGGTCCTACGGCGCCTGATCAGGGGACGCTACCTCCCAGAAGACATCCCCTCCATAGAACAGCACTGCCGCTTGGCCGATTCTCGACTCTTCGCGCAGTACGGAAAATTCAGGGACATGTCCTGCATGATCTGCTGTCACCTATCAAACGCACAAGCCACTTCCTGCGCCCACGAGCTCACCACCTGGATATCCCGACCGCTGATAGCTTGTCCAGAAAAACGTTTATCATCAGGATGCTTTTTGAAGCTGCTTAGTTTACACTATGGGTAAACAACAATATAAATTGGGGATAATTCAGTCAAATATTAGTAGCAAATATTAACATATTATTAGTATATTATTTGTATAAATATGTTTACGTTGTTGTACACCAAAATGCGGTTTGCAATTGGTTCCAATAAAGAATATTCTATTGTATTCTATATATATACATATATAGATACATACATACATACATACATACATACATACATACATACATACATACATACATACATACATACATACATACATATATACATAAATACATACATACACACTGTTGCGAAATTCTGCTCCCTCTACATAGAGAGGTTAACATTTAACAGAAACACTTGCAATAACACTCTGTTTGTCATTGTAACTTTAGTATACTAATATCTGTCTTACAATAAGCTGACTGTGTGTTGTAGGCCAAGTACTTACTGCTAACAGTTGAAGCGGTGCTGCCAGTGACGGTGTAAGTCGATGAAGTAGCACTCTTAATTCCTCTGATATAATTGTAAGCCGTGCAATTATAAGTTCGGTTATCTTCGACTAATGAAAATGTCTGATTATTGCTTACAAGTCGGATAACAACTGAATTTGTGATGTCGAACCAATTGTAGAATGGCGTAGGATTAGCCGTAACATTACATGTTTTTCATATATCAATAAATAAGATCTTATATTGTATAAAAAAATTTGATATGAAAAAATTTCACCTATTTCATGACAAATTTAAATAAAAAAATTTGATTGATAAAAATTATCCGAGAATTTAAAACTTTGGGGGGGGGGCAGTTTCAAGAGTATTTTATGGCCTTCAGTCTGTTAGGAATACCATGAGTAATACCTCATTGGAAACTCTATGCATTCAGCTTGCTAAAATAGCGCCATTTTGTGGGTTTTCCATAGTGATATCCATAAGTGTAAGGTTAATAACACTGAAACTTTGCAATTTATGTTGAGTTTGTATTAAGATAATAAACTGTGCAGGCGTTTCTCTCGAAATTGTACTTCCAAATAGCAATGCATTCTAAAATTCATATCTCTGGAACCAATAAATATAGAATAATAAATTTTTCAAAATTTTAAACAGAAATTATTGTTTATCATTTTAAGCTCAAAATATACTAAAGATATCGTGTTCCTTTTAGAGCAGAAATTGCACTGTGCATTTTGCTGCACTTTGCAACTCACTGATCTTCTGAAAACTATGCATGCACTTACAAAAGCCAATTATGCAGATATTCATTCATACATACATACA
Organism: Allolobophora icterica; assembly: GCA_963556255.1. NCBI lineage: Eukaryota > Metazoa > Annelida > Clitellata > Crassiclitellata > Lumbricidae > Allolobophora > Allolobophora icterica. The sequence continues at coordinate 47,481,248 of OY744613.1, read as the reverse complement.
TGCATACATACATACATACTAGGGTGGTGCTCAAAAACGTTATATGTTGGAAATAGATGGGACAGCCCCTAGTTATGTTCCTTTTGATATACTAAGCTAGTGTACAAAATATTATAAAAATATTCCATCATTTAGGGGTGCCACATGAGATGACAAGCTTTCAAAATTTTAGACAAGGAATGTAAGCACAATTGTGATAATATAATCGATATTCTTTTGTATTTTGTGAAACCGAAAGTAAATTTTAAATTGCTAGGTTTAAGGCACAATACTTAAAGAGTACTTTTGAGCATAATTGAACTCTGTCAGTTTGATTCAAGAATAAATTATTTATTAGTCCATTTTTGTGACCGTTAACTTCTTGGGGTCCGGATACTTGTTCCAATGTTCGGACACCACATGGAGCAAAGCCTGCTTTTGACGTTCATCCTTGGTCAGCATTTGATTGTATTCTTGGATCAGTGCCAATCTCCTTTCTGCTCTATCATTCACCATACTCAACCTTTCTGATGACGCTTCAAATAAATAATTAAAATAATAACAACACGGACAATTTCTATAGCGCCGTAACGTGACCATGCCGCTACAAGATGCTGTCCTGTTTCCACGAAGTTGGATCTTTCTCCAGCCAATCAATGGGTATGCACAGTATTCATCATGTTTGAAGTCACAAGATCTCAAGAGTACATTCATTCATTCATTCATTCGTTCATTCATAACGGGCATTTATATAGCGCCTCTTCAAGGAGTACTACTCAGAGGTGCTCCCGACTACATGAAGCTGTGTATACAGTAATTTGTGGACATTTGGATGGAATGCCAACAGTCCAACACCAACTTTGGTTCTCATTGTTTGCACCAACAAGGCCTTGGAAGCAGCATCATTGCAGTCATCGAAAAAGCAGAAATCGACCAAATCCTCACTGAGGTACCAAGCATGACGGAAAGTGTCTTTAGAGTAGAGTGTGAAGCTGTGAACCAGGATCTGAGATAATCAAAGCAGATGAACAGGTTAAGGGAACGTAGCAAATTTATTTTCCAGAAGGTAATTCGCAATTGAGATCGTAAAAGGAATACTTTGTGAGAATAGATGGCCTTGGCCATCCACCTGGCCCCATGCATCAATCAATCAATCAATCTATCTATCATTTATATAGCGCCCCTTCAAGGAAGCTACTCAGAGGCGCTCCCAGCCCAACCCCGGCGAAAGAGGACAGTCTTTAGAGCAGAGAAGAAAGCGGCGAATGAGTTACGAGGAAGAGACCGCAGCTCAGGAGGAAGCCAATTCCAAATTGTGGGTCCAACCGCGGTGAAAGCGCGCTGCTGCATAATAGCGGTGCGTGCACAAGGGACAGAGAGATCACCACGGGTGGCAGAGCGAAGTGACATGACACCAGAGGCTGTAAAATGCAACCTTCGAGGTGGGATATGACCTATGTAGATCAGTGCAAGTACCAAGAGCTCTAGATAATCATCACGAGGCTGACTGTCTTTCTGCAAACATTCCACTTCAAATTCAACAGCGTCTTGCATCATTTCTTTGTTATTGTTAAACTGCAATTTCATCATCTGACAAACCATCAGCAATCATGTCATGGACGATCAAAGGCAATGCATTCTGATATCGTTTAAGCATAGGTATTTCAGGTCCAGGAAACGGTCCAGCCAGAGGGTTGAAAACATCTTCAAGGACAACTTTTAAAATGTGATTAATTTGAAATGGATTATGAATAATGTGGGATAGTGTGAGTAAGTAAGTAAATAAATAATTAAACTTTAGAAAAGCCTTAAATGTACAGACTACAAAAGTTCAGAAAATTGTTCAAAAAATTGCAAATATTTATTTACTGCTCAGCTCCAGTTGGTTCTAATTTATATATTTATTATTTAATCTTTTATTTATAAACAATTCATCAGAGAATAAGGTATCCAACTATCTATGCTGCATCACACTCATCACATAATTACAGTAATCAAATAATAGGTTATAGAAGTGATGAACTTTCATCCAGCTCCTGAAAAACTAAGAAAGTTGATTTTTACGGCTTCAATGATGCATGGTGTCATATGCAAAACTTAAGTTGTCATGTGGCACGCCTAAATAATGGAATATTTTAAAAAGATTTTGCACTTGAGTTTCTACTACCAATACGAACAGAACTAGGGGGTGTCCCGGGCATTATTTAAAAAAAACTTTTTTCACTACCACCCTAATACATACATACATACATACATACATACATACATACATACATGCATACATACATACATACATACATACATACATACATACATACATACATACATACATACATACATACGTACGTACATACATACATACATACATACATACATACATGCGCCTCTGAGTAGAACTCTTCAAGAGGCGCTATATAAATTTTATGATTGATTATGATTTACATGCATACATACATACATACATACATACATAAATATATACATAAATACATACATACATACTGTTGCGAAATTCTGCTCCCTCAAATGTGAAGTATATTTTGTTCAAACATTATTGTTTGTACATGGATGTGAGAGTAAGGTCCACAGAGGAGAGACATTAAAGAAACAGTTATGGTTTGTTTGAACAATTTAGAAATACTGATATATTACTATGATGCATGCATGCATGCATACATACATGCATACATACATACATACATACATACATAAATACATACATACATACATGCATGCATGCATGCATGCATGCATGCATGCATGCATGCATACATACATACATACATACATACATACATACATACATACATACATACATACATACATACATACATACATACATACATACATACATACATACATACATACATACATACATACATACATACATACATACATACATACATACATACATACATACATACATAGGCATACCTACATACATACAAACTTACATAAATGAAAGTTTCTAAAGCGCAACTTCAAGGAAAAACTCATCAGTAGTCCTCCTGACCCAACTAGGAGAACCTTCGTTCAAACAGAACAGATTTTAAGAGTTTGCGGAACAGAGAAGGAAATAGGATAACTAGCTCAGAATCGACGAAAACCAAGATTATATAAGGAGTTGTAAGGGAACGAGCCTGATGGACAAGAACAGCACCCTGATAGGCCGACTGAAGGGACCTGCGGCCAGGAACATACAAGGCAGAGATACACAGTGAGCCAAAATGAGATAGGGCAATTTGCACCATGCAGTTCCGCATGTAAGTTAAAATTTAGAATTTAAGGCGTTGGGGGTAGGCAACCAGTGCGAGGCATCAAGCATATAGATAGATAATTATGTGGCCAAATTTAGGGATGCCGTCAGTCAGGCGTGTAGAAGCATTAAGAACCATAATTAATAGCATTTCCAAAATCGATTCTGGGGAAGATAAAAGAGTGGTTCAGTTCATACATACCTACCAAGCACAAATAATTAGGCAGATAATAATCACGGGATTTCTTGTGCACTTTAGCTACGCGAGTAGGACTTATGAACCACGCTGACGTCGTGTTCAGTTAAGTGGCGTTCCCTTGGAGGTCTGTGGGGTACGGTTGCCACTACCTGGTGCGGTTCTCGACTTGGGTGTCCTATTCGAGTCTGATCTGCTGATGATGGACCACAGAAATCAATTGGTCAGCAGGTGTTTCCGCCAACTGAGACTAATCAGGAGCTGCATACGATCATTGCCTTTTTGTCTGCGCATCGCACGCCAGAGGAAGTCTGTCTTGCCAGGGTTCGGAAGTGGACGATCCGACCTCATCCCGACTGCAACTTCATCAACACCGAGCTCCATTCGACTCTGAAGCTGAGGGATCTCCAATCTTTGGCCAGTCGTATATAACTGTGTGTCATAGGCGTAGAAGTGAGACGACAGGCCCAATCGGGAGGCGATGTTACTGAGATCCGCGGAGTAGAGAAGGAACAGCAGTGATCCGAGAACCGATCAGTAGTGGCTAGCTGATATTTTTCATAAATGCATGTGGCAATTACTAAAGAATGAATAATGCTCTTAGGTTTGCTCTCGTGTCTAGACATAGACAGTTACTTCGAGTCGGAAAATCAGTTGAATAGATATGATTATTACAGTGAGGTAAATCGGGGAAAGAATCAATTAACAGCTGGAAACCAGTCTTTCGAAACAGGACGTAACGTATTCTTAAAAGCAGGATGTCGCTATATAGTATTTAAACCGGCGAAAGAGTCCATCAACTGCTACAAATTAGTCTGCGGAAACAGATTCTCAAGCAGGATGTCATTATAATAGTATGAATGACACTTCACCGGAAACCTATGAACCTACGTGTAAGAGACAATCATAAGACTCTGATATTTATGGCATTTTATTATTCAGAGTTTGTGTGTGCTCTGTGTAATCTCGATCACTGTCTTCCGCAAATATGTCCAGGATGTTGTATATTACCGTATCTCAACAGTTTCCGCAAGACTTTCACGATGTTTAAAGTGTACTTGCTTAATCTGATTAATTGGAAATTAAGTCTATATGAATGTCTTTCTACGTGTATATTTACAAAAGTTAATAAGTAAGTAAGTATGTATATACTCATGTGTATATGTATTTGTTGGAATGTTTGGAAGGTCTTCAGGCAAAAAGACATGTATACATGTGTAATGGATGTAAGTTATTACGTATGATAAGTCTTTGCATTGACCTGAAGGATAGGCAATAAGTCGAAATAATTATCTGGCTTAGTTCCAGGTAAACCGTCCATTTAGCTATTGAATCTTATGGTCGTTGACTGTCCACCCGCATTTTGGCAGCAGTCTTCATCGTAAGCGCTTGGCTTTCTCTTTAGCATTCTCTTATTTCACCTGTGTTCTGCTTCATATTCCAATGCTGCTAAATACTCGATCTACTTCTGTTGCTGTTTATATAAATCATAAGGCTCTAGCCAACTAATGCATGAAATCACGGGTTGGCTATCATATCAATGGATAAGAAAACTTAGATCTAAGAACGACTAGAACTGACCTAGCGTAAAAAGGCGAGGTGTGTAAACGGCAATAAGAACTTGGGTCAGACCGGCAGTGCCCAGAATGTATAAACGTGGTCCAACAACTGAGCTCTGTGGGACACGAAATGGAACTGGTGACCATACCGCTGTGTCTGCACCCCCCCCCACCCCCTTCACAGGTCGTACCCTCAGAAACGAACGATGCCAATCTAAAAGTTGAGTGACGACTCCACATGAATCCTCAAGAACAAGATACGACATTATACCATAGTTTATGCTTTAGTGGACACTGGACATAGGTAAATCAGTTTAGAACATAGTTAGCTAATAAAATCAACATACATTAAATGCATTTTTGTTTTTAAATTATATCTATCATGCTTTATACTTGCTATGTTTTTGACATTAATCTAATTCTTATATAAATTATCATAAAATAAACCAGGTAAGGAAAAAATATGCTTACTGTAAAGATTATGAACTAGACGTACACAGAAAGAAGCCAAGCAATCAAAAGCAATTGTAATCAAACCCAATCCTCGACAAATCGCAGATCAGCCAACCCACTTCTTTTAAACCAGATAGCAACCTAATAATAGAGAAAGGTTAAGGCCGCATTATCATAGTTAACCCTTAATCATATGAAAGCGTGAGGAGTGAAAATGAAACTTGAGACGTTAGCGAGTGGCAGTAATAACGTGTAATAACTTTATCGACTATGCACAGGATGCATAAAAGTGGTCCAAAAACCGAACCCGAAATAAACACGGGGACATGAAATAAAACTGTTGTCGATAGAGTTGTGTCTGCACCAAGTACCACCATCACAGGTCGTCCTCTGAGAAACATTTTAAGAGTTGACAGGCGACTCTACATGAATCCACCAGAACATGATAATTATATTGTTACGATTTTTAAACGCTTGATAGATGTTCTATTCGTGAACGCATGACGCGTGCAAATGCCTTAATGCGTAAATGTAACACTAAAAGAATGCGTCCCGGCGTTCAAACCTGCTCTGAACGCCAGTGCTCATGAACGGAACACAAAAATATGCGTTTCATTAACACTAGTGTCCCCAACCACTTGCTAATTACAATTTGAAAGTGAAACAAGTCTCCCTGCATCAATTACTGCACTGAAAGCTGCAAAAACTGAAATCAATGCCTGCCATCTTATAACTGAAGTTGGTGCTTAAAGCATAGGTTCAACTAAAAACTGTCCACATGTATCTGGACGTCTGCTGAAGCCATAACCCTCCCCTTGTCTGCAGTTGCATGACCCCTCCCTCCGGATGTCATATATGGGTCATTATCCGAAATGTTACAAATCTCGTCACCGAAAAACCAAAACACTTGTCCCCAAGTGGTTTCAATTTTTTTCTTCAGTCGTGTACATAGTTTAATTAAACTAAGTTGAAAGAAATCCACTATATTTTTAATCATACGTTAATTTTTTCAGAATTTATAAAGTCAAAACTCCTCTTTTTTCATTACAGTCCGCACTTTTTTCCAATCATATTTAATCACAGGGACCTGAAATATTAATCAGGTGCTTATAAAATGACAATTTCTTAAAAGTAGATGATCCAGCATTAAGTAGGAATACAACAGGCCTTTTCGTCACACAACGTACTAGCCTGGTGTCAAGAAAGTAGGATATTTGTCGAAATTATTTTTAAAAAGCAATATTAATTTCAGCTGTAGAAAAATCTATAACTGTATGTTATATGCGTTAGATACAAGTTGAACAACATTTTAAGAGTTGCTAGTAAATTCTAATTACTTGCAATTTATTTTTATATCAAATAATTCACATAAAATAAAACATTATGAATTTAAGCACAAATCTGTGTGATTCCATTAATAGTTGACAATATCTTCTTCCTGGTGTTTTTCTATTAGTAAGTAAGCACGTTCTCTAAGAGTTATAGGCTTCCGAAAAATTGAGATGGCTATGATGATTATTTCAAGTATAAATAGGCCCAAACGGAAATAAATATTACGAAAATGAGTCTAAATGCTTAATTATTGCATATGCTAGCTACTAAGTAATCAAAATAATTTACCTTTGTTATAGGTTGTAATGGCATAAATTTGCGTAAAAGCTGAATTTAATGCATTGTACACCGTGTCGGACTGAGGATGGTAATGATATTTTGTATACATTTAGTAATTTTTTTATAAATGTCCAATATCTAGCAGCTACAACAATTATGGGAAATGTTAATCTGCTCATTATTTGAATGATAGGCAAAAACAATTTGAAGAAATTATCGAACAAACTCAAGAACCACTCATGGGACATCAGTTCTGCACTTTTCGGATGGTGACCCATATATGTATTTGACCAACAAGCAGGTCTCAATGATAATATATTTAAATTTAAATTCAAATGCTAATCAAAACTATTAAACCACACATGGAATCCCAACATAAAATAAAACTATATATCCTAAATTAACTAGAAATGAATTACAACAATGACATTGACACTTGATTGCACGTCTCTAGAGCAGAGGTTCTTAACAGGTGTGTCGCGCCTAGAGAGTGACACGGGGACAAGTTTTGACTCCATCCCCACCCCCATTCCCGTGGGTCTATCCCCATCCCCACCCCATTCTTATCAAGTCTGTCCCAACCCCCACCCCATCCCCATTAGGTCTGTTCCCGTCCCCACCCCATCCCATTAATTAAGTCTGTCCCCTTCCCGTCCCAATTCACATTAAAAAATTAATTTACAATCTTAGGCTTTTAAATACACAGTACGCAACTGGAGTTGAAAATATGTCGAATATTCAAGGATTCAATTATGTAGTGCGAAGAGTAACATTGAATGCAGACCCGGTTATCTAAATAGATAGTTAATTACTACAGTGGACAAAGTTACAACCGTTACCGCGGTAAATAGCGCACTTTTATTTCCATCTTCACGGCAATACCGCGGGCATTGTTACCATCCCCACGGTATTACCGCCGCTTCTGACTTCATTACCACGGATTTTACCGCGGTATTACCGCTTTCCCATTGCCGTGTCACTCTCTCGACCGGCAGTGTGTCGCGTAAACATGGTGTGTCGTCGGCGTGTCGCAAAAAATTGGTGTGTCGCGAATTCTCACAGCCTGCGTCCGTCATTCTCGCATTACACGTACTTACTTTAGCGGACATAGGCTGTGAGAATTCGTAGCACTCTATTTATCTATTCTATTATATCGCAATCTGGGGCGGCCACGATGTTTACCGTATACTATGCAGTATACAAACTATACACGTTTGGGACCGCACCAATATAAACTTTTACCCATTACTGTATTTATTCGAGATGGACAAATTTATCAGAATAAAACGACAATTTTGCGAATCTACAACTGATGATGTGGAATCAGATTTTCGTAGCAATGGGATTCTAGCACCAACAGTGGTGAATACAAAAACGATGCTGCTGCCACAGCTAGTTTTAGTAAACCAACGAAGAAAAACACGAAAAAGAAGATATCTGTTGTGAGCAAGTGGAACGATGACTAGGCTACTTGAAAAATTGTGGATCCTCGTTTTAATATGATCCAAAGAAAAAAGCCTGTAGGAAAGGTCCCATTAACTGTTAAGTTAACGTAGAAACTATAAAGAATGCATTGTGAACATCTTAATTCATACATTTTTTTAAATAATTTAAAATTTTAAATAAATAACTAGTTTAACTTTAACATTTTTAACAATATTCACATATGACGATTGCATGGTGTGTCGCCAAATTTGGTTGCACGTTTAGATGTGTCGCGTGCCAAAAAAAAGGTTAAGATCCTCTGCTCTAGAGAAAGTTCTCAGAAACTTTGTCCTTAGGTCGAAAGATATTTCAACTCAAGCACCCACATATAGTATTACGTTTAAAACCTCCGAAATTCAGTAGACGATACATTTCTTTAAAGTCTCACTCGCAAGACCGTTTTGATGCTAAATAAGTTTAGGTGCAATTCCAGAGGTGGGAATCTTCTCTTCAAGTCACATCTTCCACCGCATTGGTCCACTTTACTTGTTCTTGCACCTATGTTACTCGCGGTCACACGCGGTTTGAAGAACTAAGAAATGTAAAACTGTGATGAAAGCAGTTTCAGAACCGATAGATGAACCCCAACATAATATCAAATCAAATCAATCAAATAATGTTTATATTGCAACCAAAACAGAAAAAATAACAACGAGTCACACGATGCATCGAGTAACATCGAAAGAAAAAATATGAACTAGGGTAGCAAAGGGAAACCCAGAAGGGATGTGTATCTCGCTAGATTGGGCACCCAAACCTTTGTATTTAACCTAAAATAGTACTGGCCTGCATAAGACATATCCTAAGGGTACAACTGAATGGTAATAACTCATTTATCATAAAATGACGGCTATCCTAATTAGTTAAAGAAGAACAAAGTTTAACTAGGAAAACAAAAATCTTAATTAACATCTTAACTAGACGCGGCAAAAAACCCTTCCTTCATTATTTATGAATATTATAATAGAGAGATATGTTGCATACGTAATTTCTTTTTAAAAATAAATAAATTGTTTGACATACGTATTTCAGTAGGAATTGAATTCCATATCTGTGTTCCATGAGACTTGATTGTATTTAGACGAGTATTAGAATGTATCTTAACAGAACGATAAGCGGAGGCATTTCTAGTATAATGGGAGTGAATGTCATAATCACGAAACAAAAAATCCTTGAAGCTAGGTGGTAGAAGTCCATGTTCTAGGCGGAAAAAGAATTCCCCAACTTGGAGATACTTAATTTGATCCTTTCTCAATATTTTAAATTCTCTGAACAATAGGGTAGTATAGTCCCATTTTCGAGCACCAGCAATTAAGCGTACAAACCTTTTTTGCAGATTTATCAGTCCTTTTAGCCTGGAGGGATAAGTTATTGCCCAAATCATATTACAGTAATTAAGGTACGGAAAGATAAGTGCATACAGTGTAGTATAGACTTAATTTAACAGACTGATGTAACAGGCGAGCAATACGGCTCAGAATTCCAATAGCCTTAGCAATTTTACTAAAAATTTAATTAATATGTGATTTCCATGTTAAATGTTGATCGATATGTACACCAAGGAACTTAGTTGACTAAACCTGTGTAAGAGGAGCATCTTTTATTGTTATATCTAAGTTCTCGTTAGGTGTTGATTTTCTATAGGATTTCAATAGAATATGTGGATATACAAAGAGGTAAGTTAGTCTTGGCCATGTTTACGACTCAGGCCACGTTTCTCAGGACATTCTATAGAAAGGTTCAAACAAGTCTGTTGCAATTTTACCCCATGAAAGTGGTTACATATGCTGCAAACGCTTACGATTTGACTAAGCGCCTGTGAATAGGCCTAAGCTGGTTCATGCGACATTGCTTTTTTGTCGCTGTGGAAATCTCGAGATTACGATTACGATTACGAAATCAACAAGGAATGCATAATATCAATCCTTCGTATCTTCAACTTAAAGGCTGTGCTAATATCCATTGAAACAGGGCTGTAAACCAAACCATTCGACAAATCTACAACTCTTGCGTTGAAGATTTTCTGCCATTGTTGTCATTTCTTATTTGAAATAATTTGTGTATATATAGACCCGATTGGCCCTATTTAATTAATAGAATCTGTCCAACATCTCCTCATTCCCCGTTTCAGCGCATCACTGGCGCAAGCTAGGTTTTTTGCTTCCATTAGCCCTGCACTTTGGAATGAGCTTTCTCCGTCCGTTCGTTCTTCTATTCTCTCAGGTAACGTCTCATCCTCTTTTACGTTTCTTAAAACTTGTCTTTTTTCTCTCGGGGTCTTTCGCTTCTGAATGGCTTTCTCGCTAGAAGTGCATTATAAATGCCCGAATACAATACAAACTGCATCCTTTCCAGTGATAATCATTTATGCTTCAATCAGATTTCTGCTACTTATTTTGCTTTCCAATTTTGTTAGCCTATCAGGAATCTTCAACCATTCTTCACAGCTTGAGTGCCAAGTATTTATGCACAAGAAAGATGCCTATTGTTCGACAAATTATCTGTCTCGCCAAGGACAGAAGATGAAGGCCAGATATTATACCCCGTGATCGATCGAGTCGACCTGCTACGATCGACTTGGCTCGGCCGACGATCGAATCGATTGACGTTGTCGACTAGTCGACCTCTCGTCGACTCGATCGACTTGGCAAATAAACGATCAACTTGGTCGATTTTGTCGACTTGAGCTGTATCTCTTGGCTAGGGGCCCGGGAGCCATGGCGACAAAGGTTCCAATGCTCACACAAGTTTTGGCTCGGTAGCGCCGAGGCAGAAGCATCCTTACACAACTTTTGGCTGGTGCTTTGTATTTGATGCTTGCTAAAGTAATTATTGACTTATTGTGCTATAGACGCGTTTCATTTCATGAATATGTAGGCCAAGTATAATAAACTCATCCACTGATTGTAAAAAATCACAAAATATTCTTATTGGTTATATCGGATATAATGTATAATTCTATCCATCTTAGGTCTGTAGCCTACTTAGCTGAGGTTAGCTCACGCAACTTTTAAACACTTTCCGAGCCACTGCTCTTGGCCAAAGTCGAAGTATTCAGTCCCGTCCTAACATACAAACATTCAAACGTTGTGAGATCGTCGTTACTGACTACAGAGCTGAAATTTCCTGAAACTAACGCATTTTAACGCATCTTAATCTTTCCATTTTCATCCGTAAAACTGTGAAAAAGCATCCACAGCTTCCACTATACGAAATCATCAAAAGGCTCATAATTTGAACTGAATTTCAAATCAGGTTAATGCGGTAGTTGTGCGTTTACAAAGCATTACGTTATCACAGTCATTATGTGGATCATTTTGTGAAGTAGCCGCAAAAGATAGTAAGAAAATATTTCATAGTCGAGTCAAATCGAGGAAACAACGATCGACTCGACTTGTCAAAACCTATGATCGACTCGACTTGCAAGTCGATCGAGACGCAGATTTTTCGACCGACTCGACTTGGCCGAGTTTCGATCGACTTGATCGACTGACTCGATCGATCACGGGGTATGCCAGGTATCTGTTGACTCCAGAGTCAGCACAAAATACATTAACCTATTGGTGATTAAAAATACGTAATTACAACCTATTCAATGATTGCATTAAATCTTCCCCTCATAATTATCTGTCTCGGGCTTCTCTACTTACAACTTTACAGACTTTCCACTCCAACCTGATATCCAACCTCTCCAAGAATTCCTATCCTTATTCATCCAATCGTCTACTGCCCATATCCTCTCGTCCTCAGCGAAACCTTATTCAGCCTAAGCAGGTCCTCTACCTCCTATATCTGGTGTCTATGGCAAACCATTCTCGGATCATTAGGTGACATCTCCCGACAACCCCTCTGACACGACAAAGCTTTCATCAATAAGCTCGTTTCTTGCGCTTGAATTTAGATTAGAGCTTTACAAATGTGGAGTTTACACTCATTCATATCATTGTTTGTAGCGCTGTGTCGGACATGACATTGTGTAAAGAGGCGCGGAAAACTGTCTTACTTTTTCACATGTGAATGTTAAGCACTGAGAAACAAATGTTATGGATGAAAAACTGCAACATTTAACGCATTATAGAAAACAATCATATAAGTTTATACATTGCATTCAGGGCTGTAGTGGTAAAATTAGAGGCGAGTACACGCTACAGTATTTTGTGAGTATTCGCTTTAGTATTTTAATATAAATAAATATAAATATTTTGTGAGGTGAGTATACGGTCTCTAGAGGTGAGTACACGCTGTATACCCGCGTATACCCTCGACTACAGCCCTGATTGCATTACATTACATTACAATTTAAGAACGACGGGAAGAATTTGACGGCTGATTCATACTTACAGCCTCTCCAAAAAAATTCACCTCATACTTGGAGAGATTGATGATGGAATAAAGAAAGAAAAATGGAACAAGAATCTTACTTCGCGAAAACAAGATCAATAATCGTAATCGTAATCTCCAATTTTCTAAAGCGCCACTGTAAAGCTGAGCGCAAAGCACCAGCTTATTCATGAGCGCTGTGTCGTATGCGAGGGGTTGTCCGGAGATCGATGTCCATTGATGGTCCGAGTCCGATTTCCAGAGAGACCAGGGAGAGGCAGAAGAGCTTTTACGGCGGGTTTCGCTGACGACGAGAAGGCTTGGAAGGCAGAGGATCAGATGGATCAGGGTAGGAATTCTTGAAGAGGTGAGTCTTTAATTTGGAGTGGAAAGCCTGTGGGGTGATGAGTAGAGGAGTCTGAGGTAGATGATGATTGAGTGGGGGTGTTGGTGGAGGAACTGAGAAAATGCGGAATTCGAAGGGAAGTTCGTTCCAGAGTTGAAGTGCAGTGTGGGATATGGATCGGTTGGAGACATGAGGCGAGTAGTGACTGGAGGACGGGAGAGAGTGAGGTAGGAGGATGAACGGATGAATAATGCATGCATGCATGTATAAGAACACTTAACTAAAAAGGCGCTGTAGAAATGGAGCAGCATAAATAATCTTTGATGTTGGATTGACGATAAACTACATGTAAAAATCAAATACTGTACACGGAGAGAGAACTTAGCTAAAGAATGAACATAAGTATACAAGACAAAAACAATATTCGTTGCTGAAGAGTTTAGATCCCAGTGGACGCAGATGACGCGAAAATCGAGAATTGTGTGAATTTTAGACCCGGAAGGCTGCTGACTTGAGATATTGATTAGTCCAACGATATAGGGATAGCAAAAGCAGAGACAGCAAGGTCAGGTTTCAAGAGCGATGGAAGAACAGGGATCTCGTTGTGCACACCAAAGTGAAAATCATTTGAGCATGTTTAGTGTGTTATCATGTGCAGGTGAAGCATGTGCACTACACAGAATACTGCAGTAATTTAAATTCTATCAGTTAATTATAGGTAAACTTTATACTAAGCTTACTATTATATCGCAGCAAACGAATGCAATTTCTGGCAGAATCCTGTAGATGGCATGTTGCATGAAAGCAGTTATACTCACATTGAACGTCTAGTTCTCTTGTAGAGCCGACTGTAAAACTATCCGATGGAGGAGTTGGATTGTAGCCAGTGGTACTTCCTGTTATTTCAAAAACTGTCTTACACTGGAATATTGGAACTGTCGGCTTCTGCACTGTCACTGTTCCTACCAAAGTAACAATGTTTGTCGACGGATGATAGATGGCGCTGGTGAATATCTGTCCTGGTGATGTTGTCCAATAAGGCAACGGACGTAGAGAAGGCGCTGGTGACAGTGGTCCATTGTAGTTTATGCTGCACGAGATGTTTAACTGATCAGCATCGACTACTTCAGCCGACTGGTTGTGTACAACGACATTTGCAACAGGATCTAGAAAGGAAAAGAGAACATCGCATGATTACGTTTGTTATGATTATGTCGAAGCAGATTATGAGAACATCTGCTGTACTCAATTTTACTGTCATCAACAATGGATTTATCTACCGAAATACACATCGTTTCTTCGGTAGTCATGATGCTTACATTATCTCTGAAAGGATAAAAGATGCGGCGTGCTATGATCTTCTCCAGGAGCCTGCAGAGTATTGACGTGATCGAAATTTGTCGAAAGTCTGCAGCTTCGATAGGATGAGGGATCTTTCGTACTGGCGTTATTGTGCTCGTCTTCCATTGCGAAGGGACGAAGGCATGATGGATAAACAAGTTGCATAGCTTTGCAACGGGCTCTGCTAGTAGGTGTGTCGCTCCCTTGTGCATCCATGCCATCAGATCATCCGGACCCGTAGATGTGCTGCCAGTCGATGCCATCAATCTGTAGGCAGTATAAACATTTACATACTCTATCGGTTCATCCATAAACGTTGTTTTAAGTTTGGGGATTTCGTAGTTATCGTCAGTTGATATGGCGCAAAAGTGCCAGTTCAATGACTCAGCTGAGACCTTACATCCTAAATGGGGAGTGCCCTCTAGGGTCACCTCCTCACAGCCGATTGACAAGCCTCCACATCTCCCATGACCTTCGTTTGGCTCTGTTAAAGGTGTTACTGTTTGCCTTGGTGATAAGACGGTTTATCTTCTCTGATAGACTCGACGCTCCATCCACTCTGTTTTTCTTAAGCAGCTTGCTTCACTCCTCAACAGGTGCTTAACAAACGGCGTCATGAATGGAGGATCTCTCTGCTCAATTGCAATACTACGGATTGGAAAGTAGAGGTCGATGGCCATATTGATGTATTCGTGGAAGGCATCGAAGGCCTTTTCTGGGGATGGGTACTCACTAAACGTAAATATTGTACCCGTCATTTCGTAGTTGGCCATGGTTTGTTTCAGTTCAAAAACACTAAAACAAATTAAATTGTATTGTATTGTATTTTAGCTTGGTAACAAAGCATTGCAACGTTAAAAACATATAATGTTAATGATCATTTAAGATAATCTGGCTACACAGGAGACCCCAAAGGGGTCGAAGACCCCGCTACCAGGGCCACCTGAGTAGTAATACACGTTGATGTATAAGTAGTAAATCTAACAACATTCGATATGCAGTGGTAACACTAAACTTAACTAAAGACTCGATAGTTCATCATTAGATATGCAGTAGTAACATTATACTTAACTAAAGACTCCATAGCATGTAATAGTAACATTATACTTAACTAAGGACTCGAAAGCGCCTCTTGAGGCTATACCTGTGTACGCTAATTGAACTTCAGTTGATTAATCTGCGGTCTGTTAATTAGTGTTCCTCGAACATGGAAGATCGTAACTTATGCTTGAACAATCGTAGGCTGGATAGTTGCTGAATTGATGCTGGTATTTTATTACATATGGAAACTCAAATGTATCGTATGGAGAGTAAACGGGTATTCTTATGAGAGTATTGCCGATAAAATGGAAACAAGTTTCTTGTTTGGTGTGAGTGGAGGTCTGCTACGCGGGAGAAAAAATTACTGAAAGACAAAGGTAATTGGCCATGCTCGTAGCGGTACATGAACTGATAAACTTGCATACGCGTGAATATACCCCGTGATCGATCGAGTCAGTCGATCAAGTCGATCGAAACTCGGCCAAGTCGAGTCGGTCGAAAAATCTTCGACTCGATCGACTTGCAAGTCGAGTCGATCATATGTTTTGACAAGTCGAGTCGATCGTTGTTTCCTCGACTCGACTCGACTATGAAATATTTTCTTACTATTTTTGCGGCTATAGTACTTCACAAAATGACCCACATGATGTGATGACGTAATGCTTTGTAAACGCACAACTACCGTATTAACCTGATTTGAAGTTCAGTGCAAATAATGAGCCTTTTGGTGATTTTGTATAGTTGAAGCTGCAGATACTTTTTTCACAGTTTTACGGTGAAAATGGAAAGATTAAGATGCGTTAAAGATGCGCAAGTTTCTGGAAATTTCAGCTCTGTAGTCAGTTTATAGCGACGATCTCAAAACGTTCGAATGTCTGCATGTTAGGACGGGACTGAATGCTTCGCTTTTTTCCAAGAGCAGTGGCTCGGAAAGTGTTTAAAAGTTCCGTGAGGTAACCTCAGCCAAGTAGGTTATATAAGATGGATAGAATTATACATTATATCCGATATAACCAATGAGAATATTTTGTGATTTTTTACAATCAGTGGATGAGTTTATTATACTTGGCCTACATATTCATGAAATGAAACGCGTCTTGATGTAGCACAATAAGGCAATAATTACTTTAGCAAGCATCAAATATACAAAGCGCAGCCAAAAGTTGTGCGAGCGTGCTTCTGCCTCGGCGCTACAGAGCCAAAACTTGTGTAAGCATTGGCACTTTTGGCTCCCGGGCCCAAGTCTAGGGTTGCCACCTCCTAAGGATACGAATCCGGGAGATTCAAGAATTTTTTAACATTTGCAATTGCACTGATAGAACAGAATCTAAGTATAGGTTTAAAGCATTTTATTTTAGACATTAGGTAAACAGGAGAAACAGCTATCAACTAATTCACATTTTTAGTGTGTTTCTCCGATGTGGCGTGCTGTAGGCTACTACCGATCTGCGTCCCTCGTATTTTACTGATAATGTTTGATGCAAATTTTGCACTCTGCTTCCAACTCGTTTTTCTTAGCCAACCAATCCTTAAAATCGTCTTCTTTGAGCCACTCATCGTTGAATGAACAGTAATACTTCTTTTTCTTCTTAACTACACATTTTTCTGGATTAGACTCAGACTCAGAGTCAGAATTTGAATTCGCCATTAAGAACTTCACGCGCACACTCCACGCGCAGTCATAAACATAGATATCTCAATTGAAAAGTGTCCGCAGAAAGTTAGAAATATACATAGATACCGGGTATATAAATTGAATTTTAAAAGTGTCCGCTGAAAGTTAAAAAATAAATCTCGATCAGACATTCAGACTCTGGGTCTCTGACTCGATGTCGAGCAGTGAAGCATTGTGCAGTTGTCCTAGGGAATAGGACTTTTCAGCATTCCGGGATATTTCAAAGTTTTCCAAATTAATTCCTGGAGACGGGAGATCATATCGAAATACGGGAGACTCCCGCCCAATCCGGGAGAGGTGGCAACCCTACCCAAGTCCAAGTCGACCAAGTCGATCGTTTATTTGCCAAGTCGATCGAGTCGACGAGAGGTCGACTAGTCGACAACGTCGATCGAGTCGATCGTCGGCCGAGCCAAGTCGATCGTAGCGGTTCGACTCGATCGATCACGGGGTATACGCGTGATCTTATCGATTCTTAATAGGTTATACTCTTGGAATTTAAGTTCTGTGTGGGCTCCATACGGGATATTCGCTATATATCGTACTGCACGTTTTTGCAGAGTCACACGGGTTTTAAGACTGGATTTAAACGTAGAGGACTAGATGCCCATACTATATTGCAGTATGTAAGATAAGGGTAAATAAGGGTATATTACAGTGTAGTGCGGACCTGAGGTGGTACCAATTTTGAAGTGCGATACAGTATTCCAATGCTTTTAGAGATGCTGGTCTATGTATACTCCTATAAATTTAATTGATACTACTTGAGAAATTGGGGAATCCTCTATGTACAATTTGGGTTGTCAATCAAGGTAAATCTTGTTATAGGAATTAAAAAGTATATGATATTTTTGGGGTCTAAATTGAGAGTTAATTTATTGACCTTAAACCATTCAGCAACGACTTTCAGCTCATCATTTATAGTACGGAACAAGCTATCTAAAGAAGTGTGGGAGTAAAATACACTAGAGTCATCAGCAAAAAGGAAAAGAAACATATTTGGAAATGCGTTCGGTAGATCATTAATATAAATTAGAAATAACAAGGGTCCGAGGTTAGACCTTCAGGAACTCCAAAGTTAATAGAGCGTAGGTCTGAGAGAATACCACTATTGCTAACTATTTGTGAACGATTTTCGAAGTAGCTAGCAAACCATTTTAATTGAATGCCTCTAATGCCATAAGCATTTAATTTTTTAGGCAGAATATAATGATCTACGGTATCGAAGGCTTTGGCGAGATCGAAGAAAATTCCAATGAAAAATTCGTTAATTTCAATTGTCTTAGTGATTTTATCCTGTATGCTCATTTAGGGCATATAAGTGGGTGTCCTGGCTGGAATCCGTGCTGGGAGGAGTAAAGTATCTGTTCTTTTGAGAGATAGTCGTTGAGTCGTACATACTGTCGCAAAACATTCCAATCCTTCCCCCTTTCCACAGTCCGTGTCCGTTTTTCACCAGAATGCCTATTTACAAACAGGCACTGCAGCAGTGGTTTTACTTCTCTGGGTTCGGCCTTCGCTGTGGACGGATGACTTTAATAAAGATCGCCTAGTGATTCGCCTAGTAATTCACAGAAGTGCCGAGGAAGACGTTAACGCTCAATTTTTAATATTGAAATCTCTCCAGAAATATCAGTTAAAAATCTTTCAAATCAACTTAGAAAAACCCCGGCTGGCGACGACACCAATTTCACTTAAAAGAAACACTCAACTTTCGGTGTTCCGGTTACTGAAAGTTCAAATCAACCGCTAATATGACAATTCTACCGTCACTATCAGATTCTCTCGTGAGGCTAAACTTAAACGTACAGCGATGTCACTTCGAACACATAATGTATCTTGTCTCTTCCTTTTCCCCTTTTCTCTCCTCCTTTCCTTTTATAGGTTCTCATGGGGCCTCTGTGGCCCGGAAGGGGTACCAAGGTCTGCAAATATACATTCATTTTTCAAAACACTTAGGAAAAAGGGCAGGACCGAAATTGGTCTGTAGTTCGATAATTCATCCATTATTAGCACAATACAATTGTACAATAAATATTGGCAGGCCATCCCATTCAAAGTTAAGCCTAAGTTCATCCTAGAAAGAAGCACGTGTCACTCACCAATGACCGTTACTAAGCTTCTGTATACGGTTGATGATCCATCAAAGCATGTATAGACTCCAGCCTGTTGCATTGTCGCGTTTGCAATTATCAGTCTGCATATGTTTCCTCCCGGTTGTTCTGTTCTGTAATATGCTGCATTGTTTCCAGTGACATTACAACCATCTGCAACCCGCACCGCGTTGCTAGATCCATTCGTTGTATGTATCCATGTAGATAATCCCAGGTTGATTGTAGAGCAATCCAACATCGTCTGACCGTTGATTAAAGCGACTGCATTCGGTCCCACAGTTTGGCCACGTACAACGTTGACTAATAACATTCATAACATATACGATATCAGCATTGTCATTTTATCTTTCGATTAAGTTTCGTCTGTGTTATTTGTTTAAAAAAGGCAGTGAAGCCAAGTGCCAATACGTTCAATTTTCGTTATTAGTTAATAAGTAAGTATGTAAGAAATTTATTTGCCACATTCGCTAAAGTAAATGAACATAACTGCACAAATTCACAAATTTTGTCACGCAGGAACCATCTTTCAGAACATAGTCTCCGAGGAGGGGGGCAATTTATTCTGGAACAACAATTCCGCCGGAGGAGAATCTGTTTGGAATCACTTTAAACCTTTGTTTTGTTGTGTTATGTTATTATAGCTAACTAAGCTATCTGTCTGGTTGTATCGGCCCCCAATAAGAAGGCAAACATGTGTTAAGACAGAAAACAGGATAATGCATTCATAATAACCTTATAGAATGGGATCAAGATAGATTAGACTGCACAGGTCCATAGATCAATAAACTGCGATTTTGGTTAAGTAAAGAAGCAGAATAACTTTTGTGAAACTTTTTGCTTAACAGAGTTAGTTGCAAAATGAAGCTATAATTCCTAACGTTAACAGGTGTTTGAATGATCCATAAGATACACTTCTAACTTGGAAACGTAAGTCATTCCACTAATTTGCTCCATGGTAACGTGTCGTTTTTAGTACTCTTGTGGACAAGAATTTGGAATGAGAGTATTATTGCTATTCCTAGTGCATAGGCCTAACAGTGAACATCTGAATTAAGTTTTAAATAATTATGAAAAAAGAGAGATGTGCATTTTATGTATAACATATAGGCCTATATTTATGAACAAACCGGGTAATTCCGCTAATGGAAGCATTTCAATGTAATGAGAGGAGTAGCAGAAGAAAGATTTTGCAGCGAGCGCAGAATGCGATTTACACATAATGTTTATAGGGTATCAGGCAGCATCTTTAGTTGTATTCAGGGCTGTAGTCGAGGGTGTACGCGGGTATACAGCGTATACTCACCTCCAGAGACCGTATACTCACCTCACAAATATTTATATTTATTTATATTAAAATACTGTAGCGTATACCCACAAAATACTGTAGCGTATACTCACCTTTAATTTGTTTCGGAAAACTAACCGGTGGCGTATACTCACCTCTAATTTTACCACTACAGCCCTGGTTGTATTACAGTAAATTTCGACTCCTTACATCAGATGGGGATATATTAGAGCCAGAATAATTTCTTTAAAACCTTCTGATTTAACCTGTTTCTTATTTTTGAAAATATAAAACTGAATCTTTTAATTTTATTCATGACATTGTGAATGTGTTCTTTCCAACTTAGTCAATCATGAATAGTTGTTATTCCGAGGTACTTGTAGTTATTTTTAAGTGAGAGGGCAATAATACTAAACAGAGTAACATCATATGCGGACGATTTTCTTCTATGGTCGACAAACATGTAGGACGTTTCATCATTTTAAAAAGAACATTATATTTGCCAAAAACCAATAACATAGGTTGTTTAATGCATAGCATGATGTTCCAAACAAAAAATCAAGATGATTCCCATTGAAGAATTTATCTGTATCATCTGCAAACAATCTTATATTTACATTTAGAGCAGAGTTAGTATATCATTTACAAACAAAATAAGCAGTAGAGGGCACAATACTGATCTCTCGGGTGCACCTCAAGGTGATACGTTTTTACAAGAATTAGCATCATTAATAGTTACAAATTGTTTTCGATCAGTAATATAATTATTCAGTAAAGCACGCATTTAGTATATTTCTAATTAAGTAAGTAAGTAAGTATGCGGTTATCACACATGTTATGCACAAAAGAGGCGCATGAAACAAAGGGAATATAGTAAACAGAAAACTGTTATTAGAGAAATGACATTGACACAAGAAGGAAAACGTCTCAAATACTCTAATTACTCTAATTATGATACCAAGGGGACAGCCTAACCCCAGCCAACAGCTTACAGATACAGCATCTATACATATAGTTTCCTTATATGCAAATTTGTCCGTCGTATAACGCTTTCTGTTCTATTGTGAAACCGTTTGTGACGTCACTATACTGCCGTCTTGACGACGGTCGTCTTGAAGACAGGGATGAGAGCATTTTAGCCAACGATACATATAGGCCTATAATGATACACTGTCGTCATGTCATAATTTATGACGGGTTAATACACTAGTTCTGATTACAAAACCCCTCCTGGTCAGCGCGTCGCATCTGGGGATTTCACGGTTGTGAAGGCGAGGGCGGAGCGCATAAGCACAAGTCTTTTACTGGGGGCAGCAAGGCAGGAAGGACATGCGCAGGGTTATGCAGAACGGCGGCGAAGAGAGCGCTGTCAGCTTTCTGACAGAGTGCATCAAAGGAGTCGGTACATTCTGGGAAATACCCAAGCCGAACCAGCTTTTTAGTGAACACACGGAGGCGAATTCGCTGCTCAGCATTTGTGAAGCCCCACCAGGCGGACGATGCATAAAGTAATCGAGGAAGCGTAGTGGCACGAACAACGTCGTGCAGGCGCTGCCCCTCAAGCCCATGGGCGATAAGGCAACAGACCGCATATAGGGACTGACTAGCCTTAATGCAGATCCGCTGAACATGGGAACCGAAACCAATACGATCGGTCAAGGTCACCCACAGGAAAACTGCCTCTGATACCCTGGATTGGCTAGCCTAAAACTGGGGCGCCTAATAACCATTTCCTTGGACTTGGCGCGATTTAACCTCAAGTTGATGGAGGCCGCCCAAACAGCAACATGGTCCAGCTCAGCCTCAGAAGTTGCAATGGCTGACGCTGGAATCAGGAGATAGCAATCGTCTGCATATTTCAGCAGGCGGTTGACCGGGTTTACTGTTTTAGGCCTTTTATTGCAACAAGGAAGTGAAGCGGTCCAAGGCCAGAGTCTTGGATAATGCTGGCATTTATTCTACAGTAGGCGGAGACTTCACCAAGGAATTTAGTACATAGTTGTACACTTTATTAGCAATATTTCGTGACTAATAGTGTCAAATACATTTTGCAATCGCGAGAGATACCAATAACTTATTCATCGTAACCTAGTGTCACATTTATGGTATAAATTATATCTATCAATGCTAAGTTGGTAGAATGACCTTCCCTGAATCCAAAGTGATATTTATATAATACAGAGTTTTTCATGAAAGTTCATAACCCGATAATAAATAAGTTTTTCAAATAATTTACTAAACACTGGAAAGAGAGAAATTAGCCCATAATTTGATTTTACCTAAATTGAGTAATTTTAAACTTTCATACTACAATAGTTGGTTCTTTACCTCTATTTATAGATACATTATACATTATTTCTAGGGCTGGACAATACTTTCAGCAGTCTCTTTAACAGAAATTCTGTCAGGACCTGGCGACTTTCGAGGATTTAGGTCTTTCATAAGACTTAAATTCTCCTCTCTGTTTATCTCTTCACAGTGAAGAGAACATTATATGGGTAAGAGAACTACCCATATAATGTTCAAAATTATGGTTCGGTGAGTCCAATTTTGAAGCTATTTTATATCCAATTACACAGAGGTAATCATTCATACAGTTTGCATCATTAATCGATTATTAATTACATAATATCTTTTATTTAGTTGAGTTACAGAGACTTCTACCTTTACACATGATTTCATTGTAACTGCAAAGTGAATTTATTTGAGACCATGAGTTCTTTGTATTACCAGCATTGATTTGGAGAAACTCACGGTAATCTCACTTTTTGGTTGGTTATGTTTTATCCAAGCCCGGATTAATTAACTACCATCCGTCAACTAGTTCTAGACTCCCCCTCTAAGTCTTGTGAATTGGACCTGTTGCCTCCGTTTTTACTTAAGGATTTCATTGATGACTTTGGTCCGTTTTTGCAATTACTTTGTAATTCCTCTCTGACCCAGGGTTCTGTTCCTGTCTCCCACAAGCGGGCTGTCGTCTTTCCCTCCATTAAGCGTCAAGGTCTGGATCCTAATTCTCCAGCTAATTTTAGGCCCATCTCCAACCTTTCCTTCCTTTCTAAGCTCCTGGAACGGTGTGTTGCTTTTCAATTGGTCCACTACCTCGAATCTAATTCCCTCATGCCTAAATTTCAATCTGGGTTTAGGAAATCATACTCAACTGAAACCCTACTAGTCCGGCTCCTAGCCGACGTCTTCCAAGCTCTTGACCGTGGTCATGTCACCCTGTTAGCTCTCTATGATATCAGCGCAGCCTTTGACACGGTGGACCACTCTATTCTCTTAAATCGGCTATCTATATCCTTCGGTATCTCTGATAGTGCCCTTTTATGGTTCCGCTCTTTCCTCTCTGAAAGGTCCATATCTGTGGTCTTTGGATCACATCGTACTCCTTGGGCCACTACCTCCTATGGTCTCCCCCAAGGCTCTGTTCTTGCTCCTCTGCTCTTCATCCTATATACTTCGGACCTTGGGGGGATTTTCCAGCAGTATGGGGTTTCGTCTCATCAGTATGCTGATGACACCCAGTCTCTAATTCATGGTCCAGCCTCTTCTGCTGTCCAAATGGTCGAACGCATCTTAGCAGCAGCCTCTGCTCTGGATTCTTGGCTTTCCTCTAATCGCTTGCGGCTGAACCCCGACAAGACTCAGTTTATCTGGCTCGGTGGTCGCCTCCAACTCAGCAAGATTGATTTTGAATCCCTACATCTTAGGTTTCCCCTCATTCAATTCTCCTGCTCTGTTCGTGACTTGGGGATTGTCCTTGACCCTACCCTCTCCTTTACTGATCAAGTTAACCTTGTATCCAGATCTTGCTTTTATCATCTACGCCAGCTCCCATCCATCCGCAAGTCTCTTTCATTTCATGCTGTTACTACACTGGTCCATGCTCTGATCTGCACTAGGGTAGACTTTGGCAATGCTGTGTACATTGGCCTTTCCTCCTCCAATATGCACAAACTCCAGACTATCCTTAATGCTGCTGCTCGGCTTATAGGTGACATTCCTAAGTTTGCCCACATTTCTGCCTTTATCCGTGATTCCCTCCACTGGCTCCCTGCTCAACAGCTAATTCAGTTTAAAACCCTCACTCTCATGCGCAACTGCCTTACTGCCTCTGCTCCGTCTTACCTAATGAAATTTTGCAACCCAGTTTCTTCCTTGCCTGCGAGGGCTTCCTTGCGATCTTCGGCTCGCGGCCTTATGGTTGTCCCTCGCATGCGATCTTCCACGGCACAATCCAGAAGTTTCGCCTATGTTGGCCCCTCTGCTTGGAACTGTCTCCCCTTGTTTCTCCGCCAAGAGCTTCTTGCCCTCTCTCCTCTCCAGTTCCGTAGACGCCTGAAAACTTTCCTTTTTGCTCGTGCCGGCATTGATGCGGGTTGAAAACGCCGCTGATTTGAGTGGCGCTATATAAGTTTTCGGTTACAATTACAATTACAAAAATCTGTCACTGAACGGTTGCGGGGTCGCAAGATAGTTCGAAGCCATACATAGGTCCCTAAGGGCGGAAGCATGGCCAAGTATGGCTGAAACATATGGTAAAGTGCTGCCTAACATACGGACTGATCTTCTGAATGCTGACCTGATTATGACATCGGCGCAATAGAAGTTAATTTACAATTAAAGTTTTATATAAAATTATGCTGTAGGTGCTGACATGTTAATCGCTTTAAGGTCGTTTCCGCAGAGAAAGATGCGACTTATTTCCACTCTTGGAGCACGGGTTCATCAAGTTATGAAATGTCAGGTCTGGTAAGACAGAAAATTTATATGGATGGTCACACGACAGATGCCAGGAATGATTGACAGGGAAGCGATGGCGGCGGCGTTTTCAGATTTAAAAGTGGAGCGTGTTGTCCTGGAATGAAGATCTATCGATGAAGACACATCTGGGCTCTAACTGCAGGTCCTTTTTTTTATCAGGTGCGTCAGATTAAAGTTGTATGAAAATTATAATTTATCAGTACACAAAATTTATTTCGTGTTTATTTAATTTCAAATTTATTTATTTATTTGACGCTGCTGAAACTCCTCTCCACTCCTGCTTTCTGACGCGCCTGGGCTTTCAATAGCAGTCTTCGCAGGCCTCCGAAATTCTGGCTGCAACAGCTTCAGCCCATCCTCAACTGCGCTGCTACCCTGCCAAAATGTTCGTATGTGTCGAACCATAGATGTTAAAACGGTTTTTTTCGTTTTTTTTATTTTTCTCCAGAAAACGTCGTTTTTTTCGTTTTTTATTTTTCCTATCGTTTTTTTCCGTTTTTTATGTAATTTTATTTATTTATTTATTTACCGTCTGTTAATGTTTTACCGTTTCTGTTTAATTTTGTGTCTGATGTCCCTTACGCTGTCTCCGTACTTTCAATGATTCAGCTAAATTACCTCACTATTTACGACATCATTTGAGAAATAAATACTTTATGAAATAGCAAAGTACAAGAAATAAAAGTTTATAAAGTTATTTCTAAGTTATCTAAAATGCCAAAAGAAAAGGGTGCGGAATGGATTCACGTTACTATGATAAACGAGAAAGACAAAAACTCAGCATTGGCTAAATTGAAATGCATCTACTGTTAGAAAGTTTACACTATATAGTCTATACCTCCAAAGTTTAGTTTTTAATTGTGTTAATTTAGTCAGGATGAACGTATGTGGACTCATGTTTACAATTTGAATTTGAAAAGATTTCAATATTTTTAATTTCTCAATTTCTTATTAAACCAAACTTATAAGAAATAAAATAATTGTTGTAGATTGATGTTATTTAGTGTTTACTAATAAAGTTGTGTTATTTGCTGATTAAATTCTGCAAACAAGGTTGTTAATTTTGAATTGCAGCATGGCCTACAAGATGCGAGAAAGTCAAATTATTTTCTTTTTTCCGTTTTTTTCTCGTTTTTAACAACTATGTGTCGAACTATATGCGAGAGAGAGGATCGCCTTCCAAATCCTCCTCACGTGAAGCGGTTCATTAGTCGTTGGGGCACCACAACACCCGAAAGTATGCGTTCCTGTTTCCAGGCAACCCACTCGACAGTCGCTACTTCCTTCTGTCCATGGAACCTGTCAGCCCTGCTCTTCCGTACGACTCTGCGGGCTCGTCGTTTCTTATCAGGCATTGGACCATCTTACTGGAGCAGTCTACCGTTAAACTTTCGAACTACAGGCATCTTAAGAAACATTTTAAAGCCATCTTAAAACGCACTTATTTAGATCTGTAAGATTCTCATGATATGTCCTGTATACTTCTTTCCCCTGATTGCTTGAATTGTTCAGTTAAATTAGAATAGACATTTTCCACCGAATTCGAGTATTTGGATGTACTATTTGGATCCAGGTACGAACCGGGTACCATTCGTTCTATATGCGAAGCTTCACATTTTCAAGTAATAAAATAAATTATCAAAAAAAATTTGTACTTGTAATAACTGACTAATACATTTTGAATTTTTGAAATAAATAATCAATGAAATGGACTTGACATCTGTTGTAGACTTCAGATGTTGGTGTTTTTTGTACTTTTCTTCTTCAAAATGAAATGCTAGATGAAGTTCAAAGCTGATATTGTTAGCCTATAAATTCTGGCATGTGAGGCAGACATGCAACTATTTGCCGAGGCAATTAGTGCCGAAAAACTGGATATTCGGCCGAGGCAAATGTCCGAGGCGATTTCCGGTTATGCCCTAAGTTAAATCTTCGTCTTATTTGTTCAGGTCGTGCGCCTCCGTGAGTTTATCCTGATGCGCCGCTATACAAATTCCCACTACAATTACAATCACGAAATGTCCAACCGTTATACGTTTGAAATTAGTTAATTAATAAAGTATGAGGAAAGAGCCAACATCTGACATTCTATAGCACATTAATTAAATTTACCATATCAATGTTATCTTGTCAAGAAAAACAGTTCGTTAAACTACTAACCCTTTGTAATCATTAGATATATCCATAAAATTATTCCGATTCCACTTGATCGAGACATTACTCTAACAGGGTAACAATTGAAGTTTTCGCTTTCACCTGCAAATAGGCCCTATGCTTATACTACGAAAACAAAACTCGGTATTATTCTTTCTCACTTAGACACTCGAAATGTTTTCGCACAGTCTTTCGTTCGATTTTATCCAACAACATGAGCAAAGCCTTCGATAATTCACCCTGATATATCGACCCATTGCATGTTAAATAATTCTTACAGTCTGACGCACAAGTAACTGCAAATTGTTCCTACGTACGTAGCGACCTCCTGCGAATGTGGCTAAATAAACTTTACAAGGTAAGTAAGTAAGTAAGTAAGTAAGTATATTCTTTATTATTCAATTGCTAATCGCACTTTGGTTAAGACGGATGGTCGTGTAGAGAGCGGCGGTTGCATGGTGAAGAGTTCGCGAAGGTGCTTTGGCTGGGAGTATTGTAAGGACTCGTAGTTTAGCGATAGGACTTTGAAGTGGATGCTCTCAGAGATTGTTCAGCCAGTATAATGATTTAAAGATGGAAGTGATATGGTGAACGCTGATGCTTGGGTGTCCTGGTGGCAATTCGGTCGAGAAAATTTTCGATGAGTTGTAGACTCATAATTTGGGATAGTTCGGTGATCCTAATAAGGGAATTAATATTAAGTGGACAATGGATGAAGCTTTGGTGGAAGCAGTTTTAAAGTCAAGCATGGGTCGAATGCGGCGGATGCTACGACTCTGTATCTGTATGGAGCAGGATGGTCAATGTGATAAAAGAAGGAGAGTTGTTGATCAAAGACAACGTCAAGATTGCGCACAGTAGTGTCGCATGTGAAAACGAGAGATGAAGAGTTGGTGGATGGGTGCATGGAAGTGTCGTTTATATTCTTGGTCTGTTCTGGAGGCAAAGGATAGTAAATTCAGTTTTGGCAGGATTGAGGCAGAGGAGGTTGGGGATATGCATTTAGAGATAAGGTTTGCCGCATCGAGTAGTTGGGCAGTGTAGGTGATTAGTGAAGAAAGAGCTAGTGAAGAAAGATACAAAGAATTGTTGTGTCGTCTGCATAAATATGGTGGTCAACAGATGAAGATATTTATGAGATGGCTCACCGGCGTGATCACTATAGTGTAGAGGTAAAAGAGAATGGAACCCGGGGAGTACTAAAATAGGGCGGAAAAGGTTTGTGAGTAGTGATTAGCGGCTTTTACAGAGAAGGGGGGGGGGATAAGTAAGATTGCAACCAGAATACAGGACAGCCGAAGTAGTAGGTAAACTTATATGTATCGTATTGTATCTAAACATTTATAAAGCTCCTCCCACAGTGTTCCATTTTTGACGTACCCGGGATTATGCAGTAGTCAATGCGTCATGAGACTATCAATGTTACAGCCTGGGGTCTGTTGGACCCCAGGTATGCTATCTATGCCCAGGTGTCTATCTTATTGTTTTACCCTTGAACCAAGAACATTAATATCATCCAAGTTATCCACAAATGTAAGGGGATGAATAGCTGAGGAATTAGAAATATATCAGATTTTTACTATTTTGCATCGACGTAGCTATCAAGGAAGTGTCATCGCTGGGGTCCAGTAGACCCCAGGTGGGCGTAATAAGGTTAAAGTCAGTGGAGATTTAGGCCTGTGCACAAAAATGTTAGGTTATAAGTTATAGTTTGTTTATAACTATATTTCATAACAGCTGATACTGGAAAAGTTTCGACGAACGTTTTAATAAAGTAAAACATGTCCATAAATTATTTCATCTATATTCGCATGGGGTCGCCACAACAATAGTTTTCATTCTAACCAATCCCAGTTCAATTCTGAAGTGACTATAATAGGCTATAACGATACTTCTAGATAGGCATCTTTAATGTCAACAGCATATTCCCGGGTAGCATTAATGTGTGAGGATCTATGTCACACTGCTTTTCAGTGACTCTACGAATCGGATTTTAACGACACCAAACTGCAAGATAGTGTATTGAAAAGTTCAATGTCTGCATTTCTTCTGTTTAAGCCAATCGATTGAGGACTTATTATATTTTGCCGGATTAAAAGGATGACGCTTACACCTGCATCGCGTCTACTTTTGTGTCTTTTTCTATCGATTACTACAGGTCAGTGGCGGCGCCGCCTTTACTTGTGTACGGCTTTTGCCGTACCACTTTCTAAGGTGATACGGCAACAACATACTTTTATCGCACCACTTTTAGCCGTACCCCTAATTTGCCGTACTACTTTTCAAATCGTGGTGCCGCTACTGCTACAGGTTAGTTATTTACTTATGAATTCCTAAGAAGAGCTAAATCAACAAGATTAAGCTGTTTGTTAATTACAACAGAGAATCGAAATGAAGGAGAGGTAAGACCAAATGCCTTCTTTGGCCTTGTCTTGTTTTGTCCTCAACCCTCTTCGCTCCGATGATGGCCACAACAATTGTTTCTATCCTCTGCTGTCCCAAGTAAGTGACTTATAGTTATGTAAAACCCCATTTTAGCGTCGGAAATTATTTACATTGCACGAGCGATGAAAACATTTCATAGTAAAACTCAATCTAGAAGTTGGATTATTCATGAAATTATTACTGTGAGACCAAGACCAAGACTTTGAACCTCAAGACCAAGACCAAGACTTTGAACTTCAAGACCAAGACCAAGACTTTTGGTCTCAAGACCAAGACCAAGACTTTTAAAAACGAACTCGAGTGCACTCGAGACCAAGAACTTGGTCTCGAGGACAACAAGTCTGCTTAAAAGCTCCCCAAATCGTTTCGTATTTCAAAATATTTTCTTCCTTGGGAGGGGCACATCCCCCTCAGTGTTTCGGGAAACTAACCTGCAGCGTTTACTCACCTAATTTTACCACTACAGCCTATACATTATATTACAGGTAGGCTATAAATGTTATTAGGCGATGTTGTACAAATAAAACATACAAAACTCAATCGAAATATAAAATGACTATGCACATAATTATTTTTTTTGTATTAGGCTATGTTATGAATGTTATTAGTCAATGTTGTACGTGGACAAACTCCGGGTCCGAATGCAGTCGCTTTAATCAACGGTCAGACGATGCTGGATTGCTCTACAAGCAACATGGGATTATCTAGGTGGATACATACAACGGATGGGACCACGAATGTGGTGGTGATTGCAGATGGCTGCATTGTCTTTGGAAACAATGCAGCATATTACAGAACAGAACAACCAGGAGGAAACATATGCAGACTAATTATTGCAAATGTGACAATGCAACAGGCTGGAGTCTATACATGCTTTGATGGCTCAATAACCATATACAGAAGTTTGGTCACGGTCATTGGTGAGTATCAACATACATGTTACTTAAAAGGTGAAATTAGACTTAACTTTAAAACTTATAATAACTGATAGTATTACCAACAATTTCTTTTTCTGTGTTATTTAGTTTGTTTTCGTTTTTTCTGATATGAACTAACTTATCCAAATACTATGACGTCAAGTACGTTATTTGGCTATGACCCTCATGCGACCAACTGGGGTCCTCGGGTACTCAAGTGGCATCTTATCTCCAGTAGCTTTTGGGCTACTGCTAATTAATAGTTCGCTCTTTGAATTTGTAGCTTTCATACCGCTCATCGGTTTCATGTAGACCGTTTTTGTTGCGGTAGAGCTAAAGGATCTGCAGTCAGGTGTGGATGAGACAGAGACTTAAAGCTTGCTAAGATAAAACAATTACGCAGCAACTAGATAATAAGTACGTTCAGCATACGTAACCAGTGCAGTTCCTGAAACGCGTAACTGGATGGGAAAGAACGTTGCAGACAGAGGAAATCGATATAAAAAATCTGTCCAAGCCAGATTACCCTTCTGTGCATCTTAGTTAAAATCTTTTAGTTTAACGTGATATTAGGATACCGTACCTGACCTCTCAAGACGTTGATTTGAAATCTAGTAGCCGACAATCGGAAAAATAAGCATTTTTATATATACATAAAATATTATATATCTTTAATTAAACCAACATTTATTTTCTCATAGAAATAATGCTGGCCTATAAAGTGAGTGTACCCAAATGTAATTGGGTACACTCACGTAGGCCTTATCGTAATTATAATTATTTGTTCGAAAATTTGGGGGCTTTCAACACGAAACTGAACTGATGAAGATGAAAGGTCTATGATGTCCTTACTTAAGGTCATGAGGTCCTCGTGGTCTCGAAAGGTTGTTCTGGTGATTTTAGTGTAGGCCTAATGCAATGTAATCTTACTTAGTATGATTTAAATCATGATGACATTACCATAATGTCCTAGATATCAATCGATAGTCGCTTCTAGTGAAATCACAATCAAAACTCGTGATCTGATAACCGAAAATTTATATAAAAGTATGCCTTGGATATAAACATGCCAGTCATCAGCATACTAATGAGCCGAAACCCCCAATAAAGAAAGATCAATGATGTAGATGACATAGGGTATAAAGCCTAAGAAGAAACGCTGCAAAAGACCAAGTGAGACCATGGACCAGACACAAAGTTTGAAATAAAAAAGCATTTGTGAGTGCGCTCAGAGACGAATGTACGCCGATACTGAAGACAGGCGCTACGAATGATGTCATGATCAATAGTATCAAAGGACTTACTGGCTTCAGACATCAGGACGAGATTTACATGACACCGCTCAGGAACCAGAAAATGTCTACAAAACTCCGTGTTTCAATATAACTATATTTGAACTATCTTAAATCCAACCCTGCCCGAGAAGCAGAGTTTTACTAAAATGTTGTGTTAATTGCATCAACGCGATGGCCTTAGTTGTTCGTCGTTAGTGCATGGCATTCCTTTTTGCCACGTTCTTCCAGGGGAGCATTTTCTTATCTCTGAACAAGCCAAGACTTTGTCACACGGGTGGAAACTAGTCTGCAGGGTCTTCAGAATATCTTGCATCATCTGAAGTGTTGATCAAGTCTTCTGTTTCTCGCGTATTCTGAGTACAGACACTGGAGTGGGAGGTCTCTGGCTGACCTTCACATTGTTTAAGGTGGAGAAGAATTAATTACAAAATGGTCAACAACGGACCGTTTAATAGGCCAGCTTCGAAAGCCTTTTGGTCTATATTAATATAACCACACAAAGACCTGACCAAATAGACCGTTCGCGTGCATGTAAGGAGTGGTGGAGAGTAGGATATACTCATCCTTGAAGGACGGTTGGGTCATTGTGGCATCTGAATGATGCGGTCACCTAAGGTTACGACTACATCCAGTCAGCCTCCAGAGTTGTAAGAAATTAACGTGGTCGAAACGTGGTCGGATAGGGATTATGTGTACATCGTAATTAGTGATTGAACAATGTGCATTGTGGTACATAAAATCCTCATTGATGTCATTAAAACTGATTAACCGTGCGATGTTCTTTGTTTCTTTTTAGATCCTGTCGCAAATGTCGTTGTGTACAACCGTTCCGAAGTAGTCGATGCTGATCTGTTAAACATATCTTGCACCATAAACTACAATGGACCAGCATCACCAGCGCCTTCTCTTCGTCCTTCGCCTTATTGGTCAACATCACCAGGACAGATATTCACCAGCGCCACATATCATCCGTCGATAAACGTTACTTTGGTAGCAACAGTGAGAGTACAGAAGCCGACAGTTCCAATATTTCAGTGTAAGACAGTTTTTGAAATAACAGGAAATACCAGTGGATACAATTCAACTCCTCCATCGGATAATTTTGCAGTCGGCTCTACAAGAGAACTGGACGTTCAATGTGAGTATACATGTACCTTCCTTTATGAAACAGAGAAGCCTACATCTGATAAAAATCACCAGCAACGTAATTATGGAAGTATTCAGTTTATCTTGAATTAATTGAAGAAGAATAGCTAAATCGTTTTCGAAATAGGCCTATAATTGATTCAAGAGACAATTAAAGCGCAGTGCACCTTAAATTCTCAAGGCTTACTACTGATAAAATTTATCGTAAGCAAAATTTAAGAGTTTTGCATAATGGACGGTAATTTTCAGCGTTGAACCGTGCTGCTACAAAGCACCGCCTGGAAGTCAAAATCGTCTTTGCCACTTGCGTTATATTCATCTGCATTCGTCCGCTGGTATTAGCCTCATGGACCCTTCAACACAGATTTACATCAGTTCTCAATGGGTGGGTGACATGCAACAGCTCTTGTTGTCTGCATTCAGTTTGTTCAAGGTCACTAGGACCCATGCGTTTACAAAAAGCTTATTATCCACGCGCCTTTGTCAGTGAGGCAGTGCTCACTGCTCGGCGTTACTGCACTCTCTATGGTTCCCTCAG
The DNA here is from genome assembly GCA_963556255.1 of Allolobophora icterica. Taxonomy (NCBI): domain Eukaryota; kingdom Metazoa; phylum Annelida; class Clitellata; order Crassiclitellata; family Lumbricidae; genus Allolobophora; species Allolobophora icterica. The sequence continues at coordinate 47,447,325 of OY744613.1, read as the reverse complement.
TCTTCCTCAGCCGCGCGATAAGTTCATTCCACCTAGTAGCTGAGATACTCTTGATCATTATTTTCATTGAGAACAAAACATCGCACAGCGCTCCAATCAGAATTTTTAAAAAGTAAATTAATCTTACTAACTAATAATTTGCTAATAATTCGTTTAATCATTCGTTCCGTCGTTTGATTGACTGACTGATTGTCTGATTGCTTTATTGGGAGATCGTTTGATTGCTCCAGGAATAAACAATTAAATCAATAATAACCCAAAAAGCAAAGACCGTTGTCAACGGCCAAAACAAACTTGCAAAACGAAAAATCGAAAAACTTTAAATTCGCAATTCCATTTTGATTCTTGTTTTTGGCAACTTCTTAGCCTGTATGTGCAAATGTCATGTAACCGTCCCGATCGTCTTTTTCCATTCGCGTTATATTCATCTTGCATTCGGCCGCTGGTATTAACCTCATGGACCCTTATTCCGTCCTACCGTAGATCTAAAAGGGTGGGTGACCTACAAAAGATTCTGTCGTCTGCATTAAGTTTTTCAAGGTCACGAGGACTGACGTCTTATTATCCATGCGCCCTCCTCCGTAAGACAGTGCTCACTGTTCGTTAGTGCACGCTCTATGCTAGTTCCGTTTCCCTCAGTCTGGCCCAGATTCGCGATTGGTTCATCTCGCCTAGTTGCAGAGAAAGTTTCGTCTCTATTTGCATCCGGCTTACACCCGGTTGAGAAGAAAACAGCCACTAAATTCTGCGTCCGTCGATAACTCCTGAAGCCTCTATTCATTGAGAGAAAAATCATTCACAACAGGTCGCTATCTCATCTATAGCTTGTTTTGATTTACCCAACTGCTAATGGTGCCTTGAATTAAAGACGTCTGTTTAGCTAAACCTTGCTTGAGGGTGCATCTGATTACTTTCTCTTGAAGCGACGTTGTGCAGATTTCAGAAGATACAAAACGGCAATTATCGTACAGTACTGTTAACAATTTCATGTAGAATTATGTCAGTTGTTTGTAAAAGCAAGTGTTTTCTTCTTTTAGATCCTTCTGAAAACATAAGAATAGCGTCGACAGTGGATTACTGTGTCTACAAACAGGAAACTCTTACGTGTTCAGCAGATGCCAATCCTCTAGCTCAGTACGTATGGCTGGATCTTAGCAATAATGCTACAACTACTGGTGCGATCAAATCCATTACATCTGGTGGACAATACCAGTGCACCGCTTACAGTTACATAAGGGGCCAAAGATATAACGACACGAAAACAGCTACTGAAACTAACTGCTGTACGTATACACTTAATATTATTTTATTATTATTATTATTTTTATCAATTTTAGAAAATGATTACAATGACCACGGTAGAACCGCTACCCAGACGAAACAATTTATTAGTTTGCCGCTTTGCAGTTAGCAACAAGCCACCATTATGACAGATATTTATGGTTTTGTTGAATGCGTGAATTTCTTGGTAAAAACAAGATTTTTTTATTGTCAAAGATACAGGATGATGTTCGCTTTCAGTGTCTCTTTAAGTATGATAGAAAATAATTCAAAACAAAACTGCACATCATTGCGAATTACCACTCCAATGGAGCACTTTATTGTCGTATTGAAGTCAACTTTTATATACTGGCAAGGAAACAATTATGAAATCCATCAATGGATTATATATTTTAATGCATTTGAAAATGACAATAGTCTATTAGCCCCTAACCAACTCAACAATAAAGCTAGTAGTCTACAAAGGCTGCTTGGAAGTGGACTGGTCATCTGCCTCCCTGCTATGTTCTCATTTTCTTCTTAGTCGGACAGTATACGCTTCAATTTCATGTTTAACTGATATAATACAATTGAGTTACCCTAATTTCCTAGCAAGGAACGGTGTAGTTATTTCACATCTGTGGTTAAATAGCTCATTGACAATGTCAAAGCCTGAAAATATATTTCTATCAATAATGAAATTGTTTACCAGCTTCTCTTCCCACGACATTATCAACAACGACTTCATCAACATCAAGTAAGCAACATTTTAAACTCGAAAAATGTTCATAATGTTTATGATTGACTAATTTTGCTGACACCTAACGAAATAATCAGATAATAGAAAATTAACATGAAGATAACGGGTTTGAGCCTCGCCCGCGACAGTTACTGCATAGGGACATTGAGCATGTCTACTCACAGTCGATATTCTGTCGTATGGTCGTATGCAGTCCGGAACTTTGGAAGGAAGGCAGCAGAAAACACAGTTGTATTGCCTTCTATCGGAAAGAGACAAGCATTATACAAACTATTCTTGCACTCATTCTATATAGTGACCTAATTGCCAAAACTTCTGTCTAAGTTATAACATGTTTCTGAAATACACCCAGCTTCACTTTTTCTAAATTTTGCTTTAAACTCAAATTCACGTTTGGCTTTCATCCTGCCTTTCAAGCTTTCTATACACATACTCTTGTTGCAATTTAAAATCATTTTTCTATTAAAATAATGCGAAAATCATTAGCAAACCACGTTTGCGCAATATTTTTCCTCTTCCCATATTCACACTTTGTCAGTTTGCCTTTACGTGAATACACTGCATTATTATGTTTCCCGACATATTCTGATGGATTTGATTTCTGCTGAATTCTGTCCTTTATCAACAAGAACAAATTGGCGTCAATTAGTCATTTAGCTATTTATTTATTTAATATAGCGCCTCTGCATTACCCCAAATGCGCTGTAAATGTCATTTAGAACAGAAAATACGTCAGGAAACAACATAGCGAAGATAATATTAGAAGAGTCCAAAGTAGAAAGATGACACCATGTTCAGAGTTCATGGACTAAGTTGCTTAGCTGGTCCAGAAGGACAACAGGCGGAGGCGTCAACGGTATTACTAGCTTTTAGTCTAATGAGTGCGCGAATGCCTCTGGACACTATAGTATGCTAAATACAATAAATCCAGTTATGGAGAATGCTTCCACAGTTTCCACATTGTTTGCTCGTACTACAGATAATTGATTTATGTGGTTATAGGCCTATCAGCAGGGATTGTTTTAACGTGCAATGATACACAAAATGTGCAGTGATGAAAAGCTGTTAACCGGTGTTTGTGCACGAAAAGAATAGTAATTCATAATTATTTATGATTTTTATGTGCTCAGGCGCTCGCCATGTGCAGTGATAAATTTTCCTTAAAACATGCCCTGCCTATCAGTTACGACTTTGTCCAAGCGAATGCTACAGCAAATTGTAAATCCTTTTCTTAAACTGTAAATCCAGTGACTCCTGGCTTGTGCCGAAAAATATAATAAGCCATAATATTATGGCAGAGGAATGTGTGTCATGAACTGATAGTTTTGCTTCCTTTCAGCGCTAATAGTTGTTTCATGTCGGAAAACTTATTTACGTCGGTATCCAGAACCTAAATTTTAAAGATTAATGCAAGAAAAAATTGGCAAACTTCATAAATTGCTTATTTATAAACATTTAGTTATGAACAATTTTAGACCGGTTTACATCAACAGAGGCATCAGTTGTATGACGCATATATAGTATGATATGATAATATCAACCGCTACAATAGCCACCTCACACGAGTGAATGCAAGCAAGTGAACAGATAGCCTAACTGAAGAAAGGAACATTCTTTTCCACGTGACCGAACAAAAACTCTTCCAGAATATTGTACCTTCCCGTAAAGGATCTCCGGAATTAGATTCAAACGCGTATTTTAGCCTACTGACATTAATTTTACTATTAAAATACCGAACACGCAGGGATTCAGCTGCGTTAGCCCAGATGACTTGGTATTTCATGGAAGCTGACACACACTTCCTGTACCAATAGCATCGGTAGCTCTGCTTGCCAGAATCATATGCAACGCAGTAACATTATGTATGTATCCATCTCCTAAACGGCTCAGTAGCTTATCTACAAGTAGTTTGTTGGCAGAATCTGTTCAACAACAGCTAAACATTACCTGATAGTTTCTCAGATCACGCCATCATTATGGTAAAATGGAAATATAAATTTAAAAAAAAACATATACTTAGATGTTTGTTTAATCAACCCAATAATTTAAATCAACAGTACCCAAATGCATTGTCAAACATTGTGGTCTAATCCAGTATAATCCAGAAAGTTACGTAGCGTTGATTGAGAGACGTTTGTCTAAACTAAAATGCTATGATGCATTCAATAGTTCATTTATAGACTTTACTGATTAGTCTGATTACACGTGTACTCACATTAATGACATTGAAACCCATTTAAACTAGTAATTAAGCACAGCTATGCTACTCAGCGAAACCAATTTAAACTAGTCAATATAATCTACTAAATAGTATATCGTGTATTAGTCTATGATGTGGCTACACATTAGTATATTTTATAGTATATATTACATGTAATAAGTGAATTTGTGTGCTAAGTGTAAGTTTCTACGTGGAAGAGAAATAATATAGTTAATATTATCTCTAACCAAATATCATGTTTGTTCGTGTGATTCAGTTGCAGCTACTGTGTCTACTCTCAATACAAACAATGACGTAGCCATAGTCATGGGCGTTCTCTTCGGCATCTCGCTCGGTGGGAATATAATCTTGCTGATCATCTTGTTGCGAAATCAACCAGCCAAACAAGGTGTATCTTCGTTTTCCGTTCCGAGAATATTATTCAATGCAAAGTCATGTGAAATTGTGAGGAGTATAATTATAAATGAAATAAATTTTCGTAAAAAGTATAAAATACTAAGATATTAAACACAACAGGATTGAACGCCGTGTTACGTGTTAAGCATAATGTGCAAAAACTGCTTGTGGATTCCAAATAATGTATTGTATAAGTAAAAAGTCTTAGAACCATGGCCCTACTCGAATAGAAGGGTGGAGATAAATTAGCCATACTTTTGGCTCTTGAGGCAAGACATATATTTATCGTCCCAAGTTTTGGTTCAGCTAAAAGCGTTTGAGATTGGGGCAAAGAATGATTACGAGTATCTTTAAGCCCGAATTAACGAATTGCTATTCACAAATTAAAGGGTTAATGACCCGGTTGAAGTCACTAGATGAAATTGCATTTTGGAGAGTAAAAAGTCACCAGAAAGGTGTACCACAGGAAGGTCTTCCGTAAATATCCTGGTGATTGAAGTAAAGGTCGTAAAGATTGTATGCCAAATTAAGTATGGGCCTAATCTGCTTTACTCGTCGCTCTTCTAAAACTGTGAACTATACCCCGTGATCGATCGAGTCGAACTGCTACGATCGACTTGGCTCGGCCGACTATCGACTCGATCGACTTTGTCGACTAGTCGACCTCTCGTCGACTCGATCGACTTGGCAAATAAACGATCGACTTGGTCGACTTTGTCGACTTGGACTGTATCTCTGGGCCAAGGGCCCGGGAGCCATGGCGCCAAAGGTGCCAATTCTCATACAAGTTTTGGCTCTGTAGAGCCGAGGCACAAGCATGCTCACACAACTTTTGGATGGCGTTTTGTATTTAATGCTTGCTAAAGTAGTTATTGACTTATTGTGCTATAGACGCGTTTCATTTCATGAATATGTAGGCCTAGTATAATACACTTTTCCACTGACTGTATAAAATGACAAAATATTCTTATTGGTTATAGCGGATATAATGTATAATTCCTAGGACTAAGATTACTAAATATATAGTTCTATCCATCTTAGGCCTGTACTTTGCCTGAGGTTAGCTCACGCAACTATTAAACACTCTCCGAGCCACTGCTCTTGGCCAAAGTCGAAGCATTCAGTCCCGTCCTAACATACAGACATTCGAACGTTTTGAGATCGTCGTTACTGACTACCATGATGTAAAAATAACAACTATTTTTACATCATGCTGACTACACAGCTGAAATTTCCTTAAACTAGCGCAATGTTAATGCATCTTAATCTCTCCATTTTCACCGTAAAACTGTGAAAAAAGTATCTGCAGCTTCCACTATACGAAATCACCAAGAGGCTCATAGTTTGCACTGAACTTCAAATCAGGTTAATACGGTAGTTATGCGCTTACAAAGCATTACGTAATCACAATATGTGAGTCATTTTGTGAAGTGTGCAGCAAAAAATAGTAAGAAAATATTTCAAAGTCGAGTCAAGTCGAGGAAACAACGATCGACTCGACTTGTCAAAGCATATGATCGACTCGACTTGCAAGTCGATCGAGTCGAAGTTTTTTCGACCGACTCGACTTGGCCGAGTTTCGATCGACTTGGTCGACTGACTCGATCGATCACGGGGTATACTGTGAACGTCGCAGCCCCTATAATTGTCTTATGGACTTTTCTTTGGATATTGACGTGATTACGTTTTGGTTTTAGTGCGCCATCGGTGCCTGCCTTGTGCGTTAGACACCGGCGTGGTAGAACCTATAAATTACAATTACACTTTAGTAAAAAAACTGATTTTGTCGTTTTTGTATGCACAGTGCCAGATTATTTTAAAAGAACAGAGAATATTTCTGAGCCTGAAATACTGGATCCTTCAGATCCTTGTGCACCATCCCAATACGAAGAGCTTAGACGTACCGATGAAATTCGTTTGCAACCGAGCACTTACGAAAAACTGACGCCTAAACCTCCATTGTATATAAACCAAGCATTTTGAAACATGAATCAGACAACTTTCACAACTTGACACCAAACCGCGATTTTGCTAAATTCTTAAAGTAAACTAAACAACTATTCTCGCCGTATTTGTTCAGTGTCTGCATGCATCGTAGTTTCACTGCTTTTCTTATTTCAGATTGAATTATATAATTTCCAATTGGTACTGTTAATTTTTCTTAAAGAGTTTATTTTCTAAACACTTGGTTTAGTTTAGTTAAGTTAGAAACAATTAAACAGTAGTCGGTTTGACAAATTCAACATGTTCTTTATAATGCCTTCATTTTGTTTTCCATTAATCTGACAGCTTTTCTTTCACATATCTAATTCTACATGTGTCATGCACGCAACATTTCTTGCAATGCAGAATCGTATGCTGAGATGTTTTATGTTCCAAACTTTTACTTTGTATCAATTTAAGTGGCAATTATTGTGACATAACTTGTGCTCATCTTTTTTCTGATCACTAGTAGTAGCAATATAGTTTGCTATATAATTTGCAGTCGGATATTCGTGTCTTGAGTGTCTTCTGATGTTAAGTGAAAAGGTGAAACAACTAATGAGCGGTTACAAACCAGTCTTTAAAACAGGAAGTAAATCATATTTAAGCCGGTTGTTTGCTGTGTAGCATTGATCGGAAGTTACGCTGGGAAAAGCCTATGAACGCGAAAATCAAACATTTGATGGCGACGTTTAGCCTGGTCAAAAGTGGTTTGCATAATCTTGATCAGTATTGCCTGCAAGAACATCAGGCCTACGAGCCTGACGATGAATAAAGCTCAGCCGTTCTAATATATTGGCAAATATATATAAGACCTACTTCAATTATATTTTATCATGTAGACATTCGGTGTTTGCCTTTCATAAATTTATGATCCTGTATTTGTGATCTTAGCATCGTTGTAGGTAATTTCGTGAACGTTCAATATAAAGCTGCCGATTAAGTAAGTATGCTTGCATGTGTGTATGCAGAGGCGGAGACTTAGGGGTGGGACAGGAGGGGACGGTCCCCTCCAAAATTTGAGGTGGGGGACGGAGGTGCTTACATCCCCCCAAAAATTTGAATATATCAGAAATATTTCAAAAATATCATTATAAATTTCTACAGTATTTTCCACTCAGAAACAGTATAACAATAACACTTATGAACTTTATATAGCCTATTAAACAGAAGATAGGCGCTGGACTCTAAACTTACGTGAATATATATGTTATATATATATATATATGTATATATATGTATATATATATATATATATATATATATATATATACAACTATCATCATATCATCACTTTTTTCCGAACGCCATGTCATCGCTCTCTCAAAATCTTTTTACTTTACAAATTTCTTCTTGCTTTCTACTTTCTCCTTTCTCATAGTTTTTCGGGGGGGGGGACACTTCTCCTTATACATTTCATTTTTACCTCATCTCGTCAAAAAAGGCTGTCAAAACTATCACACGCAGTTACATTTAGTGGCCTTTTTGGTGTTTTATCAAAATGTGGGGAGGACAAATGTATGGCGTGTCCCCCTACTCTTAAAGGTGTGGAACATGTCCCCCCGTTTCCCCTAGATCGCCGCCCGTGGTTGGTAGGCCTATGTATGTATTAAATATGTCCCTATAAGGCATACATAATCTATGCATGTGTAGGCCTATATGTTTGTATATTTTAATGTATGCTTGCACAAATCATGTAAATGTGTGTTGTGGAATCAAAGGATTGGGTCTCGCTGGCCTTTGCATTATCCGTTTGGTGAGATTTCACCACCGCAGATGATCGGCAGAGACTTGAGAGACTCATAGCAAGAAGCCGGCGTCTGTGGTTTCTACAAGATGCCACACCAACGGTGGCTGATGTGGTAGAATTAGCGAAAGATCGACAGCTCAATGCTGTTGTGTGGAACGAAGCCCACGTCCTAAGAGAGCTAACAAAGTGTCGCCGTCGTGGCCTACGATCTTGAACTTCCGGAGAAAGATGATAAAAAACTATTTCTCGCGCATTCTCTATAAAAAATCCAAGTAACTCCAAAATTAACCCATAACCTTTATATCTTAATTTTTATTATTTCCTTTATTCTATTCTCTTGTTCCTGGTTGCGGTGTGCCAACCAGTTTTGCCTAGTTAACGAATACACACACATTTGGAATGATAGTTGAAGTAGTTGAAGCGAATACCGCATTGTTTCAGCTTTGAAGTTCGTGTAGTTTTGACCGTTAATTCGAATCTGGATTTCAGGCTCCATCCTCTGCATTAGGGTCCATATTTCTGCGTTAATTGGCTCTCTCATCTGCTCATAGTGAATAATTCTTTTGGATCCAAGTAATGCGAGGAATTCACGGGTTCACTATTTATTAGTAAGAAATCTAAGCTAGTAAGCTTGATTAGACTTAACAGTGAAAGTCTGACTGATGCTGCATTTTGACATGGTTAGATAAAAAGAAACTATTCATTTTCTGAACATCTCCATCCGTCTGTCTGCTTCACTACATCTCATTACTGCTTCTGTATGGTCGTCGGTCGACCCAGTGGGACATTACATGATGATATATTATGTGTGTTTGCATGAATGATTGTATGTATTCCTTCTAGATATTTAAGAAGATCTATAAGCTATACGTTTCAATCATAACGATTAAACGTTGTGAGTTCAGTTTGTGCTTTATTACGTTCTTGATCTCGCTTTCAGAGATCCGTAGGCAAATGAAGTGACTGGCCAAACGACGCCATATGCTAAGGTTAAGAAAATAAAGTCGCTATGAGCTTCACGTTAGTATTTTGTTTACTCACATAACGGTGATATAATTTCAACCAAGTTTCATAGACTTTTAACAAATGATGAGTTTTCATGTCTCTCGCCAGGTGGAAATATATTATTGACTACACATCAATCTGAAATGTCTGTAAAAGATTTTCTGTGAAAATGCAATTGACAGATATATCATATATGGAGCTCAAGTCGGTGGCGAGAATGTGTGTGTTGTCAAATTAATTTTTTTAGTATATAACATGACATGTGCCGTCAGTTCGTGTAACTCTAGCGACCGTCATGACCAGCCTCCTCCGTTCCTCCCTGTTCCGTACCGCGTCCCTTAGTTGTGCAAGGTTCATCGCTGTCCTCCTGTGCATCTCCTAGATCCATCGAGTTCTCGGGCGGCCCCTTTTCCTCACCCCGTCCCCGCACGCCAGCATCATCTCCTTCTCCATCCCGTAGTGCTCTCATCACATGTCCAAAGTACATCAGTACATCAGTAGCCTACTTATTCCTACTTGAGAAAAAATATCATATTCGAACAATCTGTTCTGAAAATTTATATTGTTTACATGAATAGCATCAGTTACAATACTGGACAAAATGAGACCTTTTACCATTCAATTAAATTTCTCCTAAATTCGTTGCACCTGCTAACTCGATATTATTCCTGAATTACAAGATTGGTTTCCGTGAAGAAAGTCGTATCATTATCACTACAGTGCAGAAAAATTATCATAATTGTAAATTGTGGTAAATTGGTTTAGTTCTTCAGTGAGAGTTTTGTCAGATGTATCTACATGACAGTCAAACAACTGACTGCGACCTTTGCTATCAGCACAGCCTTTGCGTGCTTTGTTTAATCTCGCTCACTATTGCATGCATTAATTATTGGGAACCTGGTGTTAGATATTATGCGAGTGCTCATCAATACGGCGGAAACATTAAACCCTTGTAGTTATTCCACAGTATTGCCTTTCATGAGCATTACTATACACGAACATTCTTTTTTAAACAACTTATTATGCGGCCTATTGAAAATCTTCATACTTGCAAAGGTGGCAAGTAAGTAAGTACCTACGCATGCGCACGTGTTCGTGAATGTGTGGATGTATTTATTATAGGCGTGTAGTTGATTATTGAATAACGATCGTAGCCGATATGTGTTCCAGATGTCTGCTACCTGAATGCAGAAGTCAGAGATGTAGTCCGGCGTAGGATGATGCAGTGCTTTATTATAAAGCATATAATATTATATTATATTGCAATAATAGGAATCCAATCTATGCGAGGAATTTATGGGTTGGATGACAATAACAAGTTAAAAGTGATTAGGCCTGAACAGTAACAGTGTGACCATAGTGATAACTATCGAACCATCATTTAGATTCGGGATACGGAAATTTCGCCCCCGGAAGAATCGCCCCCGGAAGATTCGCCCCCGACATTTCGCCCCCGGGAAGATTCGCCCCCGAGGAAGTTTCGCCTCCGGGATCGATGATGAAAATGTAACTAAGATTTGAAGCTGGATTAGCGATGAAAATGTAACTAGAAGACTAGAAACTGGATCTATGATGAAAATGTAACTAAGATTTGAAGCTGGATTAGCGATGAAAATGTAACTAGAAGACTAGAAACTGGATCTATGATGAAAATGTAACTAAGACTAGAAGCTGGATGGACGGGGGCGAAACTTCCGGGGGGCGAAATGTCGGGGGCGAATCTTCCGGGGGCGAATCTTCCGGGGGCGAAAAGTCCTAGAACCTTAGATTCTATGGTGCTCCACCAAGAAAATGATTAGTACAAATTCAAGAAGCTCCTTGTAGTCATCTCTGATGATTGGCCTCCAGCTTTGTTTCATAACGCAGTTAAATAACTTACCCTCTGAATTTAGATAGCAGTGGATCTACCAGGTCCACTGCTGTCTCAAATCTACTTGAGTCAGTTCGACGCCAATGGTCACGAAAACGGCAATATATTAGAATATCTGGACCAGCGGAGGGAGCAATTTTATGACACTTTCAGCAACGATTTCCATCAAATGGTGACGACCTGCTAGATGAAGTAAGTTCCAACCAGGAATTCACTTTATAGCACCTGGAACTTTACAGCAGGCTCGTTGGATGGCGAGAATAATGTATTCATTCAAGATGTGGTTGTTTCGATCTCAATTCAAACCGAAGCCAGTTGATGAAACGGGTATCTTCAATGTCCTTCATTTATCTGTAATGTATACGTCCAGGCATGGTTTCAAGCTCCCTGTCCTGTCTCGGCTACTGCAAACGATCTTCGCTTTCTTTAGCAATTGGCTGAATACAGAAACCAAGAAATTCGTCAGGCCACACTACTACAGCACTCCATAGTGATACCTGAGTGAGGTCACAGTTGGACTGGCTTTCTTCGATCCAATAATTGAGTTTGCTGAGAAAGACAGAATGGTAGACAATTTATGTCAGCAGCATGGATCGAAGCACAAACTTCCCAAGCTGACATCTGTTGGTGTTAACAAACGGTCACTCAGTGCTTTCATCACCACCAATACAATTTTTCATATCCTGGCACCAAAGGATTCATTTCTGCAGTTTACAATGAAAAACTCGAATGACTATGAAGATTATCTTGAATCACATGAAGTCGTGATGACACTCAAAGTAGTCAACGACACAGCAGAGAGAGGTGTAGAGCTAATCCAGGATTAAAACTCAATACTGACAAATGAAACAGTATTTGCCTCTAGTTTTTAATGCACTTCGCCGTCAATTACCTGACCCGGAGACATTGCAGGTTTGGATAGTGCCGCTGCCAGTATGGAAACGACTGCTACTCAATGATGACATATCGAAACACTTCTGACGTTATTTTTAGTCTAAAACTTGCAGTTTGCGAACACAAAATGCTATTTAATCACAGAGTTTAATTGCTGAAACCATGAATACATTGTAACGCTTTTGTACCGATGTTTGTTTGCCATAAATGTATCGTGTGGATTTGAAGTATGCATAACATACTTTGGTTGACTTGTGCAACCCCTAAATATGGTTCAAATTGTTTCAAATTTTCAGCATAGTAGTTTTTCAATAGATGGACCGCAATGGTGGGTTCTAACTTTGGCCTTTAAACAAAAATTTATTTTGGACCACCCTAATATATACACTTTTATATGTTTGGAATGAAGGTTGAATATTTCTATTATAAGTTCACAGTTTCCTGAAGATTTATATATGCATATATTTTTGCATTTATACATAATGTATGAATATATTTACATATGTATATAATTACATGCACACATTTTGTACATGTATATTTATATGTCCATTTATATATGTTTGATTATATAATTATATATATATTAATATATTTATGTATTTGTATGTATATATATATGCGTATATTTATGTATGTGTTTGATTTATGTGTATATATATATGTCTATATGAATTTTTATATGTTTGGGCTAAAGGCTGAATATTGCTGTAATAAGTCCTCAATTTATCGAAGATTTATATATGCATATATTTTTATATGTATAAACAGACATGTATATAATAATAATTTTTTGGTTTAATATTTTCAAACTGACAATAACGCAGTATGATTACAAATCAGTATGAACGGATGATCACAAGTTATTACAGGAGTCGAATTTAACTGTACACGGCAGCCATGCAAGGCGTCCATCACGTCATACATCTCATTTTTAACAACGCGCCATCTCGCGAATGAAAATAGGTTGAGTGGACGTTTTTGGGAGGGTTGGTTGCGTGAAGCGATCCCGCTGCCGCTTGGTCTTCACGCCAGTGATGTTACCGCTTCTCTATGGACCCCTATGTGTGTATATACATGTATATGTGTATATATGTATATATATATATGTATATACTTATATATGTTACAGGCAATTCGTAAAACCAGGGATTTTGTAAAATCCCTGAAATTTTTAGGTAATTTGTAAAATCCCTGATTCACTCAGGCACTTTACAAAGTCCCTCAAAAACCAGGGATTTTGTAAAATCCCTGAAATCAGACGAGGAAAATTTGACAGATTGCCTGAAATGAAAATTTGACAGATTGCCTGAAAATTTGACAGATTGCCTGAAAATTTGACAGATTGCCTGAAATGAAAATGACGAACATAATCGAAGTTTATTACGCAAACAAACCTTATTTTCAAAGGATTGACAGTTTTAGATGGTATTATTTTAAGTTTAGTTCTCATGTTGTACAACGAGGAATTTTGTAAAATGTCTGACAGTTTATTATGCGAACAAGTCTTATTTTCAAACGATTACCATTTTTAGATGGTATTTTATTTTAAGTTCAGTTCGACATCAGTTTTTGTTTTCACACGACATGCTCCAATGGCATCGACTGTTGCACTTTACTTTCCACTTGAAGCATTTGCACCTATTTGTCTTGCAGCGTCCAGCCCCTGCACAGTTGCATCTCAGAAAGCCTTGCCCACCACATTTGGACTCGAACTGAACAGCTCTGTTGAAATGACATTGTTACTGAGTAGGTTGTGGGAACACAAATCAAACTGATTACGGGAGTATTTTCCGGTCAACATTCCGGCCCTTACAGCGATGCGATAGAGATCGTTGTTGTCACGCTCACAAACAACACCCATTATGTTTTGAGGATCTCCCCGTCCTCTGTCAACGGTATAGTAACATTATCTCCTGGGTTTGCAGCAACGTTTGCAACTCGGCTGGTTGTTGTCACGGTTGTAGTTGAGGTACCTGGACCAGATTGGTTGTTGTCCACGGTTGTAGTTGAGGTACCTGGACCAGATTGGTTGTTGTCCACGGTTGTAGTTGAGGTACCTGGACCAGATGGGTTGTTGTCCACAGTTGTAGTTGAGGTACCTGGACAATATGGGTTGTGGTCCACGGTTGTAGTTGAGGTACCTGGACCAGTCGGGTTGTCATTTTGCTAATGTGTGTGTATTGAAAGCTGCAAATAAGTCATCTTCTGATCAGTCACCATACGCTCTAAAATCTCAGGCGGTAAGGTCGTTGAACGAAGACCAAATTTTGGATTTTCTCCAAATAGGGCCATATAAGGTGATTGCTTGATTCCCGTGTGATAGCTGGAATTTTTGCTGAATTGGACGAATCTGAGTCCTACTGGCCAGTCTGTGGATTTGTTATCGCCCAACCAAGCAATGAGCATGCTTTTCACGTCGCAGTTAAGGCGTTCGACTGAGCCTTGACTTTGCGGATGACGTGGCTTTCCGTGTAGGCTACCATAAGTAACTCGGGCCACAATAGCTTTAGCTCAGTGATTACTAAAACGGTAAATTCTGATCCGTTATCGCTTTGCAAAATCTGTGGGCACCAAAAAGGAGAAAGATATCTATGAGTTGATATGCTACCTCTGAGGCCCGTTTCGATGTGAGTGGACGCAGCACGCAGTACTTTGTGAGATGGTCTTGGTATACCACGATCCATTTAAATTCTCCGTTCGGCATGGACTGCATGTCGATAAGATCAACCTGACCACGGGAACCATAATCCTTAGTTAAGATTGGCCTGACAACAACTCCCTTCACGGCTGTTCGTTTTCGCTTCTTCAAACACTCCATGCACAACGACCTGAACAGCTCCACGACATCTCGGGTTATGCTTGCGTATTTTACAGATAAAACCTTAAGCATTTTGTCCCGTCCGCCGTGTCCGGTGCTGATATGAACACGTTTGATGATGTCATGCACATCGTGTGTGCATAATAGACCGGATCTTGTGCTGAGTCATGTTGTTTTTTGATCAGTTTTCAACGTCGCCACATTGTAGTACATGGAATCTATAAAATAAAGTAATTCCAAACGCGCTAATATAAAAGCAAACACATAAAATGTGGGTGAAGTTTCAGTCAGTGTCTGCCTCAAGAAATAATGGCGATCCCAAAGAACAAGTGCGATTCAGGTGTAGCAAGTTTAAAAGCACAGCGAATAAAGTAATATTACAACAGTTGCATTCGTTCAAGCATGGCACGCCCTCCATTGCTTTCTCCTCATGGCACCGGCTTAAGGACTTCAAGCTACCCAGTCTTTCAAGTTACCCTACGGTAATCTGAAGTCGAATTCATATTACCAACGGGGTAGCCTGAACGCGATTTCAAGTTACCCTCTGCGCTGTTCACATCACCCCTATAAATTATGATTTAGCTAAAATGATACATTCTTGTGCTTACAACTCATGATACGTTTACTGAATAAAACACGTGAAACATAGAAGATTGAAAGTTATTGTAAAAATCTGAAAAAGTCACAGAAATGTTAATCGTATTAAAGCCACTCATGGACTAATTCAAAGTGCCTGGTATATTACATACAAACGTAAGTTAGCCTACCGGAGGGGGATGATGTGAAGTGGGGTAATTTCAAATTGCTACACTGGGCCTGACTTCAATGCATCGATTCGGTTTATAATAATATATGTTCTTCCCACCAGTAGGAATGATCGCAATACATTTATCTGATGTCACTAACCGTTTTAGGATGTAGTACTGTCTGTTGGTCTTTGTTGTTGTATCCTTCATCGCTTCTTTCAGCTCATCAATCAAACTGAAGTACGTTTCCTTCTTCATCAGCGCTGTTTTCTTATCGGCATTGTACATAACAAGCAATTGTTCCATAAATTTTACCTCTTTTCATATTATGCTCACTATCCATTTTGTTTAGAACTGATCTAACCAAAGTATAACCAGAAATGAAATAGTTCTTGCTGGGTTTAAATTTATAGCAAGGGTACTCGTCTGACCACAGTTAATCTCAGACAATCTGTAAATATTTCGGTCAACTTCTAATTGTTGCGACGGCACATCAAAGAATTATAAGGATATAGACAATCAAAGTTCTCTGAGTGCTGCAAAACAAATAGGGGCAAATTTTTCAAAGGGAAAGTGTAGTTGTCGAGCCGTATTGTTTATTAATTGGTGAAGTATCAACAACTTCAATTATCCTGCAACTTCAAAGTCTACTGAGTGCTGCAAGACAAATAGGTGCAAATTTTTCAAAGGGAAAGCAAAGTTGTCGAGCCGGATTGTTTATTAATTTGTGATGTATCAACAACTTCAATCAATCTGCAACTTCAAAGTTAAAATTTTTCAAAGGGAAAGTCAAGTGTCGAAGCCATTCGAGTATGTCGTGTGAAAACAAAAACTGATGTCGAACTGAACTTAAAATAAAATGCCATCAATCCTTTGAAAATAAGGTTTGTTTGCGTAATAAACTTCGATTATGTTCGTCATTTTCATTTCAGGCAATCTGTCAAATTTTCAGGCACTCTGTCAAATTTTCATTTCAGGCAATCTGTCAAATTTTCGTCGTCTGATTTCAGGGATTTTACAAAATCCCTGGTTTTTCAGATATTTTGTAAAGTGCCTGAGTGAATCAGGGATTTTACAAATTACCTAAAAATTTCAGGGATTTTACAAAATCCCTGGTTTTACGAATTGCCTGTAACATATATATATATATATATATATATATATATATATATATATATATATATATATATATATATATATATATATATATATATATATATATATATATATATATATATATATATATATATATATATATATATACACATCACTTAACGCAGCACAGCATCATCATCATCATCATGAAACCGTGGGCCCACGCCCTTAGGCCGATCAATTTCACACGAAAACACACCAGCTGCACGAGGCTGATTCACATCCTGGTCTGTACTGTTCAAGCTGCCTAGAAAAATAATTATATCCTTGTTAAGCCACAATAGCTTCCATGACCCGTTTTAAATGGTTTCAACTGAAACGCTCTGAACAGCGAATGCCATAAGTCCGCACACAGAAATACTGGGGTTTGGGCAGTGGCGTAGCCAGGTTTTAACACCAGGGGGAGCGAGCACATAAAAAGGCCCCAACTACCAAAATTAATAATTTCAATTAATTACATTCATTATGATTATAAGTATTTGTTTTTGTATTTTAAATAGAAAACTGAAACACTCAAAAGGTAGCAAAAGTAATATATATAGCAAATGTTCAAGTCTTTTAGTTGTGCTATTCATTCATTCGGGTATTTATATAGCACTTCTTCCAGGTGGGCTACTCAGAGGTGCTCCCGATTCCAGCACGGCCAAACAAGACAGTTTTCAATCGAGAATAGAACCTATCAGAGGGAGTTCTGAGGAACAGGCGCAGATCCGGGGGAAGCCGTTCCATGCCGTCGGGTCACCACTGAGAAGACGGTTCTGCATGGTGGCTGTCCGGAAAAAGGCACAATGAGTACCCCTTTGCCTGAAGATCGGTGGCGACGACTACCCTGAACTCCCAGCATCGGGCGGCAAAGGACCCGCAGATAAGCTGGAGCGCATCCCAGCGAGCACCTCCAGACCAGGGAAACAACCCTTATAAATACTATACGCTGGCTGACAGTTGGCTGGAGCCAATGCAGGACCTCCAGCATATAACCAGAGACCTGACCAAATTTTAGTATTGGACCAATAAGGCGTACCGCAGAGCCTTGCACTCGATTGAGGCACGCCAAACGACTAGAAGGTAGGCCAACTAAGGCCATAGTAGAGTGAGGAACATTAGTCAAGTCAAGATTTATGACACAATCTAGTGACAGTATTTAGGTTTCAACCATGAATCAGATATTCCATCATCCACTGACATTTCCTCCTGGAATCTCTTTCTTTTTCGAACTCTAGGCCCTATGTGGCTTATAGTCAGTAGTAATATCACATTTTTGAGCCAGCTCGGTTGTTTCATTCTCAATCCGTTCAAACTCAGATTTAAATTCATTTCGCATGTTTTTAATATCGTTTTCAAATAGTTGAATAAAGAAGCTGTTACCATATCAATGCTTCTCTGTAAATATGTGGATAAACTTAAACTCTAGCAGTCTAGCACTTCGAACGTATCAAATGTTACAAGCATACCATTTGCCTCAGTCAACTGTTTCTCAGTGCAGCTTTTAATCTCACAATCCACGATTCTATGCAGGGCAACAATTAGTGATAACAATTCTGCAAAAGTATGTACTGCTGATTTCCTGAATCTAGTATCGCAAAGTCTTTTCAGAGTCAACCGCGATTCAACCCGAAAGCTAGGCCACGAAATAAGATTGCAATGTTCTTCTTTTAATATTGAAAGACGAGGTAAACTGCCAGAAAAAATGTATAGATACTTTCTAGAGTTCCAGAAAACAAAATATGTCGTTCGAACAATTGGAATAAGTATATTTTGAACGATTGGATTAAATAAACTGAAAAGGCCCCACATCTTGGAAAATGGTCTCAGAGGGAGCGGCCGCTCCCCCTGCTCCCCCCCTAGCTACGCCTCTGGGTTTGGGGTGAAAAAAGTGTTACGATCTTACATCGCTGCAGTTAGATACAGGAAGTGTAAACTACATACGCAGATCAATGCAAACATTCGGAAATCCTGATTGCAAAATTCTATTCCTTCATTATTGCAACATTTGGAGAGACGATGGTTTGGTTGGTACTAACGGACACTGACATAAAAATGCCGACGGTGATTGGCGGAAGAGGCTATAGCCTTTATAAGTAGCCTCATCAGAGTAAAATGTAGTGGGAACACTAACCGTTAGTAACGGCATAACGGAGCTAACGGTCACAAATCTCATAATTGTCTTGGCTGTCCATGGGCAAGTGATTATCGTTGTTTGTTTGCAGCAAAACTAGCGTGTTTAAACCATCGACGTCGATGGTTTAAACATAATTCAGTTATTACATGTCAACGATGTAACATTTGAAAACTAAAATAATAGTTAAAAGTTTTAAGGTAGCACACTAATGGTAGGACCCTTGCTTGTGAAATGTTTAGTAGGCCTGGTTCTGTGAATCACAGGAACCGTGTTTAATCCAGGCTTGAGTTGAAGTTAGACCACAACTAAAGCCTGTCTTACTGGAAAACTGTATGCATGTGTGTGTGTGTGTGTGTGTGTGCGTGCGTGTGTGTGTGTGTGTGTGTGTGTGTGTGTGTGTGTAGGTGTGTGTGTGTGTGTGTGTGTGTGTGTGTGTGTGTGTGTGTGTGTGTGTGTGTGTGTGTGTGTGTGTGTGTGTGTGTGTGTGTGTGTGTGTGTGTGTGTGTGTGTGTGTGTGTGTGTGTGTGTGTGTGTGTGTGTGTGTGTGTGTGTGTGTGTGTGTGTGTGTGTGTGTGAGTGTGTGTGTGTGTGACTGCTGTAACATCAGATTTGTTTGTGAAAGTGAGAGTAGTTAGTTAGTACCAGTTAGTAGTTACAGAAAACTGAAATTTTTGTTGAGTAATATTCGTGGTTGTTGTGTGGTTGTCTTCTTGTTTGAGGAAAGAGGAAGCACTGTTGCAGAGTAGGCCCTATTACAGTTAGTGTTAGTCTCTTCCCAGCTGGAAGGGCTTGAGGAAAGGGGGCTCGTGGAGAGGGAAGACACGGCAGGATAGGGTCAGCCGATCACGGGATCATGGGAATGAAATTCTGGCCCCAGTACATTTTACTAAAAGTCGGCGCCTATGCGCATATCGATTGTCGATGCTAAGAAAATGAAGTTGGTACTTGGTAGCATTGAATTTCGATGGTTGCCTATAATTACCATCTCGTTAATGTTTAAATATGTTTCTTAAACATTCGATAGATGGCCAGGCATTGCACTCAACTGAAGGAACTACAGACAAATGAATATCTATCATACTAATATTAGTATGATTAGGTTAAATATCTTTTCTAATGAAATTTCCATGTCGTCACTACCCCCATACTTCTAAAGCGCCACTCGAAGGCCAAGCGCAGGCACCAGCCTGTTCAGGAGCCTATGTTTGCTGTATGTGTGTGTCTCTGGATTCATTTAGGGTGCATTTGTAGGAATCTTTCAAAGCACCAGTTACGTAAAGATAAAAAAGGAAAGATACAGCAAAATAGGATCGTAATGATGATTCATTTTCTGCCTGAATTACTAATTTCTGTAAATGCACGTGTTATTTATCGTAAAAAGAATTGTACTTCTATTTTATCTTTTGAAAGATAGTCGCTATATGATTTTCAGTGAAGTGAAAATATGAAAGAATTGACGAGCTTATAAAAACCAGGAAGCAAATAATGTTTCAGCAATGTTTAAAATAATGTTTCTGTAATTATTGTTTTGACTGTACGTTGTACTAAGAGCTTGAATAGGCCTAACAAATATTAGACTCCGACCAAATTATAGCCAAGGCCTCAACGTTGCCCGAGCGTATCCTGAACGGTCTGTAAATTAATCTAAGCGGATAGACTCTGTGACATGAGTCACATGAGTTTCTAACAAACATCCTGGTTTGATGCAAGAAAAGAATTAACGTAGGCGTTCAGACTGCCTAACTGTGGATATTAACTGCGAATCTCGAATTGGGTCATGGGTTTAAAATGTGATTCCCTTTGTATGACCACATTTCCATTGCTCACCGTATGGTTACCAGGTGGTAATGCGCAACAAAAATAGTGTGACTGGTTTTGTACGAAAGGTGTAATGAATAGCCTATTAACCCTCGAATCCCAAGACCCGCTTTTCCACGGATAACTTTAGAACGGCAACGACAGGGCTTATTCTTAGGAATTTTCTCAACTGCACATGAGGGGCATATTAGGGGGTCAGAGGGCTGTGCCTTAGTGGGTTCCAGGGGCAAAGCCCTTTGTCAAGGGGTTTGCAACCTGAAGCTAATAAGATATGACATTTAAAACAGTGAATTCGTCCCATTTTTGGCAAGTTTGAGTGCACATCATAATAATTATTTCAATGTTATGGCTTCCGGGTGGACATAATTAATTAAGGCTGTTCAAAGACGATTCATAAAACGGCATCCTTTCCTAGACCTTATGGGAATAAGTAATACATAGTTCAACTGCTCTCCAGTAGCAAGAGATATGGACGAATGACAGTTGAATGTAACTGTGGAAGACTGGTGGCCTTTACACGATCGCTTATGTTCGGAAGCGAAGTATAGAGTTATTGCAAAGACAGAAAGGGAAATGTAGGAAGAATCGGGTAAGCTTTCCCATTCAAACGCTTTCGGCTCCAGTTTCATAATGAAGGCACTCATGCTCTTATGTCTGATCAAAAACAGACTGAGCCTCAGCGCACAACAATAGTGACTCTGAGACAAATTCAGCCCTGCAACGCTATGATCAGATTACGAATCTGCACCCTAGTAAGGCAATCGCTTTGTTATACAAGTCAACATGTGTGTGTTAAGCAGGCCCGGATTAAGCCCTCGGGGGGCCCCTCGCCAAATTCTCCGAGGGTACCTTAATCCCTTAAATTTACCCCTTCCCTCACCATACCTATCTCTTCCCCTCCAAAATGCTAAGGCTCAATTGTCAATTATTGACTATATAACTCAAACTTAATAATGTGCAGCTTAATAAAATACCAAAAAACATGTTAAAATAACACTTTATTATAGGCTCACTTTCTAAGACAAAGCTGCTGTTTTCAACAATTTGTGACAGTTTGTCAAGATCAGAATCAGTCACAGTGCGAAACAAAGATCAAAAGTGAATGAAAGTTAGCTGTCATCCAGTTTCAATGATTCATACAATAAATTTAACTTTAACAGACTGCAAAACAGTGACTTCCTACAGCTAAATGATCAAAGAAACGTCAATACAGTAGATATTGTTCAGTTTAACGTTTTCAAACCTTATGACCTACAGACTTTAGTTCACATTTTCTCTAGGGCCTACTCTACTGGCCAGGCCGCCGAGAGGGAAGCCCAGGGGCCCGGAGATTTTCCGGCGATTTTTATTTTTTTAGAGGCCCGGGTCGGGCCCGCAATCGACTTTTCTCATAAAGCCTAATGATAGGTTAGGGGCCCGGAATTTCTGTCGGCAGCCCTGCTCCTGGCAGTGGCAAACTAGTCAAGAATGTCATCGAAAGAAACAGTATAGATCTATGAGATCACTCTCAACACTGAGAAATTCCAGTGCAGTTAGGCGTTTACAAGTCTGTCACCGTACTCAGTACATCTGCCACTGACGGTTCCAATACAGAAATTTTTGTTGTAACCGCTAAAGCAGCGCAAGATGCAGTACCAGACTCACAAATTTCAGACACAGACGATGTACCTGCAGTGCAAGGCGTATAGCTACCACCAACATTTCGATCCTGTCCTTCGTCTGGCTCATTTGATGTGACTGTCTGTTTGGAGTGTAGCCTACGAAAAAACTCTCCAATTTCGGAACTAGGCAACGCTATTTCTTTCCCTGTCAGTACGATCTCTAGCTACTCGCCTTTTTGAGCACCGGAAAGTTGAAATATTTTATTCCTGGCATTATTCACTTTTCTTGAATATAATTATATAATATCCAGAACGGTTGTTTGTTTTTTTTAGACGAAGACTAATTTTAATAATTATAACTGCATGGTGTAGATATGGGGGCCATTGATCGTCATCATTAGAATCAATCACCAATTCACAACTGACTCCTGACGTAAATGTAGTTTCACACTGCCCAAAAAAAGCTGACTAAATGTGAAAATGCACATTAACAAAAATTCTTCTTGTTCACGCGGGGTCCCCGCCATGGCATAAATGGCATACTGGTTAATCCGGCCCTGGCATTAAGTTGTTTGTCATGTGCGCGTGCATCTGTTTCCGAGGATATACAATGACGAAACACAATCCCGTGAATATCAAAGCTTGCGATGACTGTGGCAAATTGATGCAAGTCGCGTGGGCGGCGATCCGAGAGGAGGTTGAGGGGACAAGACCAGTGTGATTCTCGTTAACGTTAACGATAACGAAAATGTTCGTTAACGAACAAAAAATGATTTCGCTTACGATAACTATAACTGTAACTAAAAAATATCATTAACTAGCAACTATAACTATAACGAAAATAACACTAACGAAAATTCATCGCTATTTTCGTTAATGAAATAAAAGTGCAATATCGATTTTTTAATAATATCGTTTTAAATTATCCTGTTTATTGTTCCCAGCTAAAATGAGAAAATATGTGCTGCATATTGTCTTTGCAAATATCCTGGGTTCTTTTCGAAAATCTAATATCTCGAGTTTCTTTTTGATGGAAAGATCATTTTTCTTTCGATTGTTAATATTAAACAGTGAGAAACTTGTTTTGCTCTTAATTCTCGATGTTAAAAGGAATCTTATAAAAAAGTTACCATGTTCATGTTCAAATTAGAAATTTTCATAAAAAAATCGAATTGAATACACAGTTGACAGAAAACGAGATTGTGTTTTTGAATGGGAAAAATCAATTAAATATCTATGACAGATACATTGTACTGTTGCCATTAAGTACCAAATTCAAATCTCAGTAACAACATTTGTTTATCGGCAATTTCAGTTTTTCCATTTGCTAGAGTCATAGAAATTTTCTGGGTGGGGTAATTTTCTTTGACATAATTTTTTTAGGAAGTCCTTTATGTTTGACAGTTGTTGACAAGGGGGAGATCGAAAACTGCCTAACATTTGTTGACATAATTAATCGATGCCCCCCATAGGGACCATTCGGAGCGCCATTGTAACTATATTAACGCCCTATCTCCAATCTTTCCTTTCTATCTAAATTAACTGAACGAATTGTCCTTTGTCGGCTAAATGACTACCTCTCTTCGAAGCGGGATGAACGATTAGAATGTTAATTAAACTAAAAGCGGGATGAACGATTAAAATGTAAATTAAACTAGAGGCGGGATGAACGATTAAAATGTAAATTAAACTGCAAGCGGGATGAATGATTAAAATGTTAATTAAACTAAGAGCTGGATCAACGATTAAAAAGTTAAATAAACTAGAAGCGGGATGACCGATTAAAATGTAAATTAAACTGGGAACGGGATGACGATTAAAATGTGAATTAAACTAGGAGCGGGATGACTATTAAAATGTTAGTTATACTGGAAGCGGGAAGACGATTAAAATGTAAATTGAAATGGAAGCGGGATGAACGATTAAAATGTAAATTAAACTAGGATCGGGATGAATGATTAAAATGTAAATTAAAATGGAAGGGGATCAACGATTAAAATGTAAATTAAACTAGGAGCGCGATGATCGATAAAAATGTTAATTAAACTAAGAGCGGGATGAACGATTAAAAAGTTAAATAAACTAGGAGCGCGATGACGATTAAAATGTTAATTATACTGGAAGCGGGATGACGATTAAAATGTAAATTGAAATGGAAGCGGGATCAACGATTAAAATGTAAATTAAATTAGGAGCGGGATGATCGATTAAAATGTGAATTAAAATGGAAGGGATCAACGATTAAAATGTAAATTAAACAAGAAGCGGGATGAACGATTAAAATGTAAATTAAACTAGAAGCGGGATGAATGATTAATATGTAAATTGAACTGAAAGCGGGATGAACGATTAGAATGTTAATTAAACTAGGAACTGGATGATCGATTAAAAAGTTAATTAAGCTAGGAGCGGGATGAACGATTAAAATGTAAATTAAAATGGAAGGGGGATGAACGATTAAAATGTAAATTAAACTAGTAGCGGGATGAACGATTAAAATGTTAATTAAACTAGGAGCGGGATGAACGATTAAAAAGTTAAATAAACTAGGAGCGGGATGATTATTAAAATGTTAATTATACCGGAAGCGGGATGACGACTAAAATGTAAATTAAAAGGGAAGCGGGATTAACGATTAAAATGTAAATTAAATTAGGAGCGGGATGATCGATTAAAATGTGAATTAAAATGGAAGGGATCAACGATTAAAATGTAAATTAAACAAGAAGCGGGATGAACGATTAAAATGTAAATTAAACTAGAAGCGGGATGAATGATTAATATGTAAATTGAACTGAAAGCGGGATGAACGATTAGAATGTTAATTAAACTAGGAACTGGATGATCGATTAAAAAGTTAATTAAGCTAGGAGCGGGATGACGATTAAAATGTATATTAAACTAGGAGCGGGATGAATGATTAAAGTGTAAATTAAACTGGAAGCGGGGTGAACGATTATAATGTTAATTAAACTAGAAGCGGAATGAACGATTAAAATGTAAATTAAACTAGTAGCGGGATGAATTATTAATATGAAAATTGAACTGAAAGCGGGATGAACGATTAGAATGTTAATTAAACTAGGAACGGGATGAACGATTAAAAAGTTAATAAAACTAAAAGCGGGATGACGATTAAAATGTATATTAAACTAGCAGGGGATGAATGATTAAAGTGTAAATTAAACTGGAAGCGGGATAAACGATTAAAATGTTAATTAAACTAGAAGCGGGATGAACGATTAAAAAGTTAATTAAACTAGAAGCGGAATGGCGATTAAAATGTAAATTAAACTGGAAACGGGATAATGATTAAAATGTAAATTAATATAAGCGGGATAACGATTATAGTGTAAATTAAACTGAAAGCGGGATTAACGATTAAAATGTTAATGAAACTAAGAGCGGGATGAACGATTAAAATGTAAATTAAACTGGAAACGAAATGACGATTAAAATGTGAATTAAACTAAGATCGGGATGACGATTAAAATGTTAAACTGGAATCGGGGTGACGATTAAAATGTAAATTAAAATGGAAGCGGGACGAACGATTAAAATGTAAATTAAACTAGCAGCGGGATGAACGATAGAAATGTTAATTAAAATGGAAGCGGGATGAACGATAAAAATGTAAGTTAAACTGGAAGCGGGATCAATGATTAAAATGTAAATTAAACTGGAAGCGGGATCAATGATTAAAATGTAAATTAAAATAGAAGCTGGATGATCGATGAAAATGCGTCATATTAACACTTGGGCTTTCATTTTAACGCTTAATCTAGTAGCTGGATGACCGATCAAAGCTTAGCTTAAATTAAAAACTGGGTTCTCGACGAAAACGTAGTTCAATCTAGAAGCTGGATTAGCAGTGAAAAGATCGTGAACCATTTGTCCGTGTACCTTTTGTCGTGAACCATTTGTCCGTGAACATTTTGTCCTGAACCATTTGTCGTGAACCTTTTGTCGTGAACCATTTGTCGTGAACCTTTTGTCGGTGAACCTTTTGTCCGTGAACCTTTTGTCGTGACACCACGATAGAGTAATGAACACTTTCACAAAAGTTTACATCTGCTCGCTTGGGCAAAAGCGTGGTTCATATTAGCTCTTTGGGGGCTGAATAAATTTATAAATGTTTGCGCTGAGGGCTGAATGTTTGTATAAGAAGTCCTCAATTTTCCGAAGACATATATATGCATATATTTTTTATGTATACAATTATACATGATATATATGTAGATATGTACATGTATATGAATATAATTATGTATATATATGTATATATACTCATATACTTATATGTACATATTATGTATATATACATAATGTATATATATTTACATATGTATACAAATGCACAGCTTCGTCAGGGAAGTTCGACACAGTATCTCTGAAATGCAAAAATAATGTGTTCGTAGTACATTATAACGCATCAAGTTAATCAGTGTAAAAATAAATGTAAGCAGAGTTAAACACCTCGGCAAAAAGGAGTTAATGCAAATATGTATAGGGTCTATAATGCTTGCTAATTTAAGCTTACGATAGTGTTGAGAATTAATTCGTAGTCGGATGGAAGATGAAGAAGCTCCTTCGTACAGAAATGTGTGATATTATGTATGATATATGTCTATCTATCTCTTGGATGCACTCACATGACTGCATTAGGCCTAGGCCTATGTGTTTATTTGCACAGGTACTGTTGTTTTTTTGTTTTTTTGTTTTGTTTTGTTTTTTGTTTTTCATCTCTTTTAACTAATGAAAATTAATCCATGTGTACTGATAGTTAAGTTCTCTAGTTAAGAGTTCTATCATTGTTTCTTTTACCTGCTGATCATATAACTTGATCGATGTTACCGCTAAAAGTATTGATTGTGCTGCCATTTACTTGTATTACGATAAACGTTAACTAGGTGGCCCTGCTAAGCGGGATCAAGATCCCTTTTGGGTCTCCACTTGTTGCCAAAGTTCAAACTTTTATGTTGTATTTTTCCTTGTACTTCAAATGGCTTCAATAAAAGGATTGATTGATTGATATTAATAGTCCTATTCCATCTCACGTCAGTCGATGCTAACTGTCTCTCTCCATTTTTTGGATCTACCTTTAATTCTTGGTCTAAGCCTACCGTACTTGTAATAGAACGCGATATATCAATTACTGTGATCAATATAAGAGTTGATGCTCATGGATATGGTTAACTCAGTCCTACTTTCAGCTAACTAGCTAGAATTTCAACCTCAAAGATATCATGTTCTAGCAATTACCTCAATATCTTTTTTCCCTGTATTGAAGTTTGGGTTCACTCTGGTATAGAGCACTTCATTAGCTCCTTTGGCGTTGGTGTTCTTGGCGGAAGTTGGTTCTTCCAAAGTGTATAGTCGATCAGGATGTGTTGGTCCTACCACATCGTAAGGGTCTTCAACGTCTCCATAAGCGGCTGTACGCGGGATTGTAACAGTTATTAGACGGTTTGTGGAGTGTTCTTGGTTGTTGCCACCACCGTAAATTTTCCTAGAGTGTTACAATACAATACAACTCTACTTCTTATGCGATTACTGTACTATTCTTTCATTAAAACTGCACGATCATCTCTAAACAATCATTTCCTGATTCATCCTCTTGTTATCTTTCCCCAGCTCCAATTCCAAACACCACCGTAGTTGTCTTTCTGACATTTGGATCTAAACTACAGAACCAGACCTGATCATTTCTCCCTCACCGGTTTTGTTTTATTTTGACTAAGTGCCTGTGATTAAGCTGGATCTCATCACTTCCTTGTCCGCTGAAGATAGCCACTATTCAACAAACCATGATGACTATGATGGGTTTTTTAATTTACGAAAACACTTAGTGGTGCCCAACCAAGTAACTTCATTGACGACTTTAAGTAAAATGTAAAGGTCAAATACACATTTCTGAGTTGTTTTCAAATCATACTGAACTATCTGGATCAGGGCTTATTCTAACGTGCATCTGGACACAAAGTGTGTAGTTTGGAAAGAAATTTGTGCAGTTAAAATTAAGATGTGCAGTTACTTTTTATAGACCTGATTGAATAAACTAACGAAAGTATAGCTAATAATGGAATATTTAAACCAAGCTGTTGGTTCGCCGAGTCCGAAATAAGCCAAATAACGATTAATCAAACGAGATTAAACGCAAGCAGTAATTGCAGTTGGCCGTTTTTAACATAAAAAAGTTTAAAACGAAACATTTACGAATTAGTCGGACCATAGGGCTTCCTTGCTTTTGTGGCTGCAACTTGGAAAGGCATATACAAGAAAATCGTAAACGCGTAGAGCGTCTCCCAACTTCCCAAGCTATCCCACATCGAGGCGGGCATAATTAACTTCAGAGATCAAAATGCTTTTGGTTCAGCAACAGTGGCGGTGTTATCTTGACCAAAAGATTCGTTGCATACTGCCTGCACTTTCGCTTCCGGAACCTGTAAATATTCCCTTAAAGCAACTGCGTTTTGTTGCTTTAGTGTGTCTTTCGTTCTACAGTAGGCCCATGTGCTCGTTTTTGCAGCCACACAAGCACCGAAGTAAAAGCAGAAGGAGCCAGCTCCGAGCAGGAGAACGAGGAGGAGGAGGAGAAGATGACTGAGAAAGAGAAGTAGAAAAAGAAGAAGCAGAATAAGGAAGAGAAGAAGTAGGAGTAGCAGAAAACGAAGTTGAAGAAGGAGAAGTAGCAAACAAAAAAGCAGAAGGAGGGGCAAAGGAGGAGAATGAGGAGGAGAAGAAAGAGAAGGAGAATTAAAAGGAGAAAAAATTGCTGAAGTAGGAAAGATCAGTTTAATGAAAAGAAGAGGAGAATAAGAAACGATAAAGGTTGAAGTACGAGGATCAATAATATTTAATGAAAAGAATGGAAAGAAGCTGGAGAAACGGTGGACGAGTTGCAGGTGCTATTGAACGTCAGGGTAATGCTGTCAGATAGGTTAGAACAGAGAAACCGCTGTCTTGATAGCCCCCCATTGTAGGCCTAATTATTAACAGACTCAGTTTTGAATTTGCCTTTGAATATTCGATTGAGCTCCATGTCAGCGTCCTCTATTGGTGCTGAGCCGCCAGTGCACACCCTAAGGTAGCAAAAATAAACGAGAAAAAATCTGTTGTTCTCTGTTGGGTTTGAACTGTCAGTCGATCAGGCTATGTGCAACATTCATGCATCCTTTTAAATGTCCCGACTCTGAGTCAACTTACTACAACGCAAGCTTTCATATTCACGGGATTGCGTTTCGTCATTGTATAACATCAGAAACAGATGCACACGCACATGACACACATTTTGACACGTATAACAAAGCGATTGCCTTCTTTTACTAGGGTGCAGAATCGTAATCTGATCATAGCGCTGCAGGGCTGAATTTGTCTCAGAATCACTTTTTTGTGCGATGAGGCTCAATCTGTTTTTGATCAGACCTAAGCGCGTGAATGCCTTCAGTAAGAAACAGCAGCCGAAAGCGTTTGAATGGGAAAGCTTAGCCTACCCGGATTCTTCTCACATTTCCCTTTCTGTCTTTTGCAATAACTCTATACTTCGTTTCAGAACACTGGCGATTGTTTAAAGGCCATCTATCTGCTACAGTTACATTCAACTGTCATTCGTCCATATCTCTTGCCACTGGAGAACAGATGTACTTTATTTTACTTATTCCTTAGAGTTTAGGCCAGCCTGACATAATGCCGTTTTATGAATCGTCTTTGAACAGCCTTAGTTAATTGCGTCCACTCGGAAGCCATAAAATTGAAATAATAATATGAACCAAAAATTGCCAAAAATGGGCGAATTCACTGTTTGAAATGCCATATCATATTAGCTTCAGGGAGCGAAGGGCTTTGCCCCTGGACCCCACTGTGGCACAGCCCCCAGACCTCCTAATTCGCCCCCATGTGCGGTTGAAAAAATTCCTTAGAATAAGCCCTGATCTGGATAAGAGCACCACCATAACTTCTTCAAGAAGCGATGTAAATTTTAAATAACCAACTAACTAACTAGATGACTAACTGGCTATATAATTAATTTTCTAATTATTCAACTACTTTTTATACGTTTTTGAAGAAACCACTGAATAGAAGCATGGTCGCTCTATGTAATAACTTGTGGATATGACACAGCTTAGCCTGTAAACTTGCATTTAACTTATGAGTGTCTCTGTGGTAACTAAAAGACATTAAGCGGGCTAAGCGCTACTGAACTTCACTTGCTTCCGTCATAATCAAAGAAAATCTAAGCAATATTGTGCAGATAAGCGATAATACGAGAACAGTACAAATTTTATTCTAGAGTAGCTAATTTTTTCGTTCCACTAAATATGTGACTATTTACGCAACGCCAAAGTTAGTTAGGAGATGGATAAATTACTAATTAATTTCAGGGAGAAATATGTTTCTTCCTACCTCATGCCAATTTTCGAGTTTTCTGCAAATCAAACAATGGTGCAGGTTTCATATTTAAGCTGTTAGCCGTGTAATTGCTTAAGGAACAATATATTATGTTTACACTTTTTGCAAAGCGCGATTAGTTTCTGTTAATATAAAATTACTCAGCTCCGTGGAAACGTGTATATGGACTAAATTATCTAGAATTAACAGAATTGCAATAGTTTTTATTAATTCATCCAATTGATTTTGACTGAGGTGTGAGATTCTGCAAAACTTTAATCACTTGAAACACTAGACAACAAATAAATCTTAAATGCTTAAAATCTCCATTTTACATTAGACACCATTAGGTCACTATAAATCTATAAACATACCTTTTGAGTCGTTTTCTCTTGCGCAGTTTACACTTGCAACTAAGATGGGAAATGCTATAATTCCAGCCACAATAGACACAAAGATGAACAGCATGACCCACATGAATGTGCATCCGGTGTTTTCTGAAAGCGGTAACATTTTATGAAAGAGCTCAGTAAGACAATTTGATTTAGAAGGAAACGTGTTCAACCCATTAAATTTCAATTGGCGGACTAAGCTTATACACCCAACTCTTTAAAAATCTCAACCTATGAGTAAGGGCTACACAAATCCACTCTGCATTTAGGCTAATAAAGGATATATCGACAAGGTAATCAACATTAGCACATTTTTGTGCATTTTCTGCCACATAACAGGGGATGAGCGATAGTCGAGCTGGGCGGGGTTCGAGGGTCGGAGGTTCAAATCCCCGCACTTAAATTAGTTTCCATAGGCTATTTCTGCTCAAGTTTAACCCCAAACTATCTTGGCTATAATTACTATGCTGACCGCACACTGCTAATGATAAGATCAGGAAGTAATGGAGATGGCTGGCCAGTGGCCCTCATATGGAGAGGGAAAGCTAAATGAAGTCGCTAATACTTTATACCCACATCACACTCCTATAGATTAAAACTGCCATTTTCGAATTATGTCCTTAACATCGCTGGTTTGCGTGCTTAAAATAGCATTTCGACATAATTACTTTGTTCAGGAAAGCGATATTCAATCTCACTTGTTTTGTAGCTCTTAGCATAAGAACTTACTCTTAACACTCGTGAATCTATAAGTTATAAAATTCGTTCGTTATAGATTGTAGACCTGATAATTCCACTTAACTAAACTACAATTAGGCCTACTGTATAATTTAACATTAATAAGTCGTTACATTCAAAGAAAAATTAAGTTTTGATTAACTTACCTGTGGATTTATTCATACATGGCAACATGCGCTGGAGACACGGAAACCGGGCATTTAATTGTGCTTTGTTTTTGAATGTGGACTCTTCTTTTTCGGTGTTTGACTTTCGGTTGTAATACACGAGGAAAACAATCGTTGCGATTATGTTGCACAGACAGTATCCGCACAAAATAGCACCGAGTAATATCGGTGCTTTATCTGAAAGGAAAGCAACCTTCAATGGATAATTCTAACAAGACTTAGTAATCATAATTATGGGCTCTTAATCTTAATCCTAATCGTAAACTTCAAATTTCTAAAGCGCTACTATAAAGTTAGGTACAAAGCAACAGCTTATTCACGAGCGCTGTGTGGTATCAATGGGGTTGTAGAAATCGATGTCCGTTGGAGGTTTGAGTCCAATTGCCAGAGAGGCGGAGCGGCGGCTTTCGTTGAGGACGATAAAGCTTGACAGGCAGAAGATCAGGATGGATTAGAGTAGGAAGTCCCGAAGAGGTGAGAAAATCAAAGTTTAAGTGGAAAGCCTGTGGAGTGGTAATTAGATGAGCCCGAGGCAGATGACGGTGAGCCAGTGATGGTATTGGTTGACGAACTAAGAATATGCGGAATTCAGAGGAAGGTCTTTCCAGAGTTATTTTAAAACAGCAGATATGGATCCGTTGGAGAACTTGAGGCGAGTAGTAGGCCTAACTGGTTGACGGGAAAGAGTGAGATATCCACTATCCAGCCACCGGGGTGGCTGGATAGTGAAGAGTTCACGATGGTACTTTGGCTGGGAGTATTGTAGTAAGCTTAAGTTGTAGTTTATCGATAGGTCTTTGGCGTGGATGCGCTCAGGGATTTTCAGCCAGTGGAGTGATTTCAGAACGGCAGTGATATGGCGATGCTTTGGGGTCATTGTGACCTATAGGGCGAATACATTTTGGATGAGTTTTTGACGCTTAATGTTGAAGAATTTGCGGTTAAGGAACAGAGAATTACAGTACTAAAACTTCGAGTGGACAACGATAGTGGATGCAGTTTTAAAGTCAAGGATGGGTCGGATGCTGCGGAGGCCACGAACATGCACGAAGCAGGTGCGCGAGGGGTTGTGATGTCATAGGAGAATGTCTATGCGAATCAAAAGCAACGCTAAGATCGCGCACAGCTGAGTCAGAGATAAAAGTGAGAGATGAAGCGTTGGTGGGTAGATGCGTGGAAGGTTCTTTTTTCCTGATCTGAGAGGTCAATGATAATACATGTGTATAAATAATACATAAACTAAGGTTCCGAACACATTTAATGCTTCTTATGTCTAGTTCAGATAAAACATGAGATTTGCCCAGAGTTTTGGCTACATTTACGATTTAATTGACCATTCGCGCGTATGCTCTTATAGCTTGTACGCGATTTTTAATATTTAAGCTCCCTTGAAAACATTAGCTCACTGCTTAGAGTCCAGTCTGCGTATGCACTATTTTAGTGTATTCCGGGAAACTGAGAAGTCACAGCAGGTGCTGTTTAGTGGTAATGCTGTCACTTGAACTTAAAGTTTATTACCCGAAGTCTTAACCTGATTTGCATCTCAGTATTTAACTGTTGTGCGTTAAGGCCGAAATATGTTATGCCTACCAGCTATCTTGAGCGCAAATTCTGTCATATCGGAATATCATCCTCTAAATTAACCCATAGCTTAACGTGCAGAATGCGTGTCAAATTCATTTATCACATACTATTTGAAAATTAAGTACACGTGCAAACTTGTTTTTCTGTCTATATTTGACTAAAACCTTAACCTGCATAAAGTTTCGCCTTTCAAATTAGTAACAAGTACTTGGTCAGAGTAAAAATAAATAATTTTAATTATAGCTTTATTTTCTTTCTTGTAGGCTACAATAATTATGAATGGCATCAAACGATGCACATAAATGCATTCAGGCCCGCCGAGAGGGGGGAGGGCAGGTGGGCAAACGCCCAGGGGCCCGGCGACTTTTTAAGGACCCGGGCCGGGCCCGCAATCAACTTATGAAAAATATTATAATCAGCTATACAAAGTTTATGATTTTGTCTGACGCTTAACTGCAATTACTTTAAACTTCAAGCATCTGAATAAAATCATAGTTGTATATATATATATATATTAGGGTGTGTCTATAATTTGAAGTTTCAAATTTTATATCAGCCAGGTAATTTTTGTGTTCCACCTTGGGAATCATTAACATTTGCCAAATTATATGAAAATTGTTATAGATTTAGAACTTGCTCAAAGCCCGGGAATAATTGTCACTTAGAAAACAATGTGATACATTGTAAGTTTAAAAAATCGAAGCAATTTCAACACTCAAACATAAAAAATCAAGCAAAATCAAACGCAAAACCTTGAGTTCTTTGCCATTTATATTTATTTATTACCTATTGTGCTTTTGGGAATTTATTTTAGATGGTACTCGACCATATTAAGAACAAAATTGCTACACTTCCTCATTTCGGACCAGGGTTTCATTGAAGAACTGCATGAAAGCCACTCCTTTCTCCGCCACATCGTTCGTCACTCTTAGGGTCCTATATGATGTATTTCGCCTCACTGTATGATTGTTCTGACTCCCATTGTTTCCGGTTTTCATAATGAATAGCGTCACCCAACAATCCAATCCAAGGATCAGAAAAAGTTTGGTGGTAGAAGTAGTGAAGAAATGGGGTAGTGCTTTTGTAGGTGGATAATGTATTAGAGGAAGCCTCTGGGGGTTCGTAAAGAATTGATCCTTGATTGTTGTGCATGCTGTAGAGTGTAGAGTGTAGACCATGCCCTGTTTTCGCCGACGGTGACTGAATCGTCAAAAGGTCGAGGCAAACCAAAGTCTCCGACAAATACCAAAGGTCTCAGGAAACTGCTCTTATGGCGACCTGTGAGACTTCCTTATCTGGGTAGATATGGATTGTCTTCAAGAATTGAAGATCGAATTGACGAACAGGTGAACCAGTAGGCCTACTTCATGTAGGTTGTGGTAACATACCATCCAACCCTCGCGGGAAATGCCTCTGGGTACCTGAACTGCGTCTTTGTCTTAAATGGCTGTGCGATACCTGGCCTGATCGATTAACGGGCCAGAAGTCATGGAAGTGAATGAAGAGTTTCAATTCTGGAGACCTTGCAGAATGATGCAGTTAAAACATCTCATCTAGAACAATTTCAGAAACATAATGTCGACAGGCAAGGTTCAAGAGGTCCATTCCTGAATCAGTTTTCAAAATTGATGGAAAACGGTTGCAAGGCGCCGCCTTGCAACCCGTGTCAGCCTACTCGATGTTATATGTGTCGAACACATGACCACGGTTCTGTCTTTCAAACCCCAACTTCTGATCTCGGCCAAATCCCATCTACCATGACAGCAGCAGTCCCAGACTGAAGTCTGGGAATGGCCAATAACTTGCTCACATACTTACCAGATACCGGTAAAATCTGGAATGATCTTGCCGTCCCAGTGGATAGTTTCGGAACCTTTGGATCGAAACCTTGTCCTTTCTCACGCTGTATTTTCAAAAACTGCCGATTCCCTTCTGTCTTGCTTATAGTCATGGCATCTTGATGTGAACTATTACAGAGATCATGCAAGGAATCCTTGAAGCATCGCACTTTCCCTCTTCAGTTTCAGGCTTTCTCAAAATACATTTCTTGATGTTTTGCCACTCCTTACGAAGCTTATCCCAAATATTATTCCTATGCCTCGTTGGAATCCGTGCTCTTTCCGAAATTGAAAGCACCAGAGCGACCGTTTCTTTCACCATGTTATCCACACTCTGATTCCTTTGTGTGCGAAAATTGAACAACACCCTGAGAGTTTCTCCTCGTGTAGGTACCCTTGGTAGTTAACCGAAGTAATCTTCGTTACTCCGAATCAACCAAATCTAAGTCTTTTTCTATTCAATTTTGACACCTCACATGCGCAATAACCCATTAATTTAACATAATAATTAATAACTATAAGGAGAAGATCGAAAGCATGAAGAACAGACATCGTGCTATCAAAATTTTCTTCCATTACGAGGAAGGTCACCGGGTCCTAATTTCGGTCGCCTTGCGCAAGTTCTCAATGCTCAGCTATCAAGTTATAATTTCGGATATAGAGTTCATATGTGAATAGGCATGATATTTCTAACTGGCCGTTAAAAAATTGTTGAGTTGAAAATATCACGTGTACCATAAAACACCCTAATATATATATATATATATATATATATATATATATATATATATATATATATATATATATATATATATATATATATATATATATATATATATATATATATATATATACATATATATATATATATATATATATATATATATATATATATATATATTGTATCTAGAAATTTATAAAGCGCCTCTCGCAGAATAACTATTCAGAGGCGCTCTCAACACAGAAGCCCTGGGGAAACAGAAATGCCTTTAGGGAACGCGACACCGATGAGGAAAAGCGAGTCATTAGTTTGGCCCTGAGCAGAGGGGGAAGGTCATTCCAGATCGTGGGACCTACGATATATATATGTGTGTGTGTGTGTGTGTGTGTGTGTGTGTGTGTGTGTGTGTGTGTGTGTGTGTGTGTGTGTGTGTGTGTGTGTGTGTGTGTGTGTGTGTGTGTAGGTGTGTGTGTGTGTGTGTGTGTGTCAATATTGCTACCTGGGGTAACATTTTTCGTGTATACATCTCCTTGCAAAGTTATGCGATTGATCCTGCGTAATAGCCTAGTGCATTTCATTTCATCACTGAGTATGCTATCATTTTGAACGTTGAATCACAAAATGGTGGTGAATTGTATGAATTAAAGTTACTTAGACATGTTTATTCAAAATTCTAACAGTTTGGCTAACAGTTCAAGAGCACTGGGTACTCACAGCATGCGTTGACTGTATGTTGAGTTGTTCCGTTCGGAAAACTAACGTTTCCGGTGTAGTTTGATGAAGGTCGATCAAAATACGCGATACACGTTCGTTTTAATGTCTTTATAGACTGAGCCACTGACATGATTTCCATCAGCAACAATCCACATGTACGATGGATTGGGATAGCTATTCTCTGTATTACATGTCAAAGTAATTCCATTACTGCCCTTTGAACAATCGCCTGTTACATTACTCACAGTTGCTTTACGAGGAAACTCTGCAAAGTATACAATAAAACCAATAAACCAATGATCGTGAAACTCTTTATTAATAGTAGGCCTAATGTAGACAGTTACTAGTCAAGAAAATATAAACAACGTTTCATTACTTCTTGGTACTAGTAAGCAATCTATATAAATAAAGCCAGCTTTCTGTGTGTCTGTGTGTCTATCTGTCTGTCTGTTTGACCGGGCTTAACTTCTACAATTTTGCACCTTTTCACTCGAAACCTTCACTAATGTGTCGGCCTCGGCTTCGGACACCCAGTGGAGGGGTTCGCGTCCTCCGTTTTCAACCCTACCATGGTGAAAATGCCCCAAAACCCTACCCACCCGACCGTCCATAACGCGCAAGCTCGCCTATTCCACTGCCAAGCGGTTCTATTTATGGCGCCGGTATTCCCCAACGTCATTAATAATCCGCTTAACGACACCGCGGTTCTATTTATGGCGCCGGTATTCCCCAACGTCACTAATAATGCGCGTAAGTTGTTTACTTTCGCACAAAATATAATGACGATCGATTCGAAGTATATTCATCGTTTTACAGCAAAATTTTAACACATGTATGTTCAAAGACAAAGATCTAAATTATTTACAGTATATCAAACAACCAGTCTGCTCTACTAAGGGCGAGGCCGACTACAGACCGGCAGTGAGGGCTAGATTTCTGGCGTTTTCTTTAACACGCCAACGCCCGGTTCACCCTCTTCGACTGCGAAGCAGTCAGTCCACGGGAGACTGCGAAGCAGTCTCCCCACAGGTCGCCAGACGCCACAAGGGCCTCCAAGACTGCGAAGCAGTCGCCGCCAGAGGGCGACTGCGAAGCAGTCACTTCACGGCAGAGGTCGCTAGACGCCAGAAGGCGTCTACAAGACTGCGAAGCAGTCTCCGCTGTACGCCAGAAGGCGTCTACAAGACTGCGAAGCAGTCTCCCCCACAGGTCGCCACACGCCACAAGGGCCTCCAAGACTGCGAAGCAGTCGCCGCCAGAGGGCGACTGCGAAGCAGTCACTCCACGGCAGAGGTCGCTAGACGCCAGAAGGCGTTTACAAGACTGCGAAGCAGTCTCCGCCAGAGGTCGCCAGACGCCACAAGGGCCTCCAAGACTGTGAAGCAGTCGCCGCCAGAGGGCGACTGCGAAGCAGTCACTCCACGGCAGAGGTCGCTAGATGCCAGAAGGCGTCTACAAGACTTTCGAAGCAGTCTCCGCCACAGGTCGCCAGACGCCACAAGGGCCTCCAAGACTGCCAAGCAGTCGCCGCCAGAGGGCGACTGCCAAGATTGCCAAGCAGTTGTTGTTGTTGTTGTTGTTGTTGTTGTTGTTGTTGTTGTTGTTGTTGTTGTTGTTGTTGTTGTTGTTGGTGGTGGTGGTGGTGGTGGTGGTGGTGGTGGTGGTGGTGGTGGTGGTGGTGGTGGTGGTGGTGGTGGTGGTGGTGGTGGTGGTGGTGGTGGTGGTGGTGGTGGTGGTGGTGGTGGTGTGAAACTTATAACCCCGGGCAACGCCGGGTAATCCAGCTAGTATGGTCATAAATGTATCCTGCTCTCTACAAACTAGTATTTATATACGAGTACTTCTCTGTTATAATATGATACAGGATTAAAAGAAATAATAAGTATGTACCATCACATCTATTACACGTGTAGGGCATTTACCCACAAATCATTTATCCATAGATTCAGTATACGAACAAACTCAAATAGTAACATGCTATTTAAAATATCGTTTAAAGGCGCAATTTTCGTTTCTTGTACACAAAAGGTCAATGCATTCTGAAATTGTTGCCGCACCTTCCAATTTGACGGGTACTGATTAGTCCCCGGCGCCGCCGCCATCCGCCGCCGCCGCCGCCGCTAAGCTCTCAAGTCGAAACCAGTCGCTAAGCTATCGACTGCTAGCGACTTCGTTCACTTAATATTTTACTTGTTGTTTTAACCGCGGTTTCAAATTTTCGATTTCACGAAGACATCAGCAGCAGGACATGAGCAACAAATACAATGCAATACAATGCAATAATCATTTGTTGAGGAAAACAAGGGGACATTCCGCAACTTGGTACATTATAAGTGAGAGAGTTTGCTCTATTGGTAAAAGTTCTTACAGAGAATACGCGGGGTATATAGTTGTTGTCGTTTTTGGTAAAGTGAATTTATACAATTATCTTACAAAGATGGTGTTGATGATAACAAAGAGGGAAAATAAGCAGGGTGAGAATTGTCGGGATTGGTGGTTCAAACCCCTAGTCTTTCTTTAGATCCCCACTGTTGTCTTCAGTGCACACTCAGAGGGTCATTTCCAACCCCCTCAGTTGTGCTGGTGTAATTTAGCATTATTTGATTATGAATCTCTGACAAAGTGAAGAAATTTCCATGGTGCATCCATCATGTATGCTTTTTTGAATTTTCTCAACAACGGAACTGATTCTGATTTCAGTTTGACTTGCAAAACTGCTAGCGTTGAAATTTGCTGCTTTCAAATTTCGCTGACATCAGTTTGCAAAATACGAATAAAATATTCAACTCCACGTGGATCCAAGTCTAACCTCCAGTCTTTTTTCTACAACTCTCACACTGGGAATAAGTGCCGGAGTACATGATTCTCGTTCTCTGCTACTTCCTGAAAGAGGGACGCATCAGCAGTTTCGGCCAACTGGTGGGCCGTAAGGTCGGGTATTGCTATAAATCCTCCTAGCGTCATTCCATTTATCAAGTGCTCAATTTCACGAATTCATATTAACATTAATTTTCACAGTCACGGTCTGTCCTCTGTCAGCATGCCCACATTGAGCGGACTCCACATTCCCATACTGGACCCGTATAGAGCCCATATGGGTTCCATCTAATGCCCACGGAAATGATGGCACGGTCAGTATACAGTATGCGGTAAAATGCATTATGTTGTTAGGTAATCAGGTATGTCCAATAGAGAAATCGATAGCAAGTCGCTAAGTCAGTCGATAAGTCTAAGCGACTTAGTCAGTCGATAAGCATGCGACTTAGTCGACTGAGTCGCTAAGTCAGTCGCTAACTCATCAAGTCAGTCGCTAACTCCTTAGCGACTGACTCCGGGGACTAGTACTGATAAAGGTACAATCAGGAGACTGAGAAG
The DNA here is from genome assembly GCA_963556255.1 of Allolobophora icterica. Classification (NCBI taxonomy): domain Eukaryota; kingdom Metazoa; phylum Annelida; class Clitellata; order Crassiclitellata; family Lumbricidae; genus Allolobophora; species Allolobophora icterica. The sequence continues at coordinate 47,407,009 of OY744613.1, read as the reverse complement.
TTAAATTCATTGTTTTTTTGCAAGGCTTGAGTGAATTTCTGATATCATAACACGCAAAGAACTGAGAAGTAAACAGTTTATAACATAACATAACATAATGTAGATTTTTATTGCTCCCAAGATATGCAGAAAATACTATAGGGTGAACTCATACAAAGTCGGACATCGGGCAATCTCTGACAAAATTTGTAGCAGCCTGCCACGCTGACGAGACTTCGATCAACAGGCGGAAGTAGGGCCTATAATAAATTATATTTACAAATTCTAATGAATGAAATTAATAAACTTCTAAAGTTGTTGCCGAAATTTTAAGGAGTTGACCCGTTTTTTACGTTTGTCGAATTTTTTGGAATTTTAAAGGTCGACATAGTGAAATCCTTCATTCACTGCTAAGGGTGTATGATAATATTAATTGGCGAAGAGGAAGAGTTTGAATTTTTATGACATAGATTACAGTATGGTACCTGTCTTGCATAACTAGTTTTAGCGATTTTGAACTAGTCTCTTGGTTGAAACTGTAGGCCTAGCTGTTTTATGTCCAACTTTGCCACATAGGCTTTTGTTAAAGTCGGACAAAATTGTTAAACCCAGCTGCTGTGTTTCCGACTTTGTCAAACTGAGGTCCACGATAATAATTCATATTTTTTACGACAGCTACCCTATGGAAATTAGTAATAAACCATGGCTAGGATTCGAAATGTTAGAAATACATGCAAAACGAGGCAAATCGGAAGTCACTGAAAACGTCAGCTAACAAATCAAAAAGCATTTTCCAATTGAGTGTGCAAACAGGAAGGTCAAAGCAGTTGAACAAATGGAGTGAAAGAAGAAATGAAATTAACCACAGAAGAATTTATAGACAAAAATGGGAATACGATTATTAGCGAGTACGTGGGGAATCCCAAAGTCAACTTTGTGTGACAGAATTACAGGCAAAGTTAAAGGGTTCGAACATTCTTCAGAAAGTGATGAAGTAGAATTTGTGAAACTGATACGAAATAATGTCATCAGGTAGTTCCCATTAGGCAAGCAGCACGTTCGGTCACTGGCTTAGCAGTTTGCAGTAAGGAATGGTAACTGATAAACAATGTGCAGGCTATTACAGGTTTCGTGGTTTCATGCAACGACACCCTGATGTGCTTGCCTCCGGCATGAATGAAATCATTGTTTCTAAATGGTTTCATGACTATTCTGAGACTCTGAGTTACTTGACAAACTAAGAATTAAGGATATTCCTTCCCATATTTGGAATTGTGATGAAAGTGGGTTTCATTTAGTTGTTCCATATGTTCAATCTTTGTAATAGATGTAGGTAGGCGGACTCCGATTGAGAGAGTGAAACTCGAGGATTTATTTAAGTTATTTTATTGTTCAGTTTTATTTTGCCATTAAATTTTGTACATAACTTGATGAAAATCTATCAGTTCAGCGTAGCCTCATTGTCCAACTTTAACATAATAAGGTCATGGTAGCAAGGACGTAGCCAGACTTAAATTCAAGAGGAGGCAACTCCGGGAGGCATTCAGGGGTAGTAAAGGTGGGGAGGTATAACCCACGGAAAATTGTTGAAATCTAAAAAAAGCAACAGGAAGCAACTGCCTCCTCTTACCTCAATGTAGCTACGCCTAGCACATTATTGTCCAAGTTTATCAAACAAGGTGTCCAACTTTAACTGAAAATTAAAAAGTCAAATTTAGTCAGCTCACTGTACTTGCCACACTCTTGTCAGAGTTTATGTGAAATTGGTCAGATTTAACTGATTCGATTAGTTGAATGAGGTGATAGGCTATATAATAAACTTTACATCGCATAGGCCTATATATAACTTTGCATTACGGTGTAGCGTCGGTCAGAACAAAAGGCTTCCGATTATGTATTAGTTCACCCTAACAAATGATCGGATTTCAGGTTAGTATTAAGTTTATCAAACAAGGTGTCCAAAAATCATAAATCATTCAATAATGTGGAGAACCCTAAAGGAGATGGGCAATTGGGCATACCAACGCATCTCATCATGTTGCTTAAGAGCTTATATGAGAACCAGGAGGCAGTGGTTAGGACGGAACATGACGACACTGGAAATTTCAAGATAGGGAAAGGAGTGAGACAGAGGTGCATACTATCTCCGGTTTTGTTCAATCTATTTGCTGAAAGAATAATCCGAATGGCTGAGCTGGAAACGGCGGTGGAAGTGGTGAAGATGGCAGGACAAATACTAAATAACACTGCACAACAGTGAGTTTGCTTCTTGAACACTATTGGGTGTTTCTAATGCAATTTTTACTGCTGATCACGAAAATCACCTTGAACTTGTCCTATCACGTACCGTTCTTGAGAAATCTTTTTTTTAAAATTTATTTTCATATTTTTCAGCTATGATCTTTTGCTGACATTATAATATGCTCCGTGTAACTGAGGTGTGTCCAGGCAAGCATTTAGGGCAGATTGAGTAACGTTTGTGTTATAATTGGTACAGCTTGTGCATGCATGAGCATGCGGATGCTGGATGGAAGCTGCCGGCAAACTCTATGGCGCTATAGAAGCCACTCGCAAACACATATGCTACTCAGGAAGCTGAGATCGGTGTTTTGTATTTTTATGTCACTTTTTCAACGTGTAGCTTTGTCTATGTAAGCTACATAACAAGTGAGGCAGTTTCATGATAAATTTCCATTTAAATATAATATATTTTAGGACGGTAGTTGACTCAGAAATGTCTCGCCAGAGTAACAGCAGCCGTGATACTGTATATGTAAGTTCTGCTGCATTTGTGGAGAGTACACGATTAGGCCTCAGAGACGCGTCATGACTGGACTTATTAGGAAAGCATATGAGCTGTCCTTTGGTAGAAGCCATCGTGATATTCAATCTAAAATTATGAAGACAATACAAGGAATGGGTTTCTCACATTTGCTGTGCAAGATGTGCTGTCTATCTTAGAGCTTGGCTCAGAGGTACTCCGAAGGCAATGCCATTTGCTATCCCGATGGTCTTGCGAGAACAGAAGGATCACGTGACGGACTGCAACTTCTGTCTCACTAATGTTTCTTGTTGCTCTGGTAAGAAGAAAGCAAGCAATTGAATACCTGTATCTACCTTCAGCCATGAGACTAGTCCCATACGATGAGTCTTCCGGTACCTAAGCCACCGGGGAAGTGGAGCTTAGACGAAGAAGATGAAGAAGATGCTGCAAGGACCAGCCGGGCACGTCTACAGCTACTGACCGTGATTCGGATTTTAAACCAGGCATGTCTGGTGAGCCTTATCTCATCACACAGTCAGAATTAAACGGCCTGTTCAGGGACTTGGGTTTGTCGAAAGCAAAAGCAGAACAATTGGATTCAAGACTGCAATGATGGTGTTTGCTGTCTCCAAGTGCTAAGGTTTCTGTATTTCGACACCGGCAAGATGATTTAACAAAGTTCTTTGAAAAGGTTGGCAACCTAATTTTCTTTACTGACATTGACAGGTTGTTCACAGCTTTGGGTTGTGAGCATGACCCACAAGAATGGCGTCTCTTTATTGATTCATTGGTGTTTAGCCTTAAGTCTGTGTTGTTGCACAATGGCAATGTCCATCCTTCAAAACCTGTTTCCATGAACAAGGATGGTGAAGGTTTTCGTTAGTTAAGATAGATATTCCCAAGAATAGGCCTAAGTGATGCCAAGATCAACGAAGGCATTTTTGTGGATCAACAGATCAGACACGTCATCAATGACAAGGAGTCCGAACATCTGTTGGTGGGACTAGAGAAAATCGCCTGGAAAGCATTCCACGGTTTCGTGGAGAATGTTCTTGGCAACTACAGAGCGCCAAATTGTATTCACGTGGTTGACAAACTTCTTACAGCATAGAAAAACATGAAATGCAACATGTCACTTAAGATTCACTTCCATTTGAACTTCTTCCCCGCAAAGCTATAGGTGCAGTCAGTGACGAACAGGAAGAAAGGTTTTACCAGGACATTGCCACAGTGGAATAACGGTATCAAAGCAACGTGGAATCCATCACTGTTGGCTGACTATTGTTTCGACACTGCAACGGGATGCAGCGGCCAATGATTACAAAAGAAAATCAACATCAAAACATTTTTAGGCCTTTGGAATAATTATTTATTCTGCATCTCATAATTATACATGCACATTGTGTAACTAAACAGGTTATAATTGCATTTGTCAACAAACTTTAATTTCCTGTTTCTCAAAATTCCTACGTGACACAGACAATCTAAAATGATATTTGTGTTCACTTTGAAGGGGTCTATCATCAGCACCGAAAAATTTTCAGGAAGCAAAATTTTTTTTTAAATGTGTTGTGCAGTGTAATCAAAGGTATGCGGATGGCACAACGCTTTTGACCGGAAGAAAAGATGACCTCGCAGAACTCATACGAAGATTAAGAAAAGAAAGCGAGAAAGCAGGGTCATACATGTACTTCAACATCAAGAAGACTAAGATCATGACAACGGCAGAATTGGAAACATTCGAGACAGACGGAGAGGAAATACAGGTCCTAACATGTTTTTCGTTTCTGGGCTCAATGATCGAAAGAGGGGGAAGATGTGAGCCGGAAGTGAGACGGAGAATAACACTAGGAAAATCCGCAATGCAGGGAATGGAACTGATATGGAGAGACAGGCATGTGAGCATGGAGACAAAAACAGGGTTGGTTAAATCAATGATATTCCAGATAGTGCTATACGGAAGTGAGACGTGGACAAAAACAAGAGCGACAGAAGATAAGATTGATGCGTGTGAAATGTGGATATGGAGAAGGTTGCTGGGAATATCGTGGAGAGAAAAGAGAACAAATGCATCTGTAATCCAGGAGATAGGACAATTAAGAGGAGACATGACACTACAACAAAGGGTCATCAGACAGAAATTTATGTACTTTGGACATGTGACGAGAGCAGACGGGATGGAGAAGGAGATGATGCTGGCGTGCGGAGAGGGGTGAGGAAAAGGGGTCGCCCGAGAACTCGATGGATGGAGGAGATACACAGGAGGACAACGATGAACCTTGCACAACTAAGGGAAGCGGGACGGAACAGGGAAGAATGGAGGAGGCTGGTCATGACGGTCGCTAGAGTTCCACGAACTGACTGCACAAGGTGACAAGGTGATTAAGTTAGGATACAAAAGGATAACCTAAAGAGACCGAATTCCCGCTAGCAGGGCCACCTATGTACCAATGTAGTTATAGGTGGAAAGCATGGGCGTCCGCAGGAATTTTTCCATGGGGGTGCAAAATTTTTCCAGGGGAATGACGTTTTTGCATAGCCATTCACGAACGCAGAAAACGCGACAACTTTCAAAATCCAGGGGAAAATTGCGCCTCCCTTCCTCCTTCCGGACTCCCATGGGTGGAAGTTGAAAACATAATTATTGTATGAATTAGAATCCAGAAACGGGAGTTATTTGAATTACATCTGAAATGATGACATAAGTAGCATTATCACGCACGTTAATATAAAGTTGTTTTTTAAATAAACACAATAACAGTAACATTCAGTTCACGTTTAATAGATTAAACTCACTGCAATCTGGAGTGCTGGTATTGTCTGAAACGGTGTAGTGTGTTGATGCGTTGTGTGCTACACTTCGAATCGTGTTGCATGCGGTGCATGTGTAATTCCGATTAACTTCTGCCAATGTCAAGGTTTGATCTACACTTAGGACTTTGTGGTCGTTCTCATTCGAATCAAACCATTTGTAATTCGGCTCAGGATTGCCCGATGAATGACACGTCAAGGCTCTGACTTCGCATGTGACATTATTAATTGCTATAACCACAGGACTGCTTGTTATGTTTGAAGTAGAAATTCCAACTAAATAAAAATCAACGACATGTTATGCAGTAGGCCTCTGTGAACATTTTTAAAATATGTCGGTAAACTTGTGTGAGCGTGAATAACTTGTAGCATGACACTGTGAAGCATTAAGTCAGTTCATTATAAAAAACATTTAAAGTAAGTTACACTAATTACAAACTAACATTTTCGTAATTCGTAATCGTAATCGTAATCTCCAAACTTCTAGAGCGCCACTCGAAGGCCAAGCGCAGGACACCAGCCTATTCACGAGCGCTACGTCAGATCAGAGGGGGTTTCCAGAGAGTAGTCCAAAAGAGGTCCAAGTCCGATTTCCAGGGTACCAGATCAGAGCGTTTCCAGAGAGTGGTCCAAAAGAGGTCCAAGTCCGATTTCCAGGAGGCCAAACCAAATCAAAGGGGGTTTCCAGAGAGTAGTCTAAAAGAGGTCCAAGTCTGATTTCCAGGAGGCCAAACCAAATCTAAGGGGGTTTCCAGAGAGTAGTCCAAAAGAGGTCCAAGTCCGATTTCCAGGGTACCAGATCAGGAGAGGCAGAGCAACTGTCAAGGCGGGTGTCGTTTACGGCGAGAATTATTGGAAGGCGGAGGATCAGATGAGTCACGGTAGGAGATTTGAAAAGGTGAGACTTCAGTTTTGAGTGGAAAGCCCGGGGGGTGATAGAGGAACATGAGGATGAGGATGAAGGACGGGTTGCAATGATGATGGAGGCACTGAGAAACTGCGAATCATTTGACATTAGCTTTTACAACTTTATACTTTGAAAATTATTTCGAAAAGTTGAAGATCTTTAAGCTTAATTAAATAAAGAATAAAAATCTAGAAATTCGACAGCCTGCATCAAAGAAACATGACTTGAAAACAGCAGCTTCACACGATTCTACTGTCATATCAAAAAAGAGTTATTACCACTTCAATAATATTGTATTGCATTGTATTGTATTTGGATATTTATAAAGCGCTTCTAGCGGGAGGGCCATTCAGAAGCGCTCCCAGTGCGAGAGACCGTGAGAGAAAACGCAAGTTTTAAGAAAGGCAAAAGAGAAAGAGACGTTACCTGAGATAATAGAAGAACGAATATAATCAAGTTGTTTTCTGTTTATCCTAAATGCCACGTTCCAGTTTTCGTTACAGCCAACATTATATTTGTTAAAATATAAAGTATTCCTAGAGTGCTTCTCGATGTTCGTGATCATTTATTATAAGAATTCACTTCTGAAGTTAATCCATCTCCGTTTAAATACAGTTCAAACAGCTTTGCTTTCTAAATGCAAAATATTATCGTAGAATGGTAATTCAAAGCCTTTCAGCAAAGAAATTGGCATTGGTCACTTTTCATTCATTCATTCATTCATATGGAGAATTTATATAGCGCCTCTTCAAGGCTATCTACTCAGAAGCACTCCCGACCCAACCCCGGCTGAAGAGCACGGGGTTGGGTCGTCATGCACTTGGAACGGCGATATCTTTCATCCATCTATTATGCATTATATCAATTGCATCATCTAAATACTTATAACATACACTTGATATATCTTATTTTCATTCGATTTTTTTTATTTATCAGTCTATTGTCGCTTCTAACTGAACTGCATTCTATTAATACAATCAATTGAAGAAAACCAGTCGAGATTCAAAGTTCACTGAGACCCGAAAATCGGTAAAACAACCCATCGTCATATTTTTTCTCACTTAATCAATCAAATCAAATCAAAATTCTTCTATTGTTCACCAATCTTTGAACAATTACACAATTTACATGATAACACGAACTTCAAATTACATGCGATGAGTGCATCGACCTTTATTAGTTGACACAGCGTAGGCCAGTACATTGCCTTTTAGATTCTGATGTCCACATAATATGCTAATGAGCACTATTGCTTGACGTCATGCACGGGGAACGGCGATATCTATATTTAGACCATCGACGTATATCAATATACGTCGATGATTTAGACTAAAATTTATATCGATGTTGAAGAAAGCTTAGTATCTGCCATCGACGGAAGTTGGAGATGGTAATATCTGTAGGCATCCAGACTTGCGCATAATTTTAAGAATTTGTTGAGAAAGGTATATACTTTGTCTGAAACCGAAGAATACACAAATTTTTGATTGTTTGCTGTGTTTTTGAACAAATTTATTGTTACTGTCGTTGATGTACTGTGTCTGTTGTCGATGTGTCTGGCCTGCCGTGTCGATCTAAACACCGCACGGACCTTATTTACACATGACACCCCGAATAAGGTTATCCGAATATTTTTACACATAGGCATCCTTAGTCCTAATTACACAATCTTCCGGTTCTAACGATGTATTACTTATGCTTGTCATGTTTTTCTAGGATTCTCAGTATTTCAATTTATCTACTGCTGGTGTTAACTTATACTTGAGATGAAATGATTCAATAGGGAAACCAGTGTTATTACCCACGACGTATATTGGTTAGGCCCCTATTACATAAATTACAAACATTAATACTTATAAGAATTATAATAATGATAATCAAAAATAATAACATTATTCTGTGTTGAAAAGAATTAGTAGTATATTTGTTTATTAGGCAAAACTGGTTGGCACACCGCAACTATGAACAAGAGAATGGATAATGTAAATAATATAAATTAAAGTTATGCTGGTTATGGGTTGTTGTGGACTGTACTGAAATTTTATTTATAGAGGATGCGGGAGATATAATTTTTATTATCTTTGTGCAAATTGATGGAGTTGATGTTGATTAAATAAATAAATAAATAAATAAATACTGGAAATTAGAGTGCCGTATTTCGTAGACAGTCGATAAGATCGAAGCAACGATTCAGAAGCACTTGGGTCGCTACGCAGTGGCTTGAGGTGGAGTTGAACCTGCGGTTACAAGGCACCGACCTACACCACTACACCACCAGTACAAGATGGTGATTTCGTGTTGTGCATTTGGGTGCACTGTAATATCTGTTTCTGGAGGGACAAGAAGTTTTCACAGGTAAAATATAATTTTTTAAACTATTTAGGAGAGATGTTTAAATTCCTGCCTAGGCCTATGTTAACTACTGATCATTTTATTCTATGGATGTATTCTTCAATTCGATTCCTATATTAACTATTTATTATTTTATACTATAGATGTATTCTTCAGTTCAATTCAGCATTTGAAAATATTGAAAAATTCACCAATGCAAATCCTGTTCCAATTGTACATGTATAAATAATGCTGTAGCATGAAATGTACCAGAAGGTTGACACCGGATAAACATCACAGTTTTGTCAAATTAAATTGCATGAGTGATAAAGCTGAACAAAGCAAGTCTAACTGCAGATAAAATGGAACTGTTGGAAATGTTTATTATACTTATAAAATCTATGTATCATACAATACCTAACCCCTTATAGGCTCCTCTAATATAGATACCGCCCAAGAAGAATTTGCACATATCACATCCTGGGCGAGTAGTAATAACCTTCGCCTCAACCCCAATTAAACTTGTGAATTAATCATCTTCAACAGAAGGAAAGCAATCCCTCCATTCCCCTCATTATCTATGGGGCCATCCGCGTTACTTCCCCGCGTGTCCTAGGTGTCACCATCTCCTCCGACCTCGGGATGGGGCCTCATCTAGAAGAGGTTCTATCGAAATCTTCCTCTTCACTCCACGCCCTCCGAGTCGTAAGGTCCCACAGATTTCCACCAAATGTCTTGCATGACATAGCAAGGGAGTAGTAAATAGACTATATGTTCTGACGCAATCTCGCCCGATTGATTATATGTTCTAGCGCAATGTCTCCCGATTGATTATATGTTCTAGCGCAATGTCTCCCGATTGAGTATATGTTCTGACGCAATCTCGCCCGATTGAGTATATGTTCTAGCGCAATCTCTCCCGATTGAGGATATGTTCTGGCGCCATCGCTACAGACAGAGGTTCTACCGAAATTAATTCTTTTAATTAATTCTTTTAATTATATTTAATATAGTTGAATTATATTTGTGGTCTAAGTTGCACTCTTACACGGGATATTTATGTTATTGGAGCATTTCAACTTTTTGAGTAAACTTATTTCTTGCAACAATTTTAATTATTTTACAGATTTTATAATACACAATAGCCTAGTGGTTAGCACGTTGGACTATCAACTCAGAGGTTGGCGGTTCAAATCCCACAGGACAGAAAAATTTATAGACTCCACTCGACACTTCAAATAAGAAAAAGACAAGCTGAACTTCTTTTAATAAACTTTATTAAACTGAAACACGACTTCTTTATTTGTAAGTTTTACACACATAGTTATGAATCAGATAATCATTTAGTCCGGTGTCAGAAGTTAACAGATTGGCAATAGCATGAACGTTTTTATTTCTAGCTCTATGTACGCAGTAAAATATACAATAGTGTCCACAAAAACGACTAACAGTACTTTGTAAATGTCTCTCGCTAAATATCCAGTTTACACAGTGACGATTCAAAAATGTTCTAAACGGAATATCGGGAGGTCTTCCAAAAGAGTCAAAGTATTCGCCATAGGAAGAGTTTTCAATGTATAAGACTATCCAATGCTCTCCAGGTTTGTCGTGCGGATCTGTGTTACACACCATCAGCAGAGGTCCACTTTGGTTTAAAGTTGTAGGTAGACGATCACACGCAAACACGCCCAAAAACATAGGTCCACACTTTGCATCTTTCAGTAGTATCGACTCAATTCTACGGCCATTCATTTTCAGTTTTTGTAGTCGAAAATGATGTTTCTTGATCGATCAATTTCCAAAATATTCTCAAATTCTGCGAACGCTATAACGTTGATGGTATTGGCTAGAGCTTGAGCAAATTTCATATCCAGACGAATATTACCCTGCTTAATCAGATTAAAATGATCACCCTCGGCTAAATCGGCAGTCAAGTCGAATGCATAAAGTGCATATCCACCAGGAAAGTCCTCTCGAGATATTAGATTTCCTTCGTCTCTCATCCACTTTCCAGTTCCCATAAATAATGATGCATATGCATTGATAAACTGATTGTTGGCAAAATTTAGTTCCAAAGGTTTCACAGATTGCTGTTGACCATCCAAATATACTTTTAACTGAGACAGATGCATATGTTTAAAGTTGAACGGATTCTTTGTATAGCTGCCGTTAAATGCATCGTTGTCCACACAGCCTATAACGATTCTAGTAGGTAACTGTCCAGAGAAAAGACTTTCTTGAGATGCATCCAGATTACCTCTTGGGATGGTAAACGTCTTGCAAACGGCTCTTCTAACAGGAAATTTTACATTTCCCTGTTCAAGCGCTTTCGCATGTGCAAGAAACACCGAGGGACTGAGCTTTACTTTTCTCACATATAACTTGCATTCTAGAATTCGAACTTTATAGGCAGCGCCTTGAACGGACGACATGAGACAGAAAGCATCTTTATTTCTAACAAGTCGCACTCTTATATTAATATCGTTAGGAAAAAATCGATCCTGAAAAAATAGATCGCTATGAATAGATCCTAGCATGTCGACAACACGTCCTTCATCTGTAAATGTACTGCGTTTCTTTAACCCAAGATTTTCAGCATTGACGTCGTGCGGATTAGCATCTTCGAAATGAGTTGCAACGTCCTTGTAATACAAGGCTGAGGTAAGCTGTGAAGTTTTGGCTGCATCACCGTAGCTCAGAAGGGTTTCCAAGTAGCTGCGATAAGCATAAGTGTTATTTGAAGGTGTCACAAGGGTATCGTTTAAGCTGATGTCAACTTCCGAAAAAAGACTGTGCAGAAATAAGTTGATCGGTCCAACATTATCATCGGTTACAGGTTCGTTGTTTGCCTTTATAATTTGCGCTCTAACGTATAACTGAGTGTTTGACAAGTCGAGATAGTCTTGTCCGGCTCCGGTAATGCTAAATTCTATAGGTGTGCCCTGCGAAATTGTGGCTATCGGGTTATATTCGACATATGCACCACTCTCTATACTGGTCTGCGTTGGAGGTACGATAAACAGATCCAATTCGCTCTTTGTACACTCACAAGATTGTGGATGAACGAATGCCATGCTTAATCTTTGTCGAATATGTCGTGTTTCACTCTTTTAATAGGCCTCTTTAGCGTCCTTTTCAGCCGCTTCCTTCCACTGCCACTTTGAGTATTGAAGTCGTTGGACGTGGTAAAAGCTTTTATACCTTCTGGAATACGTCTTCTGCTAGAGTCTTTAAATTGTTGACCCTCAACAACGTCATTGGCAATCTGCAACCCGGTTCTCAAAAAGTGTTTTCCAAACGATTTAGCACCAGTTTGAATCAACGGCCAAGCACTTCTGAAAAGTCCGCTCAGAAAACTTCCTATTCCATGACCACGCTGCATGCGCGCGCCTTGGAATATGGGCATACCATTACCACTCTGTTGCAAATAATAATCTTCGTACGCGAGTCGACTCGCATCGCAGCAAAACTGTCTTTTCATTGTAAAAGATATGGAATTTTACAAAGTCTAAAATGAAGTGTAACCATCACCTTCCCGTATTCGAATGGTATGGGTTTGCCAGTATCCGTCCTTATATCTATTTCTATAGAGTCAAAGTTTTTCCTTTGCAGTGGGACGTAGAGAGGTTTTTCATATATCGTATTTATGCTGTCACCGTTTTTACCAGACACATGAACGATACGAAGTAACGGAGCTTTTGTATCACCCACGGGGATGTGCTCCAAGACGTTACAATATACATACATGGAAGAAAACCCTCTATTTAGATCGCATCTATGATCGGCTTCCCAGAGTAATGGAGTAGTATTCGGATTCGTCAACGGACTCTGTCTTTCGGATATACCAAGCATTGCGCGCATATGAGGTGAGAAGTATATGACTACATCTTTAAAAATGACCGCACTGACACGGTTCGTGATATCGTTATACTTAAACTGTGTAGAATTCATGTTGTCATGTTTAAAAGTCGTCTCTTCTATATGTTCATTTAACGTTTCTACAAGCTCTGACGGCGAGTCGTAATATCTCGGAGGCAATTCAAACATACCATGTGGATGAGATATAACCCCATTTCTTTCTATAGTCTGTGTGTATATGACTCGCCCATCAAGCTTATTTAAATTGAACCAGGTGTGTTGATATTGTATTTCGACCAAACCAACTTCCCAATCGCCGGACAGCGATATATCATTTTCTAGCCGCGTGGTATAATGTGTAAGCGTGTTGTTAGGATAGTAGTGCATAGAACTATTACTCGGTAATGTCAGGTAAAAGTGCGCCATGATAGAACAAACGGTGTAAGGTCTCCAAAGTACTTTCTTTGAATGAACAATCAGACAACTACAACTTGAATATATCGGTTGTCCAAGAATTAAAATTATTGTCATATCCTCGCCATTTAACTAAATATTCGGTTTTCCCTCCGCGCTTACGACTTTTTAATATTTTTTCTATTTTGTAAACATCGTCTTCTTTCAAAATCTGCTGCAATTCCTCTTCGTAGAATCTACCTTTCAATTTCTCTCCGTTTAAATCTGTCAATTCATATGTGATTGGATCTGAGGGTATTCGTGCATCAATTGTAAAAATTTCGTCTGTCCACGAAGGTAGGTATCCCTTTTTGAATGCAACTCGAGCTTTGCTTATTCTCACTTTGTCACCTACATTATATTTCCACGTTGCAGATCTCTTCTTTTCCCCATACAAGCGTTTTCTAATAGCGGGTTCGTCTTCTTTGGTCACTTGACTGGGTGCCATAGCTATACTTCTATGATATGTATTATTATACGAGTGTACCAAATCTTGTAAAACATCGGAATAACGATGTGTGTTTTTGTAAGTGAAATACTTCCACATCTTTGTTTTAAGCGTGCGATTAACCCTCAGGCTACCAAGGTTTTTTTGCGACATCGGCTACCAAGGGGGGGGTGGTTACCACCCCCCCCCGGAATTTCGTGTTTGGTTTAAGATATCATGTCATGTAATACAGCATTTGATTCAGCATTCATTTCTGAAAAGAATGGTATATTTAGTTGTAAAATATATGAATGCATCTCGAAATTATATAGTTTTTAACAAAGGCACCGGTCCATTTAACGATATCTGATATTATCGCACACAATTTGTACTATTGATCAATTAATATTATGACGTAAGGCCCTACATCGACACGCAAGACTGATATATATATATATATATATATATATATATATATATATATATATATATATATATATATATATATATATATGCACACACATTATTACCGGTATATGTGTGTGTATATATATATATATGCCCATAGACAATTACGATTGTCACGTAAATACCTGGACAAAAATATATAAATGATGTGGGTTTTGAAAATGAACTATGTATCCAAGAATATTCTAAATATAATAAATATAATGAGGCTTAATTTTCAACAATACAAACTATTCCAAAGTCTGTTTTAGTTACAGACAAAACCTAAAAAAAGGCGTGCAGCTATATCAACATGAAAACATGAAACAAGAAATTATGTAATTTTTCCCGGCAGTCAAAAGAAACGTCAGTGGTCCTTACAGTTATTGCAAGTTACTTTCATTGTTTTGTGCGAATGCTTCCTGCAAACCGGCTTCTTGAACACTTCACAGCACTGCTTTACTCTGTTAGTATTCTGCTTCAACTGTTTATAGCCCTTCCCCATACCCAACCATATCGGTTTACGTTGTGATATTGCATCAGTGATTTTCACACTGAAAAAGCGTATTATTATTCATTATGATCACTTCCGGTTATCAAAAGACAAATAACTAAGCAAGTAAATATAACCCTAAATTCCCTCTAAAGAATGGCATAGTTGTTTCTCTTCCAGAAAGAATAATGAATACCTTTATAGTCGACAACAGCTAACAGCTGACGAGAGAAATTCCTGATTTCATAAGTGGTACCTAGGCTATATCGGGTATAACTTTTTTATGGCGTGGGATATCATCATGACTTTTACCTCAAAATTTGCGCAAATGGACCCCCTACAGCTACCTAAAATGTCAAAATTATATTCCACGTGCAAAAAAAGTTTTTCCAGAAAAACGTAGGGGGTGGGGTGGTAACCACCCCCCCCTTGGTAGCCCGAGGGTTAAACCTTTCAACGACCGAGGCCTTTGTATCGGTGTTTTCGGTGGTATAGAAGGCTATAGCGTTCCTATGCAACAACTCTTGAAAGGTTTTGTTAAGAAATTCTGTACCTTTATCGGTTTGTAAATGTGCGGGATGTCTATCCAACAACAACGTTGAAAAGGCTTCAGTCAGGGCAGTTCCAGTCTTTGATTTAAGCGGAACAACCCAAGCATATTTGGAAAAAACATCTATGCATGTTAAAAGATATTTATTCTTATCATTATACTTGGACAATGCAGAAAGGTCAGCCAGGTCGGCTTGCCACAGATCGTCAATACCAACGGTGAATGTTTTTCTACGTCTAAATGTTAATCTAACAGGTTTATGCAGAGTGTAAGCATCTTGTTTCTGTAACCAAGTTCTAACATCTTTAGATTTAATTTGTCCTTTTACATGTCTTTGAAACGTTTTCACACCACCAAAACTACCGGCATGTTTTGGATCAAAATACGACTCCATCAGTACGCTTCCCAACGAACTTTTGCACGAGACCTTCTGTGACTGGGCTTTGGAGTAACTGGTGGACTTTCATCAGATGGGTCATTAATATATTTCCACCTCTCTTCGTTACCGATTAATTCGCGAGGAATATTACATTCCTTCAATGCGTCTGCAAGATGCTTCCAACCGGTTGGATTTGGAACTGAACTTCTTTTTCTGAGCAGGTCGTTTACCAAATCCACGGCATGTGTTTGAGGAATTGTTGTATTCTTCAAAACGAGTTCTCCCTTTTCGCTCCAATCGATATCAGAATTGTTTTTCATGTGAGTCAAAAGTCGTGATGCATGAGACCTCCATTTCGCTGGAACGGTGCTTAACACGGCAGTCTCTAGAGAACTAGTTTTCGAATCGGTCACGGGCTGAGCCTTATCGTCTTTAGCAACTAGATCGCTTAAACTAAACTTTGTTGTAACTGTAGGTTTATCAATATTTAAATAACGACTTAAACTGTTTGAGTAGAGTTTAGCTTTTTCGTCGTCAGCAATATTTCTATGTAATATGTCATAGATTTCGCCATCCAATCTTGATAGTGTCTTGTCCAACATGGTCTCCTTCCATTTCTCAATCTGTCTAGGTTCTACTAAAACCATTTTCTTTGCATGTTCCATGTTATCTGTTGGGGTTTAGAAGCGAGCCCAGAAAGGAAAGCACGGGAGTTAGTAGTGCACCGAGGAAACCTCCCGTCTGAATGAGCCTCTTCTTAGTCTTAACGAGCGTTTTCTTTGACGCCAGGCTTCTCAAATTCTTCTTAAATCGACTCAGTTTGCTCTTCTGCGGAGTAGTTAGTGGCACGTGACCTCTTAAAACGTTCTTAGAACATTCGCATATACAACATAATAGATTCTTGTTACAGTTCTTCAGAATCTTTTTCCTCACTTTGACCGAAGCTTTTTTAAGCAGACTTAGCTTTGCAAGATACTTCCTTAGTTTGGGAGACATTTTAACGCAATGAGTGTGTCAACCCAATCCTTCCGTTGACAATCCTTCTGATTAAATCCTTGTTCTCTTCGTACTTAACGCCTATTTAACGTTCACCTTTTGAACACTAATTCTACGTATAAGTATAACTTGAATTAATCAGCAACACAGTTTAATATCTTTTAGTTTAATAAGAAACAAACAGACAGAACTCAATTCGATTACAACTCAACTAGTCAGCCACACTACTACAGCGAACACACTCGAATTCAAACTTCTCTAGTCAGCATAATTCTTCGCGCCTCTTGACACACCTGTCTTCTGTGCGCCTAGGCGAACTCTAATAATATACATATAGCGCGCCGCTGCCGAGATTGGCCGGCCGCGCGTGTCACTAAGACTAAACGTTATACATCTATCATATATACATATACACGTGAAACTAAAGTAAACGCACTAAATATATACGCTAACATCTCGCACTGCAAGACTGTACACAAAACTCAGTTCACAGAGTGTATCATGTTCTGTGCGACTGTATATATATTTATTTTCTGACATACACATAATGCGTCTCGCCTGGGAATATGCTTGTTCTTATTCTACACCTCTCATCGGTATCGGGTCTAAGGTCTACCAAGAGATAACCAAATGGAGGCATCGTTGCATCTCTGAAAGCTTCGAGCATAAAATTTGACTTTCCGGGAAACATCTGTCGAGCTAAATTTGCAATCTGCGTAGAATCTCTTACGTTTTTGAACAGAACCAAATAGTGAGCGTTGAGACTGATAGTTCTGGTATGTTTGCTTTTGTAAAATAGATTTTGCGTGAGATATAATACCGAAACATTTCTGTGATGACTGATCTTTGTGAAAATTTTAGTGACCCTCTCATCCGTTTCACTCATCAAATCGTCTAAAATGAGAAGAGTTCTGTCTTTTCCATCGAAAATATTCAAGTCTGGAAGTCCTTCGTGAAATAGTATTTGGGGATATTTATCGAAAATATCCTGATATATCCCATAACACCACAATACTTTGTCAACTGTCGGTTTTACCATGTGCTGTAAGTGATCCACAAATCGTAGTGTAAACTGCGTTTTACCACATCCCGAAGGTCCACTTACAATAGCAGAAAAAGGATGTTGCCAGGTAGGATCCATCTTAAAGAATGTCAAGCTGAAGAACGAATTATCATTATATATTCAAATTGAAAACCCAAAAATTATACAATTCATAGGAAGAAATTGTGAAACTAACTCGAAATCCACCGCGCTGCCGCCGCCTCCGCCGCTACCGCCACCGCCGCCGCTGCCGCCGCCGCCGCCGCCGCCGCTGCCGCCGCTGCCGCCGCTGCCGCCGCTGCCGCCGCCGCCGCCGCCGCCGCCGCCGCCGCCGCCGCCGCCGCCACTGCCGCCGCCGCCGCTGCCGTCGCTGCCGCCGCTGCCGCCGCTGCTGCGCGAGCTCTTCCCAAAGTTCCTAACACTAAAATGTACCTTCTCTTCAATTCTGCTCGCTCTCCACACTTTACAGTTTTATGTCTCTTAGCAAATACTTTAAAGTTCTGCCTTCTCTTTTAGTTATCAAATTGTGTAGGACATTATTGCATATTTTACTGCTTACATAGAGCTTGAAATAAAAACGCACATGCTATTGCCAATCTGTTAACTTCTGACACCGGACTAAATGATTATCTGATTCATAACTATGTGTGTAAAACTTACAAATAAAGAAGTCGTGTTTCAGTTTAATAAAGTTTATTAAAAGAAGTTCAGCTTGTCTTTTTCTTATTTGAAGTGTCGAGTGGAGTCTATAAATTTTTCTGTCCTGTGGGATTTGAACCGCCAACCTCTGAGTTGATAGTCCAACGTGCTAACCACTAGGCTCTTGTGTATTATAAAATCTGTAAAATAATTAAAATTGTTGCAAGAAATAAGTTTACTCAAAAAGTTGAAATGCTCCAATAACATAAATACCCCGTGTAAGAGTGCAACTTAGACCACAAATATAATTCAACTATATTAAATATAATTAAAAGAATTAATTAAAAGAATTAATTTCGGTAGAACCTCTGTCTGTAGCGATGGCGCCAGAACATATCCTCAATCGGGAGAGATTGCGCTAGAACATATACTCAATCGGGCGAGATTGCGTCAGAACATATACTCAATCGGGAGACATTGCGCTAGAACATATAATCAATCGGGAGACATTGCGCTAGAACATATAATCAATCGGGCGAGATTGCGTCAGAACATATAGTCTATTTACTACTCAAGGGCCACCACCGTATCTTCCCTAGACATACACCCTTTCCTTATATAAATGTAAATGCTTGCATTTTCTATAGGATGGATGTTTCACTCCTTGCCTAGACCTATATTTTCTATCGATAATATTAGTGAAGATCTCTAAACGACTAAGGTAAGTTAATAATAAGTAGCCTACTTAATTGTTTTAATTATATTACAGCTGGCACTTGGAACTTTTCCTTTTAGGTTTCCTGTTGATCCAGTGAAGTGTGCCTTATGGGTTCAAGCTACAAGAAGGAAAGCTTTTACTCCATCTGCTGCTACTTATATATGTTATGACCATTTTGCAGAGGATGCATATGATCTGACCTAACAGTCTGGTTTTTGCAAGAGACGATATCTGAAATCTGACGCAGTTCCAACTCTTTTATTTCCACAACATCTTCAACCGAAGAAATTGAAATGCGGCAAACCTCCAGCTGCTCGCGTTCTGAAGGAGCTTCTTGGAAACATCAATTGATCAAAACACAGAACCCAAAATAATTAACGAATGCTGCAAACCTCCAGCTGCTCACATTCTGAAGGAGCTTCTTGGAAACATTGATCAAAACACAGAACCCAAATATAATTAACGAATGCCAGATTGAAATAGTCAGTATTGTGAGATTTAGCAATATCATAAACTTGCAATATTATACACTGCAATTATTTAATTTTTTAATTTTTCTGGTATAATATTTAAGATTTTGGAATTTGTGTTGTTGTTATTGCTAATTTATTATTGGTTACATTATTATTTATCACTTATTTTAATTAAATTTATTAATGACTAATACAATTACTGAGAAAACTATATGTTCATTGAATATGGGCCTACTGATGTAAGTTCTCTAGTAACTAATTTTGATCAGATGTTCAGAATGTTAATATTTATTAATACTACAGATGTTAATAAATGTGCATGTAGTACGAATATCTAGTACTTTCTATTATATCTATCTATCTATCTATCTATCTATCTATCTATCTATCTGTCAACCCAATCCTTCCGTTGACAATCCTTCTGATTAAATCCTTGTTCTCTTCGTACTTAACGCCTATTTAACGTTCACTTTTTGAACACTAATTCTACGTATAAGTATAACCTGAATTAATCAGCAACACAGTTTAATATCTTTCCAGTTTAATAAGAAACAAACAGACAGAACTCAATTCGATTACAACTCAACTAGTCAGCCACACTACTACAGCGAACATACGAATTCAAACTTCTCTAGTCAGCATAATTCTTCGCGCCGCTTGACACACCTGTCTTCTGTGCGCCTAAGCGAACACTAATAATATACATATAGCGCGGCCGCCTGCTGAGATCAGCCGGTCACGCGCTTCACCTAAAACAATACGTCTAAACGTTATGCATCTATCATATATACATATACACGTGAAACTAAAGTAAGCGCACTAAATATATACGCTAATATCTCGCACTGCAAGACTGTACACAGAACTCAGTTCACATTACCTCCTTCCTTTTTCTGGAATTGAGCAAATTAAATTTCAAAATTTGCGAAATTACCAAAATACATGAAACAAATATATATCTAACTAATTAATAAACAGTCTTACGATTACTTATAACCTTGACAAACAATCAGCAATAACATTCAATCTGCCCTTCTTGTACTTCACCTCAACATCAAAAGTTTGTAAGGCTAACGCCCAACGCACAAGTTTAGCAGACTTAGACATTGACTCAGTCAAGTATGTAAGAGGATTGTGATCAGTAAAAATGAAAATTTTCGATCCAATTATAATTTCTTTTAACTTGTTTAAAGCCCAAACAATAGCATAGGCTTCCTTTTCCACAGTAGCCCATCTCTTCTGGGTATCAGTTAATTTCTGACTGATAAATGACACAGGGCGTTCTATTCCCTTGTCGTCCATCTGTGTTAGAACAGCCCCAACTGCAAAGTCACTACTATCGCAGTACAAATTGAATGGTTTTCCCACTTCAAAAACATATTATAATACTACTTTGGATCGCACAGCCTCTTTAAGTAAATCAAATGCTTGCTGATGTTCAACAGTCCAATCAATCTTATCAGAAACACGTTTACTAGTTAAATCAGATAGCGGTTTCGCAATCTGTGCAAAGTCCTTAATAAACTGTCTGTAATAATTAAAAAATCCAAGCAGTTGCTTAACTTGCTTCTTAGTTTCTGGGATCTTCAAATTACTCAAACTTTCAATTCTGTCTGGATTCATCTTTATCTTACCAGACCCAACCACATGACCGATAAACCTTACTTCAGACTTACCAAATATGCATTTTTTTCAAATTTAAGGTAACGTTATGCAATCTCATTTGCATCAAAAATGCATCTAACTGCTGTAAATGAATTTTCCAATTGTCAGAATGCACAGCAATGTCATCAACATACGGTTCTGCAAAGTCACTTATAGGCTGTAAAACTAAATTTATCGCCTTAACAAAAGTTCGGCCTGAATTTATCATTCCAAAAGGAACACGAGTAAATTCATACAGTCCATTATGTGTTACAAAAGCTGTCTTCCATTGATCAGATTGTTTTACAGGACAAGTCCAATAAGCACTTCGACAGTCCAAAATAGAAATCACATTAGACTTTCCAACTTTGTTCAAAACGTCTCTGACAATCGGCATAGGATATTTACAATCCACTGTGAATGAGTTAATGTATCTGTAGTCACAGGCAAGTCTTAAAGATCCGTCTTTCTTTTTAACAATAACCAAAGGGCTTGCCATTCTGCTCGATGATGGTTTAATAATGTTTGTTTTTAACATTTCTTTGATCTGACGTTCCACTTCTGATCGATAAATCAAAGGAATTCGGTATGCTGCAAATTCCTTTTCACGAAATCCTGGTTTTAGTTCAATTTCATGTTCAACCAATGTACATAATCCGGGTTTTTCTGAAAATCTGTCACAGTATTTGTTCAAGACTTTCAACAACTGTTCTTGCTGAGTTACTGTTAAATGGCTAATTTGTTCAGGATCGAGGTTAAGTGAATTCTTGTCATCTTGAACCTCATTCCTCATTGGTAATTCAACCACTGAACCAAAATCTTCATCTTCTTCAACGATTAGACCACAACTTAATGCTCGAGTAACATATTTTCTGATCTTGTTGGCGTGAATTATTTTTCGACCATTTTCACCCATATCAACTAAATAAGAGTACTTTGATCTTCGATGTATGATCGTACATGGACCATGCCATCGAGAAATAAGTTTGTTTGTTGACGTTGGATACAAAACGATGACTTTCTCACCAGCTTCAAATTCTTTGTGCTTTGCTCTCTTGTTATACTGATTCGTGTATTGTAATTGCTTTTCTCGAGAATAAGATTCTGCAAACAATAATGCTTTCTCCATATTTTCTTTGAGTTCTTTCAAATACTTTTCTGGTTTAACTCCAACATGAGGTGGTAAGTTTATTTCTCTAGTCCAACTCTCTTTTAATATTGCCAATGGTCCTCTCGGAATTTTTCCATAGACAAGCATATATGGTGATACTCCAGTAGTTGCATTCGGCACTTCTCGTAATGCCCACACTGTGAAAGGAATTATCTTGTGCCATTTCCTCGGGTTGTCTATTATCACATGATGGATCATCTTTTTAAATGTCTGATTCCATCTTTCTACTAATCCAGCAGCTTCTGGGTGTCCTGGTGTGTCGAATCGTGGACTACAGCCCATTAAATTGAGAAATTCTCTTGTCAAACTGGCTGTGAAGTTCGTTCCTTGGTCACTTGTAATCACGGACGGCACACCAACGTTCATGAATAGTTCCATCAACGCTTCACACACAGCCTTCGCTGTCAGCGATTTCAATAAAAAGATTGTAGGCCATCTGGTGCACGAGTCCACAATGCATAAACAATACTTGTGACCTGCAGCAGATACTGGATCGATCGGGCCAACGAGGTCCATCGTCATTCTCTTGAAGGCGACCTCTTCTCTTGAGACCGGAGTGATAGGTACTCTATCCATCACCAGACTCCTTGCCTTTAGTTGACACTTCTCGCAAGACTTACAAAATTTCACAATGTCTCTTCTCATCTTTGGCCATACAAAAGATAATTTTATTCGTTCTCTTGTTTTCTCTTCTCCTAGATGTCCTCCAAATACCGATTCATGCGCCAATTCCATCACTTTTATTCGTCTCTCTTTTGGTAACACTAGTTGATATATCGTCTGGTCTAATATCTGATATTTCTTATGCAATAAACCGTTGATCACACAGAATTCAGATTCTTTCTCTTGTGCTAACTTCCACCACGGCTTCAACGATTCATCCTTTCTCTGTTGCTCTTCGAACTTCTTCGAATCGGCAATCTGCACCTTTTGTTCTTCATCCATCTCTTCATCTCTATACAAGTCTCCTATCCCCACATCACATTCATCGTCTTCTTCAGTTTCATTTAATGTGCCATTCTCGCATGCAGCCATCTCTTGCTCGTTCATCTCTGCTATTACACCATCTCGCGATAAGCTTCGTTGCTCATTACTTTCGTTTTCCTCATCACTTGAACTTTCAGTTTCACTCTTCTCATCAACATCTACCATTTCCTGTTTCCGACTCTGCGCTCTCGTCATTACATTTGCTCGTACACTCACATCTCCTTGTATCGTTTTGACCTTCATCTGTGGTACGGCTTTTAATTCGGCAATTATCTCTGGATGCAACAAGAATCTTTCTGTACTGCCCATCTTTGCAATACTAGCACACATCAAGGTGATATAAGGTGTAAGTGAACACTGGATTTTACGCGGAAATCCCTCTTCTTCCACGTCACTACCACACAGTCTAACATCGACTTTCACTAACTTCGCAGGAATGGCATCTCCTGCCACACATTGCAAATTCACTTTTCCAATTTGTTCCACCTTCATGCCTTCCAGTAATTCTTCACTAATCACCGGAATCTCTGCACCCGAGTCGCTCAGTGCTTTGACTTTCACTGGCTCTTTACCGTCTACTGCACGAATTTCAACCTCGACATATTGCAAGAACGATTTCTTCAATATTCGACTGTCATCTTTTCCTATGACTTCTCTCTGAACTTCAGCATCCAATAGAATTTCTTTTTGAATACCACATTTCATTACTGACTTTACTTCAGTCTCTTGGTTTTCTTGACCCGTGGTTTGATTGTCTGTATCACTAACCACTTGAATCAAATTCACCCTTGTGTGTTCTTGATTTCTGCTAGAACTAGCTGCTGCCACTGGAACTGGACAAAATTTAACCAAATGTTTGTCTGAACCACAGTTGTGACAACGCTTCACAACTGTATGGTATGGTTGTGAAATACCTCGTTGTTCATTTCCTTCATATCTCTTATACTGCGTAAACGATGTGTTGCCTTCCCTCTTGGCAAACGGCGCTGACGATTTGTTAAATCCCTGACGACCAAACGTCACTTCTCTGGTCTCATTGGGTACAGGGACATTAGCCTTGACTTCTTTACCTTTAAACTGATTCCCTGTTTCTGGATTACTTTTCCACTTTCCACTCTGGCTTTGGTTTACGGAACGTTGAGAAGGATAACTGTTTATATTTGGGATCGCAAACCCAATTCGATTGTTTACATGAATGTCTGCTAGGTCTGCCACTGCACTAGCTTGAAGACAGTCAGTTCCTTCCTTCGACAATACAAACTGTAGTGGACCTGGCGGTAAACATTCTTTTAGCTTATCCGCTACCAGCAAATCAAAGAGCGTATCATACTCTCTGTTCACGTTTCGACTTCTCACGTAATAGTTTAGCAAGTTCTTCAGTCTTGCCGTAAACATCGTATAAGTCTCTTCTGTCGTCTTCTTAGCATCCACAAATCTGGCTCTGTATTCTCTCGAGGTCAATTTAAATTCTTTTAATAAGTGCTGCTTGACTCTATCATAATTGTCTAGATCATCGTATGTGTCGCGGTCGACTCCTTCGATCGCAACGACGAACCAACGAAGGAACTATTAAAAGATCTTTATTTAAAAATAAAGTCGATTAAGTGTAGAGTAAGTCAACTCGTCTATCAAATATCACAATCGTAGACAGCACACAGGTTGGCTGGTCTCGATTGAACGTTATACGATCAATGTTTCAACGTTTACAAATCTTCGTCAAAAGGCCCTTAATGTACAGCAGGTCTATCTTATATAGAGTTCTCCCGGATTCCAGAACGTTCTGTGACGTCACTGTACTTTTCCCTGGAAAGTCCTACTGAACACGTATATCCTTGTTGCATGCACCGAATTAATGTTGACAGCTTGCTGCAGAATTTTCCGTGCGTTGTAAACAAGCTTGTTGACGCGTCGGTTTTCTTCCCTTGATGCATGCACCCGCGTAGACCGCGACATTCCCTCCGCCCTCAGATGATGACACGTCTTCAGCACCATCTCGAACGGGTCATCACGATCAAGCCGGGCCTCCAGACTCCATCTCGACACAGCATATACAACCAAAACAAAACACAACAGTTAGTCAACTTATCTATACAATTTGCGGGCTCGATCCTTGTGTGTCGGGCCATTCCCCCCCTTCACCATCCGAGTCACAACCGAGAGAGGAAATCAGCCACCGTGTTCTGACGTCCAGGACGATATCGAAAGTCCACGTTAAACTCTTGCAATGCTAACGCCCAACGAGTCAGTTTCGCACTCTTAGGGCTTGCATCTGTGAGATAAGACAAAGGATTATGATCTGAATAAATGATTATCCTTGATAAAAATATCCATGACTTGAATCGTTTAAGTGCCCAAATTACTGCGAAAGCCTCTCTCTCAATTGTAGACCAATGCATCTGCGTATCTGTAAGTTTAAGGCTAGCAAAAGCAATTGGTTTTTCTTGACCTTCTTCGGTCCACTGAAACAAGCAACACCCGACCGCGGTGGCACTTGCGTCAACACTTAAACCAAATTCCTTAGTGAAATCAATGGTATGCAACTGTGTAGCTTTACTGAGATCATCCTTTAACTTATCTAGTGCTTCTTGATGCTTTTGCTCCCAAGGCACCTTCGTAGGTATGTTATCTCGTGTCAAATCAGTTATTACCCGTGCCTTTTCAGCTAAAGCAGGTATAAAATTTCGAAAGTAACTGAAAAAACCCATAACCTTTCTAACGTCTTTCTTTGTTGTTGGAGGATGGATATCATTGATCGTAGCGATCTTACCTGGATCAGGTT
The DNA here is from genome assembly GCA_963556255.1 of Allolobophora icterica. Lineage (NCBI taxonomy): Eukaryota > Metazoa > Annelida > Clitellata > Crassiclitellata > Lumbricidae > Allolobophora > Allolobophora icterica. The sequence goes on along the minus strand of OY744613.1, from coordinate 47,381,161 downwards.
CAATACAACCTGACCCTACTATATGGCCAACAAACTTTATTTTGTTTTGTGCAAAATTACATTTTTTTAAATTCAAAGTGAGTCCTGCTTCCTCAATAGTTTGCAAGAATTTCTCTAGATGTTCTAAATGGTCATTCCAATTCATTGAAACCACTGCCATATCATCGACGAATGGTTCGGTAAAACTTCGCACTGGATGTAAAACTTGGGTCATAGCACGAATAAAGGTATTGCTAGCGGACTTGAGTCCAAACGGCATTCTTGTGAACTCAAAAAGTCCTGCATCACATACGAATGCCGTAAGCCATCGATGTTCTTTCCGAACTGGAATTTGCCAATACCCCGATTTCGCGTCGAAAACACTAATAAACTTTGCCCGTCCCACCTTTTGTAAGATGTCAGCAATGTCTGGGGTCGGGTAACAATCACCTAGAGAATATTTGTTAACATGGCGATAATCAATTGCCAATCGAACGCCATTTTGACCTTTGGGTCCCTTTAAAACGCAAACTACCGGACTGGCCATTTCACTTTTCGATGGTCGAATGATGTCTAATGCCAACATTTCTTCTATCTGGCGTTGTACTTCAGGTTTAAGTAGCTCAGGTACTTTATATGCCCTTAAACGCTTAGGAGTGAAATCATGAGTTATCTTAATTTCATGTTCTAATACTGGACAATACCCAGGTTTATCCACGAATACTGCCGAGTGCCGATCCAAAACTTCAAAAAGTTGCTTCTGTTCCTCTTGCGAAAGATGCGCTATAATCAGAGGATCAATTCGCTTACTCGGGCTTATTTGTTCACGTTCTTCCTGATCTACAACCTCTACTATACCAAATTCTTCATCTTGATCAACAATTACTGAACAGCTATTGATCATCGCTTGTTCGAGTCGTTCATGGTATCGCTTGATCTTATTTGCGTGTAAATGTCTTTGTTTTCCCTCTATTTCTACTATATAAGAATATGGGGATTTAACCTTGACTACGGTAGCAGGTCCTTGCCATCGACTATAAAATTTAGAACTACCAAAATCTGGTGCTAATACTGCTACTTTATCTCCAACTTCGTATTTTCTGTCAGTACTACGCAAGTTATAATAATCTGCATACCGCTTTGTTTCTATATCACTATAGTAATCTGCATAAACTTTCGCGAATTCGAGGTTTTCCTTCAGTGATTGGAGATACTCTTCGGGTGATTTACCTAAGTTAAGAGGTACTTTTCGTTCGCCAGCCCACGATTCCTTCAACACACTAAGTGGACCCCGAGGAAGAGTTCCATAAACCATAGTGAATGGCGAAATATGAGTCGTGCCTGAAGGTTTTTCTCTAAGGCTCCACAGAACAAACGGTAACAATTGGTGCCATCCACGAGGATCAGATTGAGCAAGCTTAAAGATCATGGTTTTCAAGCTTTGGTTGCACCTTTCAACCAATCCAGCTGCCTCAGGATGTCCAGGGGTATTAAATCTGGGACTACAACCCATTCGCCGCAAGAATTCTTTCGTCAAACGACTGGTAAAGTTGGTACCACAATCAGAACTGATGATCCTTGGAATAGAAAAAGTTGTAAAAACTTGCAACAGAGCTTCACAAACTCCCTTTGCATTCAGCGATCTAAGAGGATACGCCATCGGCCAACGAGAAAATTTGTCCACCAGAACCAGAGCATAATTGTACTGGGGTTTCGATTTGTTGGATTCTCCAGTCACTACCATAGGGCCAATACAATCCATATTTAGATGGTTAAAACAGAGTTCATCCGCCCTCGGAATAGGAGTGATCGGGACTCGATCTGCCACTTTAACTGGAGTTCTTAGTTGACAAATTTGACAAGACGCACAATATTCGCGAATCCTCTCATCCATTCTTGGAAACCAAAAGTTTAATTTGATCCTGGCTCTCGTTGCCTTAAAAGCCATGTGCCCAGCACATGGGGCATCGTGTGCTACTCGCAAGACAACCTCGATTCTATCTTCCGGTAAACATAACTGATTAACCTTATGTCCCATAATTTCCCCTTTGTGGTACAGGAGGTTATTATCTATAAAGAAATTATTTTTATTCTGTCTCGCTTGTTGCCAGCAAGGTATAAGACTGTGACAATTCTGTTGCTCACGCAATAAAGTATCATTATTCGCTACTCCCTCATCAGACTTGAACTCTGTTGACTCAACATCAAGAAAATTATCTGAATCATCAACTAGTTGCTCCTGAGAATATTCATTCACTTCTGACGGCAAGGATTCGTTGCTGTTAACTTCTAAGTTATCTTCTTCTGCCCCTTTATTTATTTGTACACATCGATCTACGCCAGCTACCATCACTACATATTGTGAACTATCCCTTAATAGGTCCACAACATGGGGTGTCAGAATAACCCGTTCATTTAGTTCAGGGACTGCAGCGAACATGACGCACAAGGATGGCGCAATGTTCGTCGTTCCTTCCATTGAATTAGCTAATTTCATTTGTAGGTATACTACATCTGCCTTACATCCTTCTCCCTGAAAACCAATTATATTAATCCGTTTAATCACGGGTAAGTTTAGTGACTCAATTAATTTCTTATCAATACAACAAATTTCTGCTCCTGAATCAGATAATGCTGGCTGAGAAGGGAGATCTTCAATCTGTACATTGATATACGACCTCTCGTGTAATCCATCAATACTATTCTCGTATACCCTTACAGCAGTTTCCAACCCTATTGGTTTAGAATTATCCAATAAATTCCCTTGCTTTACCTGTTCAGGTATCTCATGCAACACGTTGACCTTCTCAACAAATAAGTCGGTCACTTCTTCAGTTGGGTTCCCAGATATACAAGTACTCACCTTTTTAGAACTTGGTTTGGTCTGGCACTCCCTTGCCATATGACCCTTCTGATGACATAGGAAACAGAGACCCTTTACCTTGGCCTCCTCCTGAGACACCCTCGCACCTATCTTGGCTTCACCCCTTATTTCCGGTTTGGGAGACTTGGGTTGAGCTGTCTGGTTATTGACTTGAACATGTGGTTGACCTCTCGTCCAATTGTTATACTTCGGTGTCGGATGACTACGGCATACTAAGTCATTCCCACCATCATGCGACGCTACATAAATGTCAGCCGCATTAGCTATGTCTTCACAGCTCAACCACTCCTCTTTTTCTTGGGCCAAGATATAATCTAAACAAGCCTTCGACAAGGACTCCTTAAGCCGATCCGCAACCAATAAACTTACAAGTTTATCAAACTCATCAGTTATCTTTCTACTTTTCAAATAATACATAAGAGCCACACGCAATTTGGATGAATAGATCGTAAATGATTCGTCCGATGCTTTGTGCAACGACCAAAATCGGGCTCTAAGATTTGAAGGGCTTATCTTAAACTCCCTTAGCAAAAACTCCTTCAGGAATTTGTAGTCATGGAGCTGTGCCTCAGTAAGGCGCATGGTTAATGCCTTAGCTCTTTCACTTAAAATGGCTAGCAATAATTTTGCTCTAACATCTTCATCCACCTCATACACATTAAACAAACCATCCAAGTGATCAAAGAAACCTGGAATTTCTATAGGGTCGGAAGGAAATTTCCAAAGAATATTCTTAAGGGCATCACTATAACGCTTAGTACGACTTGCTAAAGAATCTCTAACATTTCGTTCTTCCTGCTTTTCCTTCCTCTCCCTTTCTTCTTTCTCTTTCCGTTCCTTCTTTTCTCTTTCTTCTTTCTCTTTCCTTTCCTTCTTTTCTTCCTCTCTCCTCTTTTCCTCCCTTTCTTCCTTCTCCTTCCGTTCCTCCCTTTCTCTTTCTTCCTTCTCCCTTTGTTCTTTCTTTTCTTCCTCTCTCCTCTTTTCCTCCCTTTCTTCCTTCTCCTTCCGTTCCTCCCTTTCTCTTTCTTCCTTCTCCTTCCGTTCCTCCCTTTCTCTTTCTTCCTTCTCCTTCCGTTCCTCCCTTTCTCTTTCTTCCTTCTCCTTCCGTTCCTCCCTTTCTCTTTCTTCCTTCTCCTTCCGTTCCTCCCTTTCTCTTTCTTCCTTCTCCTTCCGTTCCTCCCTTTGTTCTTCATATTTACGGATTTCGAACTCCAGACGGCGCTTCTGCAGCTCGTAATCGACTCCTGTTGGAGATATTGGACTACCCTTAAATTCCTCTTCCTCTTTTCCAATCTCCATGGCCCATTCTTCCATTAATTGATTTCGATCCCATGACATAACATCATCTTCGTCCCTTCCTGCCTTCATAAGATACACCCTAAGGCGCTCAGACGACATTTTGCGAATATTCGCTTGCATCTCTGTTGTCAACGCTTCCATTTTTACAAACAGTCAGTCAACAACAATCAACAAAAAAAAACAGACACCACGCGGCAAACCCGCCACACAAAAGGAAAATTCCACAACCCAAAGTGCAACTATGCAGTATCCAAAGAAGTACACTCGCCAAGTACGCAAAAACTATACAAGCTCACGCAAGTCTGGCCTCGATCACAACAATGGATCAAATTTCAAAGAAATAATCAGCAGATATTGAAAGAGAAATAATGGCTGCCTCCCACTCGGCTGCAACTCCACTCTCTTTTCTCCTTCTCAGCCACGACAACACCTAGGATCTTACCCGTATGTTGACTGCTGTCTTCTGCTGTCTCAGCCGAACGACGCACTTCGTCCGTCCGACTGTCGTATGCCGATTCACCCGTCTCCCACGGTAGAAAGGCGTCTCGATCCGCTCGCTGTCTGGAACAGACCGTCTCTTGATCCTCCGGGTTGACTCCTTCCTCCGCCGGCTCGCGTCTTCTTCACCGGATCCAACACCGATGATCCCACCGCTGCCACCAATAATGTCGCGGTCGACTCCTTCGATCGCAACGACGAACCAACGAAGGAACTATTAAAAGATCTTTATTTAAAAATAAAGTCGATTAAGTGTAGAGTAAGTCAACTCGTCTATCAAATATCACAATCGTAGACAGCACACAGGTTGGCTGGTCTCGATTGAACGTTATACGATCAATGTTTCAACGTTTACAAATCTTCGTCAAAAGGCCCTTAATGTACAGCAGGTCTATCTTATATAGAGTTCTCCCGGATTCCAGAACGTTCTGTGACGTCACTGTACTTTTCCCTGGAAAGTCCTACTGAACACGTATATCCTTGTTGCATGCACCGAATTAATGTTGACAGCTTGCTGCAGAATTTTCCGTGCGTTGTAAACAAGCTTGTTGACGCGTCGGTTTTCTTCCCTTGATGCATGCACCCGCGTAGACCGCGACAGTATGACAATCTATTCAGAACGGTTCGAGCTTTCGGCGTCATCAATGGTAGTAATAATTTCACCCAAAACGGCTTTTCCACAGCAAAACTGCGAAACGCGTTCTCGACTGTTTCAAAATATAATGGCACCTCCATCATATCAGTTGGCATTTGAGGCAATACATGCTTCATTGCATCACCTATTTTCTTAATTTTTGACACCAAAGTTTCACTTTCTTGCTGTTTCCTTCTTTCTGCTTCCCGTTCTTCTCTCATTTGCGTTTCTTTCAATGTCAGTTTTGATTTTTCCAGTTTCAGACGTTCCTGTCTTTCTGCCTCTGCCTTTTCCAAACTTTCTTTCTGAAATTTGAGTTCTTCTTGTCTGATCTGTTCTGCACGTTCCAACTCTAACGTTCGCGCTTTTTCTTTTTCTTCTTCACGCATTCTCTTTGCTTCAATCTGTTGCTGACGAACCTCTTCATCACTTTTTCTAGCTCTTTCAAATTCAATCATCTGCTCCAGTCTTCTTCTTTCAGCATCTTCCCTATCTCTTTTCAACTGTTCTAATTGAATCTCAAACTGATGCTTTTGCAATTCCAGTTCTGCCTTACGCACTTGTTCTGCTTTATCTTCTCTCTCTCTCTGCAAGCGCAATTCTTCTTGCCTTGCAAATTCTGCCTTCTCTTCTTTCTCTCTTTGAAGACGTTCTGCCTTCTCTTCTTTCTCTCTCTGCAAGCGCAATTCTTCTTGCCTTGCAAATTCTGCCTTCTCTTCTTTCTCTCTCTGCAAGCGCAATTCTTCTTGCCTTGCACGTTCTGCTTCTTGTCTCAGCTCTTTCTCTTCTTGTCTTCGTCTCTCCTCTCTTTCTTTCTCTTCTTGCCTCCGTTTCTCCTCCCTATCTTCTTTCATCATCATCCACTGCATCAACATCTCCATAGACATAGGCGCAGGAGGTTTTTCAATAGCCTTTTCTACGGCACCGCCAACGGCACCTTCTTCTTCGACTTCTTCTTTAACCCACACTTCAGCGAGTTCCTGTATCATGTCACCACGTGACATACCTTCTAATTGTTCTTCTTTAAAACCGGCTTTCAACAAACGCTGTTTTAGCCTTTCCGTAGACATCTTCTTAATATCTGCTTGTCTTTCAGCACTTAGTTTCTCCATCTTATTTGTTTACTTTGGTGATTTCTCTTGTCAAAGAAGTCACGGTTTTTCTTGGTGCGTGAATCGATAAACAAACGGGATTTCTTTTGTATTTGTTCGTGAAAAACAACGAAATTTTTTATACCGTTTTCTCGTGTTCCACCGTCGTTGATATCGTAGACACGTCACACAGCAACAACGCGTAGATTCTTCTAACACCGTCGTAGATTCTTCTAACACCGTTGTAAATTCTTTTATCACCGTCGTAGATTCTTTTATCCGCCGAAGGAGGTGATAACGTGAATTTTTATCCACTGTGAGTTTATATCCACCGTGAGTATTTATTCCACCGTGAGTATTTATCCACCGTGAGTTCTTATCCACCGTGAGTTCTTATCCACCGTGAGTTCTTATCCACACCGACGCTGCCACCAATAAATGTCAACCCAATCCTTCCGTTGACAATCCTTCTGATTAAATCCTTGTTCTCTTCGTACTTAACGCCTATTTAACGTTCACTTTTTGAACACTAATTCTACGTATAAGTATAACCTGAATTAATCAGCAACACAGTTTAATATCTTTCCAGTTTAATAAGAAACAAACAGACAGAACTCAATTCGATTACAACTCAACTAGTCAGCCACACTACTACAGCGAACATACGAATTCAAACTTCTCTAGTCAGCATAATTCTTCGCGCCGCTTGACACACCTGTCTTCTGTGCGCCTAAGCGAACACTAATAATATACATATAGCGCGGCCGCCTGCTGAGATCAGCCGGTCACGCGCTTCACCTAAAACAATACGTCTAAACGTTATGCATCTATCATATATACATATACACGTGAAACTAAAGTAAGCGCACTAAATATATACGCTAATATCTCGCACTGCAAGACTGTACACAGAACTCAGTTCACACTATCTACAACATTTATATAGCGCCCCTTCAAGGAATCTATTCAGAGGCACTCCCGACCCAGGCCCAGTCAAAAAGAAATGTCTTAAGGAGGCTGTAAAAGGAACCAGAGAAATCTCTAGGCAGGGAGCGAATCTTACGCATATATAACTTCATTAATTACAATAGCTGTAATAATTATACATCTACTATATACTATAATATACAACCATGTACATGTTGTCCAATAAGCTAGTTCAGCATTAACAATGCGCATGCGCTACCATTTTCCTTTACTTCCGGGGAATAGTTCACCCTTCACACACAAATAGAATCGTTCCGTTGCCGATGTTGCTACGAACTATAGTTTGATGCAAATATTTTAAAACATGTGAATGATTAATAATCATTAATAATGATTATTCGATAATAGTTTATAGTTAATTTCTATATACAGATGTTATAACTATTTAACTGGTGTCACAGTAAAGTATTATTAAAAACACTGCATTTGTTGTTTTTTAATCGGCATTAAAACTACCAATCAACTTTTATTGTTCACCGACTCATTTCAGTATAAACAATATTCGTGTTTTGTGTATGCAAGTGTTCGAAGAGTTCCAGTACTCTTAAAATAGTCTATGTTATTTTAAAATATGTACACTTGTACAGTTGTCGGTGTTGTTGAACTCTGGTCTTTCTTGTTGTGCCGTCTGGAGCCTCTTTTACATCTTTCTTCCGGAAGCCTCCAGCCACTTTAGCTGGATTGACCGAGTGCGGATTGCAGGTCGAAGGACCAGTTTTTCCATGCACACATCCGGCTTAGTTCATCCTGGAGGCCCGCTTGAGCAGGGCACTCCAGCAGGAAGTGGTGCACGGTTTCTTGGACGTCACACTCGTCACGGTTTCTGGACTCGTGGCGACCCCAGTTTCAACTGTGGGTTTAGGCAGCAGTGGCCCAGCTGGAGTCTGGTGATGGTGACTTCCTTTCTCCGATTGGGACAGTGTACTTCCGGGTGGGGCTGTTGTTTGGCTCGAGGGCTCGGTACTCTGAGCCGGTGTCTGAGGCGGTCCACTTGGATTGCCACTTCCGTAGGAAGCGATCTCTGTAGATACTCTGAGCCTCACGATATTCCAGCATCGCCAGAGGTTCACAGTGGTGTGACGTAGCTCCTGTTTGCACAGTGTGTCAGCAGTTTCGTTTCCCTCGATGCCGATATGACCAGGGACCCAGGAGATCATCACTGGCGACTGAACACGTCCATAGTCATCAAGTGCATGCATTAAGTGTGCGAGCTGGTGTGGTCTTGTCCCGGACTTTTGCTGCTCCAGACTCTGGATCACTCCGAGTGAATCTGAAAAGATAACAACATGACATAAGTTAGCGCTGATGGCCCATTCATAGGTTTTATATAGATGCCGCTTATAAAAAGTTTAACAACAGAAGAAAAAGAGAATAGCAGTCCCTTAAGCTAGACCACACGCAGCTATGGATATGGTGTTAGTGACTTCATTTTCTTAGCCTCAGCATATCAAGGTGGGTGGCACCAGTCTTCTTTTCAACAAGCGCCCAAAGTTTTGTGAGGTATTTCCCGAATCTTTTGTGGTGGCATACATTCGGTCTTCAAGATGCAATCTTCATCTTAACCATTCTAAATCCAGTGACATTATCTTCACCAAGCCCAAGACGATCCTTAAATCCTATCCACCACCTATTTGCGGAATCTCAAGGATCTCTTCATTAAAAATATTAGGAATTGATATAACCGATAAGTTTGGATTCTCTCCTTATATCCAAAAACTAAGCATAAAGGCTAAACAATCCCTTTACGCTCATCGTATCTTGATTTCTCATGGCTCTCGGGGCCCCGGGCTTCATATGTGATACGGCTACCACTGTCAACCGTATGCTATGCTGTTCCCAGGTATGGTTAGGCTTTGCCAACAAGCAGGAACTTGATCATTTGGGCGCAATTATCCATAAGTTGATTCATCTTGGCTACCTCCCTTCTTTTCCTACTTTTGAGGAACTCTGCAAAAAAGCTGATCATGATCTCTTTAATAATATTCTCAAAAACCCTAGTTGCCTCCTCCATGATGCAGCTTCTACCTCCTGTTCTAAACATCGGGTATGATTTGCGCCCTCGTTCTCATAATCTGGTTCTCCCTAGATTTTACTCCCTTACCCGACAAGTTAGGCTCTGTTGCTATTATTTCATTTACGACATAACGTCATTATTACCGTTATATTTTTCTTTGTGTAAACTTGTATGTAAAGCACTGTTCTTTTGCTAGTGTCTATTAAAGAATATACTTACTTACTTACTTACTTTATTGCAAACAATAACATTTGGAAGTATATAATATTACATCTGAAAATCTATATTGCATTGAAAATTACTATGTTGCATAAGAAAAAAGTAGCCGAGTAGCTAAATTTTGGAGTAATTTACAGATGGGTAAACGTGGAATGAATTAAATATCAACCTTTGCAATCATTGGCTTGTCTGGATGTCAGCGCAAATTGGTCACGATCGACGAGATACGCAGGTATATTAACGTAGCGGCAACGCAGCCAGATGGTAACTTCTGTGGACTCGGGCAGCCATCCCTCCTGTTGATGTTTCGGAATCGGTTTCGTATGCTGGGTCTGTTTAATGGTCGATAATGAACTGTTCTACCGTCCACATTTGCAGCAACAACCGGCAATGGCTACTGATATATATCGCAAATGCAACAGCCACGAGTTCACGTTTAACCGATAAGTCGTCTTGTGGCCTCTTTTATAATTATATTTCTTCAAGTCGTCCACCTTCCATCGATTAAAGTCATCCATTTTCAACGATTCTAACCTATCCTCCATATTTGACTCGGTGAACGGTGACCCATGACCTTTCCCGTCATGCATTCCGCCCATGCATTACGTCACAGGCAAGCATACCTATTCTTAGCAACAGGCTGACTTCAACTTGAATCGCTCATAGTACGTCCACTAATAAAGGTCGATGGATGAGTGACAAGAGGAAAGCCCAAAGGAACGAAACCGTTCCGCTGTCGGGGTCGCCTAATTACACAGGCTATATCAGACCAATGAAGTGACGCCCCAACTCGTTAGTTTCTGCCCCGAGCCTTGAATTAGACGCCCTGACTCTTCTAGTAGTTTCTGCCCAGAACCTTGAAATAGACGCCCCGACTCGTTAGTTTCTGCCTCGAGCCTTTAAATAGACGCCCCGACTTGTTACAGTAGTTTCTGCCCCAAGCCTTGAAATAGACACCCCGACTCGTTAGTTTCTGCCCCGAGCCTTGAAATAGACGCCCCCACTCGTTAGTTTCTGCCCCGAGCCTTTAAATAGACGCCCCGAATATTTAGTTTCTGCCCCGAGCCTTTAATTAGACGCCCCAACTCGTTAGGTTCTGCCCCGAGCCTTCAATCAGACGCCCCGACTCGTTAGTTTCTGCCCCGAGCCTTTAAATAGACGCCCCGACTCTTTAGTTTCTGCCCCGAGCCGTTAAATAGACGCCCCGACTCGTTAGTTTCTTTCCCGAGCCTTGAAATAGTTTCTGCCCCGAGCCTTTAGTTAGACGCCCCGACTCTTTAGTTTCTGTCCCGAGCCTTTAATTAGACGCCCCGACTCGTTAGTTTCTGCCCCGAGCCTTTAATTAGACGCCCTGAATCGTTAGTTTCTGCCAGGGCTGTAGTCGAGGGTATACGCGGGTATACAGCGTGTACTCACCTAAAGAGACCGTATACTCACCTCACAAAATATATTTATTTATATTAAAATACTGTAGCGTATACTCACAAACTACTGTAGCGCATACTCACCTCTAATTTGTTTCAGAAAACTAACCGGTAGCGTGTACTCACCTCTAATTTTACCACTGCAGCCCTGGTTTCTGCCCCCAGCCTTGAAATAGGCGCTCTAATATTATTGCCTTGAGTAATATTATTGCCCTGAGCCTTGAATTAAACCCCCCAATGCTGCCCCGAGCCTTGAATTAGGTGCCCCGTCATGTTAGTTAATTCTGCCCCGAGCGTGGGAAATGACGTCCGAATATCGCCCAAGGCTGTACTTTAAAGCTTCTTACGACCAATTTCATGCTTAAGCTTACATATTACAATTTAACTTCTTCCCTCTGCTCAGTCAATGCCGAGTAGTGCCTGTGTATCTACTTACTTACTTACGTAATCCGCCCCGAGCTTTCGCAGTTATTTGCCCCGCCCCGTCGATCCGCCCCGCCCCGACGTTTCGTAGCACCCACGTTTAACAACGCAATTCAGAGTTTATACATACACACATACATACACACATACATACATACAAAAATACCTACATACATAAATACATACATACATACATACTTACATACATGGGGCCTACATACATACATGCATTCATACATACATACATACATACATACATACATACATACATACATACATACATACATACATACATACATACATACATACATACATATACATACATACATACATACATACAAGCATACATACATACATACATACATACATACATACATACATACATACATACATACATACATATACATACATACATACATACATACAAGCATACATACATACATACATACATACATACATACATACATACATACATACATACATACATACATACATACATACATACATACATACATACATACATACATACATACATACATACATACATGAAAGTTTGTAAAGCGCAACTTCAAGGAAAACTCATCAAAAGCGCTACCGACCATTGCCTTCTAGATACTGAAGGCCGTAATGCTGATTGTGTGACGTCACAAACTGAGTCCGTCAATTGCTTGAATATTGTATTCACGGGTACAGAAATTAGACGGGTAATCGTAATCGTAAACTCCAAATTTCTAAAGCACCACTCGAAAACTAAGCGCAGAACACCAACGTATTCACGAGCGCTGCGTCAAGTCAGAGAGGTTGTCCAAAGGGTAGCCAAGAGGTCAGAATCCGGTTTCCAAGAGATCCAGATCAAGAGAGGAGGCAGAGCAGAGGTGTCTTGGGTCGAGAATTGGAAGTCGCAGTATGAGACAGGGTAGGAATTCTTGAAAAGGTGAGACTGGTTTGAGTGGAAAGCCAGAGGATGATAGATAGAGGAGCCTGAGGCGGATGATGGAGGGTAAGTGGCATTGACATGGAGAAACCAAGATTTCGGGTGGGAGATTGTTCCGAAGCCGTGATGCAGTGTTGGAGAACTTCAGATGAGTAGTTAAGGGGGAGTCGAGAAAGACTTGGACAGAATTACGATCGAGTGGAGCGGGTTGTCTGGATGGTGAGGAGTTTGCAAAATTATAGCAATTCTGAAATTTGATGATATAAACTAGTGTTCAAAACTGACAGAAAATTGCAGAAGAAATAACAGAAACTTTAATTACATTCTATGAGATATTATACACTTTTTACAAAGTCCTGTAAGTTCTATACATAGGCCTATATACTTTATTACATTCTATGAGATATTATACACTTTTTACAAATTTCTGTAAGTTCTATACATATATAAGTTCTATATGAGTTTGCGCTCGATAGTGTAGTGGTTAGGGTGCTGGACTGTCAATCAAGATGTCGGGGTTCAAATCCTCACCAGGGCAGAGTTGGTTCGAGATTTATACCCCACCTGTGCCCTTAACCTACTCAGCTATAATGAGCACACAAACCCTACACTGTTGGTGGGAAGATCAGGCCGTGAGGGCGAGGCTAAGAGAATGAAGTCGCTAACACTGCATACCCATGACTGCCTCAGGACTAGCTTCCAGGATTGCTCTTCTTCTTCTAAAAGTTCAAGGATCATAATTTCACATTGCCGAGCTGTAGAACTGTAAACATTAATTATGCCTTTAGTGTTGACAATTTACGCTTACTTTTGCTTTTTGCTCCCTTACAGATATTACTAGCATCATTCAATTTTTTGCAGTAGTTGTTAAGCAAGATATTGGCCATTTTGCTAGCAATGACATGGACAAAGTCTGAAAATTTATGTCCACAATCACAAACACTATTTATAAATGAATACTGTAAAAAGCTTTTCTTAGATACAGAAATAAGAACTTTCTTCTGATTTGATGCACTAAGAAACTGTTGTTCATAAGCTGCTGACACCAAACACTGGAATATACAAAATACTTTTACAACATCAACCAATTCTTGTGTTGGCCAAGTCAGACCTCCTCTGTCCAGTGTTTCCAGATAAGAAAAAACTGTGCCTGTAGTGTCAAATGCCATCGCATCCGCTGACACCAAGGCAGCTACACAAAGTCCACATGCAACAGACCTCTTAATCTTGCTACCAATATACCCCGCAAGAAAAACAACAACATGCATTTCAGGATCTGAGACACTTATTAAAGTGCAGTCACACAGCACTCCTTCAAAAGCACTTATATCACATTCCATCACATTGTCTGACTTTTCCTCCAGAAAACAATCATTTGAAAATTTCATAATTGACACTTTGCCCTTTGATGCAGAATTGATGTGCAGTATACTGCTAAGCTTTAACTTTTTCTCACATTCCATGATTTCACGCACAGAAACATGAAAATTAGTGCCAGCTAGTCGCCTGTACTGTGAAAATCTGTATTCTAAGAAATCAGTTTGAAATTTGCCAGTAAGAACATATTTAAAGTCAAGACTTTCCAGGAGATATCTGACTAGACAAATCATGGACTTCAAAGTATGTTGCAGAGCAAATGCAGTTTCTCTTGTTAACATTCCATTCCTATTGCCAGTGCTTGCGTCCCACTTTTGAAGCCATTGAACAACACTATCAAAATACAGTAACTGGTGGTCATCGACTTTTCTTACAGGGTCACATTTCTCATCACGAAGATTTCTACCTTTGAAAGGATGTTTAACATTTAGCATTTTCCACAGTGACACAATTATATCAACAAATACCAGTGTATCATCAACAGTAGCTTTGTTGCAATTAGGATGCTGCTGCTGTGAAAACAATTTCAGTGCAGCTACCACTTTCTCATTGAATATACACAACATCAGTGGCACACTTTGCCGTTCAGTGTTTGATGGGTTCAATGCCTTATATGATAAGGATGGTGCAAGTTTAACAAGATTGTTCTTTTCATTCATATGCAACTGCTTCAAAACGTTAAACTTTGCTTTGCGAATCAGGTTTGCATCTAGCATGTCGGGAAAAATTAATGTCTGGTCACTGTCTTTCTGGTTGATCCAATTATTTCTGATACATTTGAATAAATGCACAGTGTCAAACAGAAAAAACAGTTTCCTACTGTTATCACATGGGTGGTCTATACAAGGCTGCAACAAACCACCACATAGCAACTTAAACATATTGCCATTAACTCGATTATTATCAGAAATCAGACAAACAGTCCTAAAACCTGCCTTTTCAACCATTCTTATGACATGCATGGTTATGTCTTTCAGATAAGGTGCAGTTAAGTTCTTAACAGGCACTAAGGCGGCTATATCTTTTCTGTGAGACAATATTGAGCAAATCATAAATGCTTGCACAGTGGTTGCCTGGGTCATGTCACAGTTTGCAGCAAAGCCCTTAACTGTTCCACCCTTGTATGAAACTTTAGGCTCAACATAGATCTCATCAAGCAGCATAGTCACGTAACGTTCATGTGGCTCAAGCAGCTGACATTTTTTTGTCAGATAAGTTATGTGAGCATTGCAATCAGTACCAGGTTCGACAGTAAAGCAGGATGAAAGTTTACGTAAATAAACAGGGTGGGGTAACATCAGTGTACTGTCACGTAAGAACCCATATGCAGAAGGTGACAGCGAAAATACCTGAAATGCCCAGTGTAAGTAATCACCACAGTACTTCCTTTTGCATTGCTGTAATAATTCCAACTGCTGGATAACATGTCGAACAACACGAATGCACTTAACTTTACTTATAATAATGTTGCTACCATCTTCAACATCAGCATCACTAGCACCATCATCTTCAGGATCTCTGCTACTGATAAGTGAACATTGTTGCTCACATATATCACGCAACAGAACTAAAGCCATATCTACTTTACCTCTGAAGTCAACCTTTCCACTTTCCCATCCCTGATAATGACTTAGAAGACTAGTCAATTTGGAATAAGAATCAAGTTTTCCATTATCACCTATCACCCACTCCAAGTTTCTGTCATCTACCCTATATCCCCCACAGCAAATGATGACAGACAAAACATCAGTTACACGAATACTTACTCTAATGCAAGGCACATCAGATACATCTAGAATATAGCACAACAAGCAACTGTCAGTCACCTTAAAGTTCCACAGTGAAGACTGTGGAATGTGTTTCATAAAGTTCATGCAAAGTTCCTGAAATGTTGTAATACTGTCAAGATTTAGCCACTGTTGTAGTGTCTGATCATCCCTTGTCTGCATCTCAGAATGTCTATCTTCTGGCTTTCTTCTCTTCATGGGAGGTTCTGATGACAAATATGATGGACAGTTGTGAAAAATAGATGGGTACGCATCTCTTGCTAGCTTTGGAAACTTTCGTGGCACAATGAGTACAGATCCATCAGGACGTGTGGCAGTGTCCACTCTGACGATAAATTCTTCAGCAAAGTGTTTAATGCATATTACCGTATTGAGGTTCAGCGGAAAATTATCCTTTGGTCGCGGAATCCGTCGCAACCAGTTTTGTAGTTTGCCATCGTTTCCTTTACACTCATTGAGTATGCTAAACGACGAAGTATAATCTGATTTCTCGTTCTTGCGAGTGTAGTTAGAATTACATCCTGTTACACAACAATGACGAGGTATTCTCCAAATTTGAACAAGTTAAATCCTTTGAAAGTCAGACGAACGGATTTTAGTGTAACTCAAAGATCTATGTAAGCAGACGATAGAATCCGATTCAAGCGTTCGAAAGTTCAATTATTAATACTTTTAAGTTCTAATAAATAATAGGAATGCGTAACATGATTAAAATCTCACTAACTGACATTAAATTTGCAACGATATTCCAAGTTTGACGCAAGGAAATTAAAAAATTAATCAAAATCGCTTTACGTGTTGACACGCTTATAGTGAAACGAAGAGGGACTCAACGTGTGACGTCACAAGCCTAACTTTAGGCAGCATTACGGCCTTCAGTATCTAGAAGGCAATGTACCGACCCAACAAGGAGAACATACTTTCAAACAGAACAGATTTTATGTTTGCGGAACAGAGAAGGAAATAGGCTCAGATCTAGTTTAATTAGGAAGGTTGTTCCAGGACACAGGACCGACGAAAGCCAAGATTATATAAAGAGTTGTAAGGGAACGAGCCTGAGGGACAAGAAGAACATCCTGGTCGGCCAAACGAAGGGACCTGCGGCCAGGAACAGACGAGGCATATATGCAATGAGCCATGATAAGATGTGGCATTTTGCATAATGCAGTTCCGCATGAAATTGAAATCTTCAATTTAATGCGTTGGGGATAGGCAGCCAGAGCAATTTATCACGCATCTAGGTAGATAATTATGTGACCAAATTCAGGGATGCCGCCAGTCAGGCGTGCAGAAGCATTAAGAACAGACTGTAGGTCCTAACTTCAGAGGAAGATAGGAACCATTTCCAAAATCGATTCTGGAGAAGATAAACGCGTGGTTTAGTGCATATATTTATACCTATCCAGCATAAATTATTAAGCAGATAATAATCACTGGATTTCTGGTGCACTTTAACTACGCGAGTATGACTTATGAAAGGCTAAATTGTTAGGGATCGAATGCAATACACTTGTTTGAACGTCTTTAGAGACAGTTCTCATAAGTTTGGTCCTTAGGTTGAAAGATCTTTCGATTGAGAAGACCCACGAACTTTCAGATCGTCGAAATTAAGTAAGTGATTTATTTCTATCATGAAGCGATATATAACAGCGAATCACCCTGAACTGGCGGAATTGGTTAAAGGAAGACCTGCAGAGGTAAATGATCTAACCCACCATCGATAAAAATTAATAAAGGAGCACACCAAGGCAGTGCCGGCCTTAGGGGCGTGCGAACCGTGCGGTCGCATGGACCCGCAAATTAGGGGACCTGAAAGTATTACAGAAAATTAATATGAACAAGACACCCTAATAATATTAGGCCCTACTATGGTTTCGATTAAATCTTCTCTTTTGTCAATTAAAATAAAATTCAACTTCCTCTAAACCCCAGAATTCTCGTGTATAGTTAAATTTGTCTTGTTTTACTTGTTAGCGATCTACAAAAATAAAAGGATTAGCAATGCAAATCAGTTTGCCTTGAGTCATGGGGCCGTACAGCATACTCTGCACTGGGCCCGAAATATCCTAAGGCCGGTACTGCACCAATGTCACGCATAACGTGCATATGTTTTCGGTCTGGGAATGTCTTCGATATCGTCTTCTTCAAAATGTGATGCTAGATGAAGCTCGAAGCTAATATTATGAGCCTATAAATTCCGGCATGTGAGGCAGACAAGCAACTTTTGCGTGTACCGTATTTGCCTAGGCAAATGTCCGAGGCGATTTCCGGTTATACCCTACCCCACAGACCTACAAGGAAACGTCACTTAAAGAGTATCTCCAAGGTGGTTTTATCAAGTTTCCCTGCTATCTTTGTTTTGGGACAGCAGGGACAACAAGGCGCACTACAACAGGCGAGATTGGCCCCAGAGGACAGAGTTATCTGTGGGGAGCAAAAACGTCAAGGGGACCCACTGGTGGACCCTCAGAAAGTACTGATGCCACCACTGCACTTCAAATTTGGCCTTATGCAACAATTTGTCACAGCTCTAGATAAGGAATCGGCAGCTTTCAAGTACCTTCAAGACTTCTTTCCTAAGCAGTCTGAGGCAAAGGTCAAAGCCGGTTTTTAAAGATAATCCTAGAGTGCAAGGAATTCCCCAAAAGCTCACTAGAAAGGAAAAAGCGGCTTGGAACAGCTTTGTCGCAGTGGTTAGAGGCTACCTGGGCAATAATAAGGCCAAAAACTATGTGGAGCTAGTTGAGACTCTAGTGAAGAACTACGGCAAAATTGGCTGCAGGATGTCCCTCAAAGTTCATATCCTTGATGCTCACCTTGATAACTTAAAGAAGAACATGAGAGCATACTCGCAGGATATACTAGACAATTACAGTATAACGAGAACATGATGGGAGACTACATTTGGGGGCTGATTCGTGAAAGTGATTTACAGTAGGCCCTATAACCGTAAATCTCGAAAAACTACGCATTTCTAAATCTAGTATGGTCGTTTTTGTATCACTCTAGTGTTAATACATGTTCATTTTGATTAATAATGTGGTTTCTTCTGACTTATATTGTTTTTTTCTGACTTTACTTCAAATCAAATCAAATCAAATCAATCTTTATTGTTCCATGAACAGTACACGTATCAACATAATATGCGAAACATTGAAGCAATGATGTTAATACATTCATTTATTTGATATGTGAAGTTTAGGAGTAATATTAGAGTCTTCACTGTTATTATATGTGACCTCGGCCGAGAGAAGGGACCACTTGTCGCAAATGGACTTATTAGCAGTTTCCACAAGGTTACACCTTTGGTAAAATGAGAAAAAAATTTCAGAGCGTTTGGCCCATAATTTATGCACTTTTTTCACAAAAACATAAAATATCATTTGGCGGGAAATCGCAGAAAAAAATTTAATGTGTCCCTACCCAATGCACTAATGCCTATATTTCGTCTTAATGCATCAAGTAGCATAAGATTCTCTATAATACAGTGAGTCCGAGCTACGAGATTGATTAATTAGACGCAAAAATCAATATAATAGTTTAGCGTAAAAACGCGTTTTCCAGCTAATCTAGAAAGCGACAAGTGGTCCCTTCTCTCGGCCGAGGTCACATATTCTCTAAATAGTGAGTTAATACTACACACTAAGTACTATAGTTAAGCTAATACAAGTGACACTGTACAGGGAACAAGGGCGACCGCTATATTAGAGTAACCCACATTCCATCTACATATTGATGGCAGTTGCATTAATTATTTATTGCTGGTTTACAGAATCATCACGCACCAAACATATTTGACAACTAGTCAGCAAATTGACAAACATTTAGCAGTCAGTTAGCAAAGTGGGATCAGCATTAATATCCCATGCAGACCAAGAATTTTCCAATCATGTTTTTTAGACCTGTTAGGCTCCTGTGGCTTTTAAATATTTTATCCATTGATTTTTAAAGCTACCAATTGTGACTAACTGTCGGATACTCAGTGGTATGGCATTCCATATTCTAGGTCCAGTGGAACGAAGGGAAAATCGATAATAATTAGTTCTTGTATATATTTTCATTGTATGTATTTTTTATGGTATGTTAGTGAAATTCTGGTCGTTCTCGCCTTCTTTGATTCTAAAGTTTCTGCTGAGATGAAGTCTGCCATGGTTACAGCGTTAGACGTCAAGACAACAGATCATCCTCGACGTATTGCCTTCATTACAGCGCTACATCAGAAGCAGCTGTCTGACTTTGTGTCGCAACACAGCAGGCAGCTTTTCACAGCATTGGATATACCACAACATTTCCTAGCCAACAATCCAGATATATGAGACAGTGACAACGACTACATTGTTGCCCAACAGAGAGTGAGAAGTCTGAAGGTCATCAATGAAGTAACTGCTCTTGGACACTAAAATCGTTCACAGCTGCCTCGAGAATGCTCTTCCAACGATCTATAACTTCTGCTAATTTGTCGTTAAATGATGCAACAACATTTTTCTTGCAACCAATCGCTCTGGAGATGCAAGTGGTTTCTGGAGTGTGGACAGAAATTGTAGGATTTCTTTTCAGAGAACCAATCGGCACCAGCCATTTCACACTTACGCCAGTTTTCTGGAAAGCTCTTATTGTATGTCACAGCACACTGAAATGCTAGTTTTCTCACTTCTCTGGGTGAAAGATCAAAGTAAATGGATGAGGCATTTTTTACATAGGGCCTACTCTGTCTACCTTCTTCGACATCTGAAAGATACATCTATTTCTTCTATATTCAACGCTCGGTGCAATATTGACATTTCCGCCATTTTGTGACTGTTTTTTTTTATAAATCGGTACAGCGTGACATGACAGATTTGCAATTCCTTTGCAACAGAGCGACATGACTCATTTTCATTAGTAACACTATTTTCCCCGTCATGCACTGTTTTCAGAGGGGTCATACCTTTTTCTACTTTTACACTTGTAAATCCTCGTTTTTAAGAGAAGACTCTTTCATGTAATATTAAATAAAATTATTCATTCATAAACATACAATCATACTAGTACTATTACCAGTTAAACATACATTGGGGTTTGCTGTAGCATACATAGGGGGCAGGTTGTAACATGTTACAACTAACCCCAGTTGATTTGTTACAACCAACCCCGCTACTATATGGCTCTAGTTTTTATTTTATATCTTTGGGAAGCATTAACTTACGGTAATACCGCTCACATAGACGCTGCTTGAATGACAATTCTTCTAATCACGGCAATCCTTAAAAATGTACAACGTGAATACAGTGAGCCATGAGAAAATTAAGAAAAAAGGCAGAAACTCACTTTCATGCTCAAAAATTTTGTTTTCTTTATACAAAATTTATTTCTTTGAATCCTGCGCATAAATTTTGTTGACCTTGGTTTTTCTAGTTGATCTACATTTGGATCAATGTAAGCTGGTTCCCTGCTCTCCAGTAACGGCGCTGCGATGCTTGTTACATTCAACCCGTGTTACTTTCATCCCCAGTCTCCCCTAATTAGCACCAGCCATTGACTTTCTTTTGAGCATTTTTACAATATTCTGAGTCTTCTGGCTTCTGGTGTTAAAACTGACATTATACGACAATATCGGAAAGTGCCACGTATTGTAAAACTTCATTTATGTTGAGCTACCAGAAATATTATTAGAATGCATTTACATTTTGGGAGCTTCTGTATTTTAACATTAGAAACACATTTGGAAGGTGGCAGGATAAAAATTACAAATTTTACTTTTGAGTGGCACCCTATTATGTAGCCTATTCTAGAAAGATTAGTCGCAGTGAAGCTTCAGTGGAGGACTGTGGAGTTTGGGCCATTGGGACAACTATGTCATCTTTCGAGCTTCACTGCGACTAATCTTTCTGGAATAGGTTACCTATTAGGATGCCACTCAAAAGTAAAATTTGGTTAAATTCTTGAAGAGCCCCAAGGCCACCCAAAAAACACGAAATGCCGAAATTTTTCATGCATGGCCGGAATTTTTTAAAACTTGCAATGTGATGTTTTTTCACTATTGCAATTTTATTTTGGCGATGTCTTTTGTAAATATATTGAAGACTGAAAGGCTGTAAGAACGTCGGCCAAATAGCCAAAAACATTCAAAACTAGTAGAATTGTCTAAAACAGTGTTTCCGACATGTGCTGACATGATGGAGTTCTTCATAATTGTTCTTGATGTCCTGAAGCGAGATTAAACAGCAATTGATTCAGAAGTAGCAGATGCAAACAACTCTGAGTGTTGTAACAAGGGGATGTGATAGATACGATGTTTCTCATCGAAGAGCTACTGGACTAGTGCATGAAGGTGACAGATCGCAGGTCAACGACAGGAGTAAAATTCGTAGAGAATGAGAGTCAGAAAATATTTACAAGCAAGTGAGACAAAACTAGAGTGCAAGTGAAAAAATGAAGATGGTATTATCCGAATATGATAACCGAAGAGCATATTACAGCTGTGTCAGAACCCAATTCGAAATATGCATGTCATTTCAGTCCATCAGTTGGAAACCCATAAAGTATAGCAAGAGAAATATCAGATATACTTCGCGAAATAACATAGGAGGTGTTATTTCCTTGCTTGAAATGGAGGTAGCGAAACCATTGCAGTGACTCGTTTGCTTGTTGCATGCATACTAATTGCCTTTGAGACATCTCCTACAGAAACTTGATAGTGTAAAACATGGTCCTAGAACATTGTCTGGTCGAATTAGTTAAGCAAACCAAGCATGTGAAAACAAATCAGTAGTTCCCTTTACAGCAAATGCACTTGACAATTGTCTGTGTGTTGATAATGCTCATATAAGCACCGATCAGAAGTATTTGTACAATAGTTATATAAGTCAAGCTGTATCTGCTAGGAAATGCCCTGACGAAGTTGCTAATTGAAAACCCAGTCCAGTGGTTTATTCAAGATGACTTACAACTGCTAACAGAATTCTACTTGAAATAGCTCTGGTCCAGTGCTGTCTTAACAGCATTGTGGGCCCTGGGCAAAGCAATGCGCTGGGCCCCTGTCCACCCACAGAGATAAAAATTGTTGCGTGTGGAGGTCACGTATACATTAATTGTTTTGTCTTTTGGGCCCCAGAATCGTGGGGGCCCTGGCGACTGCCAACTTTGCCCATACGTTAAGACGTATGCTCTGGTCTATACAAGTCAAGTCATGAAACACGAATATTGCATCCGTAATGTATAAAATGGTTAAACTGCAATCACAGGCTATTAAAAATGTCATGTACTCGTATAATGTCAGCGACACTGCAATAACGTCATTGCTACATAAAGAGTTTTATTTCGTTGGTGTTCTTTAGCCAAGAAAACACTACTACAGACTGGCCGCCGTTTTGTTTTCTGGCAGTGCTACATGTATGGGTCATTATCTTAAATGTGCAGAATAGATGTCCCATGCTGGTTTTTTTTAGTTTTTTTCGATAATTTCTTCACTTTTTTTGCCTCTCCTTCAAAGAATGAGCAGATTAACATTTTCCATCATTGTTTTAGCTGCTAGATTTAGGAAATTTTGAAAAAAATTACTAAATGTATACAAAATATCATTACCATTCGCTGTCCGAGACGGTGTACAATGCATTAAATTAAGCTTTTGCGCAAATTTATTCCATTACAACCTGTAATAAAGGTATATTATTTTGATTAATTAGTAGCTATGCAATAATTAAACATTTAGACTCATTTTCGTAATATTTCTTTCTTTTTCTACCTATTTATACTTGTCCATAGAAATAAGCATCATAGCCATCTCAATTTTTGGGAGCTTATAACTTTTAGAGAACGTGCTTACTTACTAAAAGAAAAACATCAGGAACAAGATATTGTCAACTATTAATGGAATCACGCAGATTTGTGTTGAAATTCACAATATTCTATTTTTAATTTAAGTTTTTGTGTTCCAAATTACAAAAAAGTACATTTCTCTTTCATTGCCATCTAGTGTTGTATTTCCTGGTTTAGGTAGATTACAACATTGATAACTTATTTTATTTGTAGCTTTTGTTGAACTGATTGAAATTACTTATCTGATGGAGTAATTCACGTGAAACCGTTTGACGGCTGTTTTAAATTTCATCACTATGTCATTACCATTCGCGGTTGTTTTTCATCATTACCATCTGTTTACATCAGATTTTTGATATTTTCTCATGACAGTCGCATCTTGTCACGGATGGTAATGACACATTGCTCAGAGTGAATTACATGTATTTTTTTGAATTATTTTATATAAAAATAAATTGCAAGTAATTAGAATTTACTAGCAACTCTTAAAATGTTGTTCAACTTGTATCTAAAGCATATAACATACAGTTATAGCTAATGCTGCACAGATTTGTTTCTGCAGCTGAAAATAATATTTCCTTTTTTAAATAATTTCGAAAAATGTCTTAATTTCTTGACACCAGACTAATATATTATGTGAAGGAAAGGCCTATTGTATTCCAACTTAATGCTGGTATCATCTACTTTTAAGAAATTGCCATTTTATAAGCACTAGAGGAATATTTCAGGTCCTTGTGATTAAATATGATTACATAAAAAGGGCGGACTTTAATGAAAAAAGAGGAGCTTTAACTTTATAAATTCTGAAAAAACTTAACTTATGATTAAAAATATAGTGGATTTCTTTCAAATTAGTTAAACTTAACTATGTACATGACTAAAATAAACACTTGCAACCAATATTATTTGGGGAAAATTTTTTTTTCATATCGGAGATGAAATGTTTAACATTTCGGATAATGACCCATATATCTTTAATTCCATTGCATTCCTTGAGCCCGAAAATGTTAGGTTAGACTATAAAATCATGTTTCCATCACATACACGACTGTACATATAGCCATTTGAAGATATTGGCCACCATTTTGGGGGCCATCTTGTTTTTCCATGTAACCGCTAAAACTCCAGCTTGCTAACCACGATTTTCGTTTTGAGCAGGGTCAAATTAGTCTAGAAGCACCTGTTAGCAAATTGCTACATGATTTGCTTCTAACAAGGTCATTTTAAAATTCCAAGCCTAGTCTATAATTATGGAAGATTTCAATTGCTGGGTTATAATGAGATAGGTTTTCGCAGTTGGGGCACCTCAAAACATAATCCTAGAGGCAAGATATTTTACACTAGCAAAACTAGTATCTATACACAAGTTTTGCACCCCTGCCAATTGCAGTTTCCTCAAAAAATGTTTTACCTATTGCTTTCACTCCACCCTAATGTATATCGCACAAAAAATTACACAACCCAGGTGTATAGAAGAAAAAACGCCAAGGTATTAAATCATTGGTATTTTTCAAGTATAGTAAAATAGAAAAGCTGTTACTTACAGAGCACTGTGATATTTGGAGAACTGGCAATGCTGCTGACCGATGGAATGTTAATTGCGTACATAGAGTTTGCGGTTGCTATTAGCACCATATAGACATGGCAAGCGTACGATGTAATATCTTGTCGATGTGCTGTGACTGATAACTGAGAAATAACTGGGTTATTTCCCGGCGTTGAATCGCTAAAACTTGAAACATTTTGGCCTTTATAATCCGTCCAATATAATTGCGGTCTAAGTGTAGAAGCAGGTAACACAGATCCGTTATAGTTCAAAGTACAGGTGATGATGACGTTTTCCCCTTCCATAACGTCTGGAGTGTTGTTGTAAGTTACATTTGGAGATGCATCTACAAATAAGAATGTCTTTGTGCATTTAAATACGCATAAGTTATTCTTGGTAACTCAACTTTTAATTGGATAAAACGTATTCAGCTTTATCCACTTGGTTTGAGTCAAAAACAATGTTTTCTAGCTCAAGCCACACACTCTCACATCAGTGTGCCACTGTTAACGGTAATTTTAAAAGTACAGAAGCAAATGTTTTGGCGTGTTTATTTGTTTATTTTGTTGCGCTCTCCGTTGTAAGTTAGTATAGATTGGTTTATTTGTGGATAGTGTTTCTAGAGACATCTCTAATATTCTCAATGCTCAACACGACCAATGTGACCGCGTGTCTGGATTCAAATCGGTCAAGCTCTAGCCCACTGTCATTTGACAATTACTTTAGTTTGAACACAATTTGAATGACTTTCACTATGACTCAGTGTTTCGAATTATTTGATCGATTCCATTATGGATCTGAGCGCTCGCTTTAAACAGCGTCTTCTTTCCATGCTATCGCTACCTTGCCTCCATTTGGACCTTTCAATGGTGACAAATTCCCGGTTGGGCAGTTTAACTTACAGATTTTATGCCATCATTAACTGGAAAAATCTATGAAGTCGGTGAAAAACGACGAGAAGAGTCTTAGGAGTGGTTCTGCTGAGGCGCCCTTGTAACGGCAAGGCTGTGTTGTGGCGCCACAGAATCGTCGTTGTTATTAACTCACGGAAGAGTCATGCGTCAAATCGAATGCTTGTCCTGCATCATAGGCTGCGTTACCTACCAAATGTTGAACGGTGAGACAGATTGTTCTGCATACTCAACACTTTACGATAAAAATGTAATATCTGGCTTGCACCAGAGAACGACTCTCCACAGCAACTAAAAACCACAGACTGATGTTCAAGTGTGTGTTTCTTTTGCTCAAAGTGTATATTTTCCAGAGTTCACGCTTCAGTGGTCAACGTTCCAGGGATTTATCGCTCTTGTAATCCATTCTCCTAATAAGTAGTTGGTTAACTTGCGTTCAGTCAGTCGCGCACTCTACCATGCCACGCAATTATAACAGCACAAGACTGCGTCGGGTGTTCATAATTTCTCCGACCAAATCATCTACACTTGTTACGACAGTAGCATGTCTATTTGTTATAAAGATGGGCCATTAATCTACTTTACTACTGACATTGTCTTAGCATGTCCTGTTAATTGCATAGGCATTGACGTATACAAGCAAAACCGAAGCGTTATGTAAATGTTGGACATACTGAATGGTGTCTTGTCGCATGCTGAGCGTTGGCTCGCGCCTAGAGTATTGCACCCATCATGCTCGGTTTCTTTCTCTTTCGTTGACAAGTCTCTCTTGAAGTACATTGTTTTAATATTCGTCTTTGTACATTCTATGCAAATTCGTCACGGTTCACTGTTAACAAAGGTACGAATCTGTTCTCCGACAGTCTTGATACAGCTGACTAACCACGAATTGTCTTAAACCAAAACTCTCATTTTGTTCTATTTCTCACACGGACTCTGAAACATGCGTCTCTGCAATTCTTTTTTACACACTAACCCGAATGAGTGATTGAACCTTCCAGAACCCCTTATTCAATCTGTTAACTTTGGTCTTGTTTGAACAACTTCGAAGTGGAATGACAAGTCCCCGTAGTGAATACCTTACCTTTAGGACGCGATATTTTTATTTTTATTTTCCTATTCCGTCGCTTAGTGCGGAAGGAGTGGTGTCATTTTCAGTTACTCTTCTGAAAGGGGCAACGAACCACAGCCGAAGAGACATTAGTAGGTTTTACAGGACTTGAATCAAACTTAGAATCGCATTTATGCATGACACAGATCATATAAGTCCAAAGGGTACACATTAATAGTGAGTTTTGATTTCACGTTGGAGTACAACACAATTACAATTAAACGGACAATTCATCATCATCATCATCATAATCATCGTCATCATCATCATCATCATCATCATCATCATCATCATCATCACCATCATCATCAAAAATTGAGTGGGCTATAGAGACCACCCTAAATCGTGGGATATCCCACCTTTACCAGTAACAGTGTGGTGTTTAGTTCAAAGATACTCATCGCTGTTTGCCTACAGTGTACTCTGTGTTATCAGGCTAAACACCTCGTCATCCCAAAATTCTTAAAAGACTCGCTCTTGCGTTTCAGCTGTGTGATCAACTGCCACATCTTTATGTTCTCCTTGTTGACAGGGCTCAATGTAAATTTTGGTTCTTGGCATTGCCAATCCTCTTTCGTTGGCTTAGAAGATTTAGGCGGCTTTGAAGGTAGTCGTTGCTTCTTGGCCGGGGGGCACGTGCACCGGCTGCCCCGGCTCCCCCCCCAGAGTCTACGCCTATGATGGACCGCATTGCACATCATAGCCAAGAACGAAGATGGTCGTCGACTGCGTTGTCGGTTGTGCCACAGAACCACGTACTACACGTGTATAGCAGGCACGCCAAGTGCCTTGCTGAATACCATGGAAACAAGTGACATTGAACTTATTCAGTTTACAGAAAGCACGAACATTTTTATTGAAATGACCGCGAACACAATCGATAACTAATAGAACATTATTATAATAAACAAATACATCTTTCCCGCCGAAGTTGCGAAAACGCAACGTCCTATAACTAGGACACTACATATAGTTCCAATAAAAATGCACTGTCAGAAGTTCATTGGCATCATATTGATGACCAAGTATCAGTCACAACTTAATCCGGTGGCTATTTCTAATAGCGGCGGTAAATGGGTTAAAGCGGACAGATAATTAGATAATGAAGCCTTCAAATGGAGAACACTTAACCAAGTAGCTGAACTAAGATCAACCAAAGGACACATCAATTGTATAAGGTTAAAATATCATAGTATTGAAAAGGAAAAACGAAAACAACCTGACTAGGCAACTTAACTATGTATGACTAGGAAAAAGCACACATGCCATAGAGGAATTATGAGAACGTTGAAGAATTCTACACCGTGAGGCATAAAAAAGGAAGCGGCGGGAAAAATCATTATTCTTTTAACAATATTCAAACAATGTCAATGAAATTCATGAAATTTATAGCTAAATAGCAGGCAATGTAACAAAATTTACAGTTTGTACTCAAACTGTCCGCCTTCAGCTTCTACGCATGCGCGAAGTCGATGCGCCATTCAGGCACCGCCGAGTCAATAATTCGTTGGGCAAGAGCGTTCCAAGCTTGCATGATTCGCTTACGAAGATCTTCAACATCAAGGACCTGTGTTTTGTACACCATTTCCTGCATGCATCCCCATATTTTATAATCTACGGGATTCAGATCTGGGCTGTTAGGGGGCCATTGTATAGGAATTATGAAGTCAGGAGTTTCATTCGTCAGCAGTGCAACCGTTTCACGAGCTCTGTGCGCTGGAGCACCATTTGGCTGGAAAATGTAAAATTCAGAGAATTCTCGAATTTCAGGTAGAAGGTCTTCCAAGAGTAAAACATCTCTGTAGTATGTGCCGTTCATTTTTACCCCCGGTTCAACAAAGTGAATTGACGTGCGCCCCAGAGAAGAAACACCGACTGACACCATCAGGGATTTGCTAAACGTCGGACGTGTGCGTAAAAGGCGGTCGGCAGCAATATCTCTCTTTCGAGTTCCAACTGCTACATACATACGATCATTTTGAGTATTGCTATGAGAAGCAACTGTGAATAATTTATCGTCAGTAAACCAGATGAAATGCACTAGGCTAGCAGGGTAGCGACGCAACAAAAGGTGACTGCGGTCAAGTCGAGCTTGTTTGTTGGCCACGGTCAATTCATATGACCTACGTTTTTTCATGCATATCAAACGTAAGTCTTTCTTCACAAGTTGGTATATCTCAACGTTCCAACTTCCCGAACAATTTGTCTTTGAGTATGGTGTGTTTGCGGGAAATCTTTCTGGCTCAAAAGAAGTGTTTCAACGTCTTCAATTTTGTAGCAGTTCGAGCAGTGCGCGGACGGCCACTGCCGGGAAGACGTTGCGAAGTTCCAGTACTATCAATCTTGCGAATAATCTTGTCCAATCCACTACGAGACCAGCTTTTATGAGGAAACTCTTTTAAAAATCTTTTGGCTCCATAACGTTTGTTTTGTCTTAAGGATGTTATAACGTGTTTATCTTCCTCACTGAACGCCATTTTCGTAAATGGTGGGAAAATTAATGACGTCATTATTATTACGTCAACGATTTAGCGGAAATTTGTTATAGGGTCTTTATAAAATAAAATTATTCATTTTAACGATAGATGTTTTTGCGTAAATTGCATTTGTTTTGATCAATTATTGAATGAGTTATAACGATTTTTCCAGATGTTTCCGTTTTTATGCCTCACGGTGTATACGTGTTATTACAGTAGTTCAATCACTGTCTTGTTCATTTTAGGGTGGAGTAAAAAAATGATTTTTAAATAAATGAATTCTAATAGTGGGCAAAAGATGCAACTTGGGTAGAGAAAGAAACACACCAAATATTTTAAATTTCAAATGACATCTTCTGCCCTCTACCGTCGATGCAATATTTCAACGTGATTAACCTAATATCACAGTGGATGTCATCCAATCTCCTCTGCCTTAACCCTTCCAAAAAGAATTCGTAATCCTAGGCCTTCCTGATCATATCAAGAAAAGCCCTAACCCTTCCATACACCTATCGACTAACTCATCGTTTCTTAACTTTCACATCGGAACCCCCCCACCTCCGTCCATTACTTGTGATCCACACCTCTCCTTCTCTAACCACATCTCCAACCTTTCGCGCTCCTGCTTCAGGCACATTTGTGACCTTCGTCGCATCCGGCCCAAGATCGACCTTAAAACTGCCTCTACCATTGTTACCTCTATTGTTCATTGACTACAGCAATTCCCTCTTCCTCAACCTTGAATCCACCCAAATCAAGCGCTGCAACTTATCCAAAAGTCACTAGCCAGGGCTGTCACGAGAATGCCCAAACATCATCATATCACTCTCATCCTTAAATCACTACATTGGCTAAATTCCCAGAGTGAATCCACTTCAAAGTCCTATCACTAACTAGCTATAACTCCCTACAATATATCCAGCCCAAGTACCTCCGTGGTCTCTTCACCATCCAGGCAACCCGCTCCACCCGATCCTCTTCCTATTTCCGTCTTTCTCGATCTCCGGTCATTACTCATCTTAAGTTCTCCAACTCAGCCACATCCAAAAGAGCACCACGCCTCTGGAACGATCTCCCCTTGAATTCCGCAGATTCTTGGTTCTTCCATCGTCATTCCAACCCGTCCTCAATCCTTCTCCGCATGTTCCTCTATCGCCGGGCTTTCCACTCCAAACTGGTCTCACCTTTTCAAGTAGGGCCTACTCCTACCATAACCCATTTGATCCTCTGCCTTCCAATTCTTCTCGCCCTAAATGACACCCTCCTTCACAGCTGCTGTGCCTCCACTCTTGGTCTGCCCCCCCAACCCCCGAAACCAGACTCGGACCTCTTTTGGATTACTCTCTGGAACACCCCCTCAACACTCACAGTCGTATGCTGGTGCATCCCGCTTGAACAGAGCTTTGGTACTTCTTTCGTTCTCTCCTAATTTTCTTCTTTTCATTTATGTCGCTGCATTCATTAGGCGTTACAATCATAGGCGCTATTTGTCGGGGGGGGGGGGGGTAACCGTACCCCACCCCACTTTTTTGGGCTGGGGTACCGTACCTCCCACTTTATGAACAATGCCAATCAATATTTTATCATTTTGCCTTCCCAGAGATCGGAGTCAACGCCTTGCTTCCTGTATGTAAGAAATTGGTACCCCCCACTTTATAGACCAAAGTTACGTCCCTGGTTACAATTATATAATCCTGTAACATACCAGAGGCGATTTCCGCAACTGATTTGAACGTGTATTTCATGAATTGTAACCGTTCGAAGACAGTGAGTTGAAGAAAAAGAAAAAATAATGCATCACATTGACGTTATTCAAAGAATTTTATATGGTAAATATTTAACCGCCGGTAGAGGGCAGAAGACGCAAAGCAAAATCAACAATATTTTGAGCACTATTTACACTCACATGCTGACAACTTTCCATCGCTATTAGAAAACGTTTGCTGAAAAAAAAGTTTTTTTCGCCATTTTCACTCCACCCTATTGTTCATCCGTACAGAACAAGCAGTAACGTAGTTTAGATTTAAAGTTCGCTAGCCCTGGAGATTGACGAATCGACGCAGGCGTGTTATTCCATATATAGGCGCAAGTAAACCTTACTAAGAAGAGACGTGTATTGGTGTGAGCGTAAGATATGTGATATGAGCCAAAGGTTCTAGTTTGGTGGTTATGGATTTCGGTGGAAAGTTGGAAGAGATGCCTATACGACCGGGAGAAAGTTATATTTATAGCGAAACATAAATTCAGCTATTTGGAGAGTCCTTATTTGCATGATAATAAGCAAGCCGATGTCTTTTAATAGTCGCCTTGCGTGGGACTTCCAGGAAGTACCAGCTACGATTCTGACAGCTCTCTTCTGTAGGACAACCAATCTTTGTAAGTCAGTTTTATAGGTGGATGTCCAAATTAAATTACAGAACGTAAAATATGGGTAGACCAGGGAGATAAGATTCAAATGTTTTTGGCTATTTTGGAAGAGTGCTCCTTCCATGCTAGGTGTTGGTCAATATGGATACCAAGAAATCGGCCGAGTCAACTTAATTTTTGGGACTTCCATAAATGTCTAGTTCAGTAAGAGAAAGGGGCAAATTTTCCTATGGGACTTGAATAATATATAGTTGGTCTTGTCCAGGTTAAGTGTGAGCTTATTAACTCTAAACCATGTCGCTATTTTTGTTACTTCGATGTACACTGTCTCATAGAGTGCAGTAAAGGAACTATGAGAATAGATGTTAGTATAAACAGCGAATAAAATAAACTGCATAAGGGGAGAGGCGTTGGGAAGATCGTTAATATATATAAGAAAGAGTAGAGGGCCCAGAATGGATCCTTGTGGAACGCCATAGTTAATTGAGCGTGTCGCTGAAGTAGTAACAAAGAAACCAACTGAGAGCGATGGTCAAAGTAGCCAAAGAGCCATTGTAATTGAATACCTCTTATACCGTGGTGTTGTAATTAAAATATCATGATTAATGGTATCAAAGGCCTTTGCTAGGTCGAAGAAGACTCCCAGAGTGTATTCATTATTTTCTATTGCTTCAGAAATGTTGTCTTGCATGCTAAGGAGGGGCATATAAGAGGAGTGGCCTGATTGGAAACCATGTTGTGAAGGGAAGAGTAAGTTCGTTTTATCAATACATTTGCTGAGTCTTATATGCATTACTTTCTCAAAATATTTGGAAAAGAAGGGTAGGACGGATATTGGCCTCTAGTTAGCTACGTCTCCTTTGTCACCATTCTTGAAGATAGGGACTACCTTGGCGGTTTTAGGGCTTGCGTAAAGCAACCGGTGCGAAAAGAGCAGTTAATAATTTTGACTAGTGATTCAGCTATGTATAATAGAGAGAGCGAGGCAATGCAGGGGAAAATTTCGTCAAGACCTTTACTGTGGGATACTCGAATAGAAGAATTTAAGCTAACTATTTCTTCGGGGGATGTTTCCTCTAGTCCAAATGAAGTACACAGCGAAGGGTGAGGAATCTCTCAAAGGTTAGCCGGAACTCGGGGATTTTTTCGTCAAGAGATGAAACTATTGCCGTGAAATAATTATTAAATTTATTGGCTCTTTCGGTGGGGTATTCGATCTTGTCATTATTGGAATTTAGATAAAACACGCCAGAATCATGGTTAGCTGTCCCAAGAAGCGAGCCTATGACTCCATGTCTTTTTTATGTTATTATTATGTTCGTACAAATCTGTCTCATAATAACTCTTCTCCGCACGGACTTTTATAGTTTTAAATTTATTTCTGTAAGAAATGAAATTGTTCTTATTAGCAACACTTGGATTTTTTATGTATCTTCGGTATAAGGAATTTTTTCTTCGGCTAGATTTTAGTAGGCCAACGGTCATCCAAGGCTCCTTTGGGCGTGACGACCGGTTAACACTCTTTGATTCGAGTGGGAAAGATTCATCATAGGCCTTCGTGTAAGATGACAAGAAGAGGTCATAGGCTTCGTTTGCATCCCCAGTTTCACAGGTCCCTGAAAGCTGGGACCAGTCGATAGCTGAGAGTAATTTGTGGAATTTCTTTATTCTGTAATTAGAGATAATTGAATTAGTTGGGCAATTGGTATCATTGATACATAGAGTTATAGAATATAGATTCAGGTAAACGGGTTCGTAGGTGTGTTGGTAGGTAGGCAGGTAGGTAGGTAGGTAGATATTAGGTTGCAAGGCGCCTTTATAACCGTGTGCTCTGAATAGGCTGGTGTCCTGCGCTTGGCCTTCGAGTGGCACTTTAGAAGTTTGGAGATTACGATTACGATTACGATTACCCAACTATACAAATTGCCACCGTAATCATTATTATTATTACTAAGGAAGGTGTAGTTTGTGCTCAGTAAGTTTGCTAGTATTAGGTAGGTATATGGGTAGGTGGTAGGTATACATATGAATGTGGATGTGTAATCAGCAGGCAGGTGCATTACCGTACGCATAAAATATTCGTCTTGAAGAATAGCTAGAAGCATTTTATGAAACTACTAGTCATGCTAATACTGTCTGGCAAGGAAATATCCAATCAGCGCTTTGCCCGAAATCAAAATTAACCAAATAAGGCTAAGCAAGCAGTACATATGGTACAAGAAAAGAATACTGGGCTGCAATCGGTTACAAGACCTTAAAGATTTACTTACTAAATAATTTGACATATATGAGAGAAAAAGAACCAAAGATGCTACTGTATATTGTAAAAAGATATCGTCAGCATAGAAAATCTACAAATTTCTTACCCAGCACAGTGAGTAACGCAAGATAAGTATCACTTTCAGTGCAACGATAGACTCCTGCCTGTTCCATTGTTATATTGAAAATAATGAGATTGCACGTTTGTCCATCCGTCTTTTCAGTTCTGTAGTGATTTTGCAAGCCAGGACTAAGGACGCAGCTAGTAGCGATTCTTATTTCACCACTTGTTGTCCCGTCTCTTGATAGAATCCAAAGCAATGGCCCAGATGGCGTAGCGGAGCAATTGAATATCGCCTTGCCATTAACTTCTGCCACTGTGTTCAATGGTGGTGAGGTTACCAGTCCTTCTAGCTCTGTAATTTAGAAGAAGAAGCACAATGTATTCTAACTATGCATAGAAATTATTTGCCAATATACGCCTCATACAAAATCGTATTTTTCTCAATTGACACACTAATCCATAAAATCCTGTGTCTTCCAAGATATCTCGTCCTCATCGAAACCCCCTTAACAGCTAATCTGAATCCTGTCTTTGGTCTCTATGGCAACCGAATCTTGCCCCTCGATTTGACATCTCTGAAAAGCAGGTGCCGTGCGCTTGGTTTAAAGGTAGAACTTTTGGAATTCGATTTTCAAAGCCGCCTCCTATGTAAAAGACAAAAGCTAATCAACTTTGATGCTACAGTGTATCGTTGGGGACAATACGCAGACTGCGCATGTTGCAATTAACCCTCGAATGCCTAAGGGGAGTGTCCGACCGGACCTCAGACTCGTTTTTCCACGGATAACTTTTGAACGGCTGTGAAATTGAAAAAATGGTTTCAGCACATCCTAAAGCCATGCATTTGGCTTCGTATGATATATCTTGCGTGATTATTCTCCAAATGTGTACCCCACAACCATAGCATATACCAAGGACACCGCAAGATATGCGACTGATGGTCATACTGGAACATGATTTACCAGCCCAGAAATAAATTGGTCAACACATGTTAGTAGGCATCTTTGGATGACGAATTCAACGCTGAGTGTAATACAGTTTGATCTACTGTATTGTCTTCTGCCTATTCGAGGTTATACAGGCCAAAGCTACATCCGTACAATTGAATACCTGTGAAAAGTCCCGAAATTGCAAAACACTACAAACGAGTATTAAAGTTCAAAAAAGTTTCACCAGGTGGCGCTATTGTGAAATACCATACATCAGTCGATTGCAAATTTTATTTGGATTATAACAAGCCAAATCTCGTTACAATATTCCAATCTCTTCTCTAGATATTACAATGAAAACACCGGGGTCCAGTCGAACCTCCCTCTTGGGCATTCGTGTATAAAAAAATACATTGGGCTCTCGAGGGTTAAAATAACCACAACCGAATATTTGCCACAGTTGCTAATAAACTCTAGATCAGTTGAGGGCAAATGTATAAGGCTGTTTGGCGTTTTGGAAGAGGATCATGGTTGTTTAGCTAAACTACCTTTTATGCGAATTAGAATAATCAAAGTAATGGCAAGGAGAGCAGCAAGAGTGCAGCAGTACGCGGTTCGATTCCCGCAAACGTACCCTCGGGCCATAACGTGTGTTTGGTTAAGATATTGAACATAGTACCGTCCTGTCTCAATGTAATCTTACTGCGTTTGTCTGTTTTAATTAAAAAGAAAAAGATTATTATTATTATTATTATTATTATTATTATTATTATTATTATTATTATTATTATTATTATTATTATTATTATTATTATTATTATTATTATTATTATTATTATTATTATTATTGCTATTGCTATTGCTATTGCTATTGCTATTGCTATTACCATTACCTTTACTACTACTACTACTACTACTACTACTACTACTACTACTACTACTACTACTACTACTACTACTACTACTACTACTACTACTACTACTACTACTTCTACTACTACTACTACTACTACTACTACTACTACTACTACTACTACTACTACTACTACTACTTCTACTACTACTACTACTACTACTACTACTACTACTACTACTACTACTACTACTACTACTACTATTACTATTACTATTACTATTACTATTACTATTACTATTACTATTATTATTATTATTATTATCATTATTATTGTTATTATTATTATTATTATTATTATTATTATTATTATTATTATTAAATAATTAAAATAATTATTTGACCGATGCACTTTGACTGATTGTAAGATTTGTACTACGTTGTGCGGGAGGGGCAAGGGCTTGCCTTCGAAGGAATCAATTTCACGAAAAAGATGGAGATTCGATTTTATGGTCTGTACAACCAAAGACTTGACGACTAGATCCGATTAATGGTTATACCTAAACTTGTGACGCTTCTCCAAAAATGGAAATGGAATAATTGGGCGGAAACTGCATCAGTGATTTTGGGGATTGGACGTCCGAGATCTTAGTGGCGCAGCGAACAGTGTATTCGTACTTTAATATCTAATAAATTAACAAGTTGCGGAATAGGCTATAGGTTGCGCCGTTGCGGCACGAGGGTTAACTGAAAGTAAACCCGGGTTTAGGACTGAGCAGCAATCGTTTTGTCATAGAAAAATAATAGGATCACTGTATTGTAGGCCTACTCGTACAATGCATATTGTATATGAATAGTACCCGGAGTCAGTCGCTAAGGAGTTACCGACTGACTTGATGAGTTAGAGACTGACTTAGCGACTCAGTCGACTAAGTCGCATGCTAATCGACTGACTAAGTCGCTTAGACTTATCGACTGACTTAGCGACTTGCTATCGACTTCTCAGATATGTCTATTGGACATACCTAAATGCCTAACAATATCATGCATTTTACTGCATAGCCTACTGCACTGACCGTACCCTCATTTCCATAAAGGTTCCATCCGTCGATGGGACCCTTATGGGCTCTATTAAGGGTCCAATATGGGACTATGGGCTCCGCTCCATGTGGGCATGCTGACAGAGGACAGACCGATACTGCAAAAATTAATGTTAACGTGAATTCGTAAAAATGAGTGCTTGATAAATCGAATGAAGCGGAGGATTAATAGCAGTACCCGATTTCACGGTCAACCAGTTGGCCGAAACTGCTTATGCGTGCCTCTTTCAGCCAGTAGCAAAGGACGAGAATCATGCACCCCGGCACTAAGTCTTATTCCCAGTGTGAGAATTGTATAAAAAAAGACTGGGGAGATTAGACTTTGATCCATGTGGAGTTGAATATTTTATTCGTATTTTCTCAACTGATGTGAGCGAAATTTGAAGGCAGCAGAATGCAGTTTTGTAAGTCAAACTCGAATCAAAATCAATTCCTTTGTTAAGAAAATTCAAAATGAATATATGATATACCATAGAAATTTCTTCATTTAGTCAGCGATTCAGAATCAAATAACGCTAAATCACACCAGCACAACTGATGGTTTGGAAACGACCCCCTCCCGGGTGTGCAATGAAGACTTAACTTTGAGGTCCTAAGAAAGACTAGGGGTTCAACCTCCCAACCCCTCGACCATTCTCACCCTGCTTATTCCCCCTCTTCGTAATCATCAACACCATCTTCATAATACAATGCATAAATTCACTGTACCAAAAAGACAACGACTATATCCCCGTATTCTCTATATTCTATAAGAACTCTCAGTAACAGAGTAAAATCTCTTACAATGTACCAAGTTGCGGCATGTGAGCATGTTTTCTTTAACGAATATTGTGTTGTATTGTAATGTTGCTCGTTCTGCTGCTGTTTTCTTTATCAAATCGAAACTTGGAAACCACGATAAATTAACAGGCAAATATTAAGTGAACGAAGTCGCTAGCAGTCGATAGCTTAGCGACTGGTTTCGACTTGAGGGCTTAACGGCAGCGGCGGCGGATGGCGGCGGCGCCGGGGACTATATATGAACCCGTATGACTATTTGATATGATTAATTTCACGAGTGAAATAATAGAAAGCACCATAGTAGCCTACGTGACAATCATAAAAAAATTATTTTGATTGCAGATGCCTTAGATCTAAAGGAGTTTAGTTCCGACGTGTCTTCTTTTTTTATATACAGGCCCCAATTTGATTTCTTAAGAATGTTTTTATCAAATTACTTACCTCTAGTGATCGATAGAAAGAGGCAAACAAAAATATACAATCCACCTGTAGAAGACATCTCTTTAGCCCTTCAAGTATTTTTTAGCGGGGCAATGTCACATGAAGATAATTAGGGATAATGCTACTCAATCTGAGTCAACAATTTTTAAATCGTGTTTGCATTGGTTTTCGTACAACTTGCCATAGCGAGGCTTGTTAGCATATCCGCGTAAAATCCCTTCGCATCTAGACGCCCAAATTCACACGAATGATAATAAACTCTAATTATTTTCGCCTAGAAGCTATGAAATGCCCAGAGCTTTCCTTTTACGTCACAGCCTTTAAATAGCAGTGTGTTAAAATGAACGTGTAACTTCGACATCTAGCGAATGCGAGCAGGCTCTCTCTCTCTCTCTCTCTCTCTCTCTCTCTCTCTCTCTCTCTCTCTCTCTCTCTCTCTCTCTCTCTCTCTCTCTCTCTCTCTCTCTGTGTCTCTGTCTCTGTCTCTGTCTCTGTCTCTGTCTCTCTGTCTCTCTGTTTCTCTCTGTCTCTCTGTCTCTCTGTCTGTCTCTCTGTCTGTCTCTGTCTCTGTCTCTGTCTCTGTCTCTGTCTCTGTCTCTGTCTCTGTCTCTGTCTCTGTCTCTGTCTCTCTCTCTCTCTCTCTCTCTCTCTCTCTCTCTCTCTCTCTCTCTCTCTCTCTCTCTCTCTCTCTCTCTCTCTCTCTCTCTCTCTCGCTCTCTCTTCCGTCAGGCGTTCGCCGACGATGAGGCCTCAACGTTACGTCTCGAAACAGCTCTGTCCCTGATTTTTTCAACAGCATCCCTCATCTCCATGTTCTGTGCTTTCAGATCTTCTTTTATATTGTCCATCCATGTCTTTGTTTGCCTCCCTCTGCTTCGCTTTCCCTCTAATGCGAGCAGGCATCCGATGGCATCTTTGCCATCGGATGACTTAAAAACTTGATCATTTTGAAAACGAATCCATTGTCGTTGTTATATATTTTGTATGTCACAATCACAATATTTGTCAGCTTCATATCTAAATTTCCTTTTTTCAATGTCACTTTAACTTACAGGTTTTTTCCCTCACAATTAAGAACATGGGTGTTGAAACCGCGGTCGTCCTAGCGATCCCGCGCTGTCATAAACGCAAATTGAGACCAGCTCGTGGGGACACTTGCTTGGATGTTTTGCCACGCGAGAGCAAGATTCCATCAACGAATGGCAGTACCAGTCGAAGGCCGCATCCAGTTGGTGGCAAAAAGCACAATGACTTCTGAAATCCTATTACTAGTCATCTGCAATAGATGTAAGCTTAAAGAAGTAATGAGTTTTTTAAATTAATTATCGTTATATTTACGTTATATCAGAGATTTAAATCTCGGGCTAGCACGGTCCCAACACGGGGACCTTAAATGGCGTGGTACCCATTCAAACATGCAGCGATGGTGAAGGATCTCACCCGATCAATTCATTGAAAAATGAGCAGGGTCGAGGCCATATACGGTCGCTATAGAAAATCGCGTGCATTTACATTTACATTTTACATTACGTAACCGTTTTCTTGAATGTAAGTGATTTCGATAAGTTGATTTAACAATATTCGCTGGAGGTCGCCATTATATCATAATTTCCTAAATTGAAATTCAATTACTGTTGTTTTCTATTGTAGGGCCTACGTTATAGTTTGCAGCTGAAATGCGAGTCTGCCGCATAAGTCAATCAGCGATTAGCTCACCGATTATTTCGGACAAATAATCAGAGATTTTTGTTATATATTTGGCTACAGTCGAAATAAAACAATTTCATAAAAGACTCAGATTATTAAAATGATACGGGGTTTATAAAATTCTGGACAATGAGACATATCGGTTGTGGAATAGCACTTTGTGCCAACGTCTTATCTTATATGATTATTTATAAAGCGCCTCTCACAGTACAGACTATTCAGAGGCGCTCCCAGCGTGTCAGCCCCGAGGGAAAAGAAAGGTCTTTAGGCAGCGGAGAGAAGAGGGCGAGATCCCAAGTAATATCTTGCTACGGAGAGAGGGGGCAGGCCATTCCATAAAGAAGGGCCAAGGATGGCAAAAGCACGATGCTGAGCCATCGAAGTCCTTGCGCGAGGGACAAGTAGATCAAGGCGGTCAGCAGACCGAAGAGGGCGGGAAGATAGAGCAGATAGAGGTTTACACATTAGGTCACAAAGGTATTTAGGAGCTCTTCCCAGTTGAGTCTTAGAGGCCAGGAGAAGGACATTGTATTGGATGCGGGAAACAACAGGGATCCAGTGAAGTACATCATTCATAAAGGTAGTTATGTGAGAGAAGCGAGGAAAACGGGCAATAAGCCTGGCAGCCGTAGGCCAATATAACACATTTGCAAGTAAAAGCAACTTCAACTGTTAACCGCCATGTCTCGTTCAAACGGAATCGGAGTGATTGCATGGATCGTTATGGTGATTACAAAAGGTCAGTAATTTAGTTAAGGATTTTTCTTATCAAACAAGCACTGATCTAATTAATTTTGTTTATGACTGATAATGTCAGTAAGTAGAAGGATATGTATTATTAAGTTTCTACTCTAATCTTGTATAATCTGATCTAATCAATTCTATTCTAATTTAGCCTAACCTAATCTAATAACGCTATATCATACATAATGCGCCAAAATTAGCAGTTAATTCAAATCTTTGGACCAGCCTTTGTAAAAGTCGACGCTGTTTTGGTGCGAGGCACAGAAAAACTCATGGTTTCCGTTGAAATGCATAATATTCAATGGCATAAGGGGTGAGCAAGGAGCGGCTGTGTCGCACGGAGCTGAAATGCCGCCCTTGGTCGCTTGATTTTCGATATGCTACTTCCTCTCTAATATATTGCATAACGTATGCCTATTACATGTACCATTTTAGTTTGTACAGTTTATAGCCTTAATGGATTTTTCACTTTTCACTGTAGGCCTATTTTGTAATCTTCCCATTTAGTTATGCATTTTCAACGGATTGAAATCTATTGTATTAGATAATAAAACATTGTATTGCATGACTCTCGACTGCCGCTGACTCGGTGTGATGCGTACACTCCGTACAGTACGCATACATACATACATAATTATAACAATTATTACCAATCGTTAGACCTATAATGCTATTAACGTTGCATTGCGAGCTATAGGGGAGACCGGGGCTGGTTGCAACAGGGGTTGGTTGCAACACCCTCGCTAGTTAAGCGCTGTATAATAGCAGCGTGAAATTAACTCGCCTCACATGTACAGAATAGCTTTTAGGTCAATGTGACCTAATATGTTTGTAGGTAATTGATAATGGCTACATAAAAAAATTAAAAGTTTTTTTTTTCGAAATCAAAGTAAGTTTCAGGGCTTCGTTTTCTTTCGTAATGTAGCTGAATGTTTTGGATTAATTTAATGTGGTTTGTTGTCATAATTGGGACAAGGAATTGGGCTTCAAAATGCATTTAGCCATTTTATTTAAAAACAACGCTGTCGACAAAATTTTCCATAGCAATGTCTCTGCAGTGCCTCGGGGTTGGTTGCAACATTTTCATTGGGGTTGGTTGCAACATGTTGCAACCAACCCCATGCATTTGTTTCGATAAACCGTGTTCATATACTCGTCACAATTATGGCACATTATATCCTAATATTATATGCATTGCACAAATTGGTACTAATTGAATTATTTTAACCATGGACGTGTTTTAATCACCTAATCATTGTGTTTTGCAAACCTAATTACTATGTGTGACTATGAGAAATCATAAACGAAAAAGTGATCGCGGTTCTGCTAGTAAAGAAACAACTTGTCTTAGACAGTCTTGAAAAAGTCAAAACGTTCATTATTCAACATTAACTTAAATCTGCTCGTTTGGCCAATGTGGCAATGCCGAATTCAGAATATAAACCAAACAGAAAAATATTTTCAGACCAACAAGAACAATTAATTGCTAAATATTTGGTGATGGTTGGGGAAATGTAATATGGGTTATCGTCTAAGTTAGCACATGAACTTGCTTACCAATGTGCTACTAAATTCAGTGTGAACTTTCTCCCTCAGTGGTCTGCTAAGTGTG
This sequence comes from Allolobophora icterica, assembly GCA_963556255.1. NCBI lineage: Eukaryota > Metazoa > Annelida > Clitellata > Crassiclitellata > Lumbricidae > Allolobophora > Allolobophora icterica. The sequence continues at coordinate 47,338,913 of OY744613.1, read as the reverse complement.
CTGCTGGTGAAGATTGGCTTTCGGGATTTATTCTGTGAATCGTTTTTATCAATACAGAGACCAGAAGCCTCGAGTATGGCAAGAGCAACTAGTTTCAACGCAACAACCGTATACTCGTTCTTTGACAAACTATGTGCAGTCATTGATCGTCCTGCTTTCCAAGCAAGTGATATTTGCAATCTCGATGAAACCAGAGTAACCAATTTTTGCAACGCCTTCATAAATTATCTCTCGCAGGGGCCTAAAGCAGGCTGAAGCGTTGACATCGCTGAAAGTGGGGAGTTGCTGACTTTGGAGTAAGGGTTAGCAGTGAATGCATGTGGGAATTCTGCACCTCCAATGTTTGTTTTCCGCTTTAGCTTCAGAGAACATTTAATAAGTGGCTGTATCGCAGTCGCACATCTTTATGAGACATTTTAACAAACATGTTAAACAAAATTTAGATCATTCAGTCCTTTTTGCTGATGGACAGCCACACATTAGCATCGAAGCTATAGATCTCTGCAAACAGAACGGTGTGGTGATACTAACGTTTCCACCACCCTGTTCTCGCAAACTTCAGCCCCCACTTGACCGCAATGTCTACGGGCCCTTCAAGAAATATTTCAATATTGTGGGTGTTACCTGGATGAAAAATCATCCTGAGATTAACATGACAATTTTTGATTTACCAAGAATTGTATCTCAAGCCCTCCCAAACTTCATAACGCCGTCGACTATACAAGCAGGGTTTCGGATATATTATTAATTTGTTCAGTTTATTACATTCTTAGATGTAGGCAGGCCTCAGTAAACAGCTTGAGTTGAATAATTAGACTACTTTCAATACTGTTGCAACCATCCCCAGGGTCGTTGCAACCAACCCCGGCCCGGGGTTGGTTGCAACACTTTGAAGCCTTCTGTTCAATTGGCTATTGTGGGCACATGTTTTGTCACAGAGACTGTCGCCATAGCTTGTTTTGGTGCCGAGATATAAAGGATATATATGGGCTAAACTGGTTTTAGGTTGTTCCAAAAATATAAAAAATATCACAACAAACATGAAATTTGTTGCAACCAACCCCGGTCTCCCCTACGGCTGCAGAATCATTGATGACATCATCAAAATTAATTGTTTCAGACTCTCAGCCGTCTTTCTTTCAATTTAATTAATCGCATCTCGTTCATTATGCACCTTAACCCTCAAGTGATCAACTGGAGTCCTGAGGGACCCCAGCATAGTATCGGCTTGTGGTACTTCTGCGCTATTCAATATTATCCATTGGGGTCCCGCAGGACCCCAGATTCAGCAATGCTTTTCTAGAGAACCGAACGCTACATTGTGAACAGATATTATGACAATGAGAACTGGTCTGGAGTGATACAATGCAAAAGAAGCACTACTCTTGAAGAGAGTGCTTATGGAGAATACGGTACAACGGATAATCTATCTATAATAAATTTATATAGCGCCCCTTCAAGAAGTCTACTGAGTGTCGCTCCCGATTCAGGCCCGGTCAAAAAGAAAGGTCTGGAGAAAGCCATAGAAAGTACCTGAGACGTCCCTAAGGGGACAACGACTCAGGTTCGGAGAATGATGATCATGTACCTGAGAATTCTGCAAACAGTGATGTGGAAAGTGCAGACGACGAAGTCGACACAGAAACGCAATGCCTATATGTTCAAGCCACCAATAGTCAAAGCAGTATGTCATTTAGAAAAAGAGGTCGTGGCAATAGGTTACGTGGTAGAGAAGTAGGAAGATGGCAAGGTGATGCAGTTGGAGCAATTCGGCACCAGGTCGAGACGAATATTATGTGTCTAGAATGAACGAAATCCTCAAGATCAACGTGCTGAATGGAAACCTGTCAATGACAAAGAAATACTAGCGTTCACTGGACTCTGCATACTCCATGGCCAACTTACTCTTGAAATGTTTGTTTCTAAACCCGGCAAAGCTGTGTTGGCTATATCCACGCTACACCACAATGCTACCACCGATGTTCAGATGATCAGCAAGCCAGAAGTAATCCTCTATTATAGTGGAACAAAAAGTGGTGTTGACAATATGGATCATCTGGCTACAATGCACACAGAAAGAAGAAAAATCAGCCGTTGGCTCATGGTGCTGTTTTTAAACATCCTCGACATACTGTAGCTGGAATTGTTTCTTACATTCAGTGGGTAATAATCCAGACTGGGAGATTTAGAAGACCACACGGCGACGACGTATCGTATTTATACTGTAGAGCTCGGATATGCCATAGTAACACCTCACATGTGACAACGAGCAATGACTCCTATAATCCTAGCACCAATCAGATCTGCAGTGAAGAACTGTGGTGTAGAAGTTCAACACTGTCAACAACACTCAGCTTCAATATCTAAAACCTCGAAGGCCAAACGTCGACGATGCTCACTGTGCCAACGCGGTTACAACAAGAAGGCAGCGTGAATGTACTTCATTTATTCTTCTTTAAGTTTTCTGCCCTTCGGCAGGTTTCCACTTCCAATGTACTTCATGTAACCGGCCTAATTTTATCTTGTCAGACAATTAGATGGTAAGTAAAACCCAGGTAAACAATGAACAGTTAGAACTTGTACTTGTAGCAAAATAAAATGAAGTTTCAACAAGAGCAGAAAGCACTGAACGCATCATCGACTATTGGGGTCCCACGGACCCCAGTTGGTCATATTAAGGAGCAAAATATGTTGGTCGCATGAGGGTTAAATAAGTTTTAATCAGTTTTAGTTTTGAAAAACTTCCCTCACAGCTGGCTGCTAGCAATAATACTGGCACGCATTGTTAAAAATATGCGTATTCCCCATTAAAACAGTCCACTGTAATACTCCAATGCTTCCAGGGCTTTAGGAGTCTTGCCTGTAATTAACTAGATAAATGGGATTCCGCTTTCCGTTCAGCAATTCTGTTTAACCCTCGAGTGCCCAGGCTACTTTTTGGTACACGAATGCCCAACGGGGGGGGGGCCTGACCGGACCCCAATGTTTTCATTGTGATATCTGGAGAACGGATTGGAATATTTTAACGGGATTTGGCTTGTTATGATCCAAATTCAATTTGCAATCGAATGATATAATTATGGTATTTCACAATAGCGCCACCTGGTGAAACATAATTTGAACTTTAATACTCGTTTGTAGAGTTTTACAATTTCGGGATTTTTCGCAGGTATTCAAGTGTACGCATGTAGTTGTTGCCTGGTTGTGGGGTACAGGATGGAATATTTTAACGGGATTTGGTTTTTTATAATCCACATTCAATTTGCATTCGACTGATATATGGTATTTCACAATAACGTGCGTTAAAAATTTATTTCTGGGCTGAAAAACCATAATTATGCCAGTATGACCATCAGCCGCATATCTTG